>CM068369.1:559473816-560031316 GCA_034769895.1 Magicicada septendecula
GCATAGCTAGGCAACAACTACCAAATAACGACAAAACGAACTACGTCGTTTCTTCTTCTGCTTCTTCATTTCATGGTTTAGACATAAATGGTTGTTCCGTCTCGGTAAAGTCACATAAATTTGTTCTCACGTTCCACGACTTCTAATGTCACACTTGCCCGCTGGACTGCTTGCCTGTTTTCGTCCATTCCGTCGACGTGTTCCCACCATTTTAATCTGTAATCGTCTATTCGCTGGTTCGGATTATAGACGTTTAGCTCGTTCCGAATGCAGTCGTTCTGTCCAACTGTGTGGAACCCTTGACTCTTCTCAGAGAAAGCACTTCAGCTGCTTCAAATTGTAGACATGTCTCGCTTACATTCCTCACTGTCGTACATCTGAATCGGGACAGCAGTGGTTTTGTATAATTTTAATGATAGCGTACAGTCAGTCGCCCTCTGGAAGGACCTTCTGGGAGGATTTTTGTACTGCACCTTGTGTGTCCTTCCATCAGGGTGTGAGTTCCTTACGACAATGATGAATATGAAAATATTTTTCTACTCCTGTAGTACTGAACAACTTACCTATTACAGTAATTTCTTATTTTCCTTACAATTACCTATTTAGTGTGCACATGTTCTAACCGAATCTCATATCCACTGTAACCTATAACATATGCGAGAGAACATGTCAAAATATCGATGAAATCTTTCCTTCACTATCGTATGACATACTACGGATACCTTCCCTGATATTTTTTCCTCTACCCACAACTACAAACTTTTCAGTGTAGTGTTAAAAGTAATTAAAATGGAGATACTTAATCGGAAACAAAAGCTAATTTTTTGTAGAAAATTATAGAACTGGAGAGGCCTAACTTATTACAACCTGACATAACCTGTGTCCGGATCATTTTCATAGCCACGTACTCAAAATGCATCCATTGATGTTGTTAGCAGGGTAGGAAGTAATTTTTGATTACGCTTACTAGTATTTTAGCCGTACCGTTGTAAATAATAGCGAAAATAAGGCGCTATTTACCCTCACAGCAGATGACACCGAACACTCATTCTCATGGATAAACGAGAGGTAGCTTACACCATGTTATTGTTACACCAACAACTTGACGAATAACTCTACAGAGAACATTTTATCATCGGCAGAAGAATGGCAAAAAGATTCGCTACCTCTAAATTACAGACTGACAAGGAGCATGTCAAAGGCGAAATAATAATAATGTTTGAGCACGCGACCTCTTTATATTATTATTGTTATTATTATTATCACACGCATCTGTGCAACTCCGTCATCATGGCACAACAGGTTCATTACGTTTTATAGGTCGCTTAACATCGCACAAAAATGCTACGCGACGTTACACAATTGTACGGAGAAACCCACGTTCTATGTCATAGAACTTGGTTACCACGCTAATTTCGTAACACATCAGTCCGTAGAATTCTTGTACAGCAGTCACCACCGCATATGCTCGCGGTACGCGAACAATACAATGCGGCTTACCTCTTGAAATGATTTTCATGACTGTAAAGACAACCTGCACACAAACGGACGAAAGACATGACAGAAACTAAAATCCGACTACGATTCCCACACAAACACTAAGGGTTACATGACTTCCAAGGACAGCCATTACACTATGGCTTCACGAATACAACCAAAATGGAATATTATCAAATGTCTATGTACGCTGAAAACAGTAGATCTAACATTTTTTTGCTACTGATTCAACAAATATCTAAGTTCTTGTACTACTGGATTTAGCGGTCAGTAGTCCTAATGTGACGATCCCTTTATCTGTCAATGTCCGAAAAATGCTGACCTGTGTTGTCGATATTACTTACAAACCGTACAATTTTGTTTCCAGAAGTTCAATTTTGTCGTTTTTTGCAAACGTATTGTCTCTTATCTTGAGTGCCACGAGATTTTATGACACAAAGTAACACCAGCGTCTGAGGAGGGATACTAGACATATAATGTCCTTGGCCTTGTTCATATTGTTCTTGCTCTTACCGTTCGAATCACACCTGTTGGAGACCAAATCTGTTACAGAGGCCATGTGTACTGGAAGCAGCGAACTTTAAATACGGATGATGCGAGCGACGGCCATATAGGAGAGTTAGTACTGGTTCGTAACAGACAACTATCCTCTTTTGACATTGTATGATTTTAATAAAAACAGATATCGGATTTAAATAATAATTCCGTACTTGCAATATACAATCCATGTACACAAACTTATATATCCTTTGTTGGGGCTGTAATTATTACTAAACAGTAATACATGCTTAGAATGAAAATATTTGCTATGATTTTAGTAACGTACAACACCAGCTTAACCCAGAGAGAGAGAGAGAGCGAGAGAGAGAGAGAGAGAGAGAGAGTGAGAGACTGCAATGTGTCAGTGTAAAGTCGTGTCAATGACCTCGAATTGCTTCCGACGTCTGCGAGCGAGAGAGAGAGAGAGAGAGGGCGTTAATATTTGTCGAATAAATATAAACTTTCTAATTTCATATACATGCGCGCGGTACTGACCACAGAGAGAGAAACATACACAAAAGTGAGAGAGAGAGAGAGAGAGAGAGAGAGAGAGAGAGAGAGAGAGAGAGAGAGAGAGAGAGAGAGAGAGAGAATTTAAACTGATAATTGTTTTATTAAAATCTTACAATGACGAAATATTATTATTTCATTGTTTACGATATATATATTTAATGCAAAAATGAATTTTTAAAATTACAATCGTCTGTAAACTATATTTAACTCTTACCGTTCGAATCACACCTGTTGGAGACCAAATCTGTTACGGAGGCCATGTGTACTGGAAGTAGCGAACTTTAAATACGGATGACGCGAGCGAATAAAAAATAAAGCATGCACGACAAACATACTCTCTCGAGTCTCAGATTCTGGCGAATGCGTTGCTCATATAGTTTGAATTTCCCACCGAAGAAAAATGTTGGCAGATCTGTTCTATACACACAATAATACAGGATTGGTAAACCTGATCATATATTTTAATATACACTATAATACACATATCAAGTTTGAACCCTGCATAGGTTGGTAAACCTGATCATATAGATTTAATATACATTATAACATACAACAAATTTGAACTCATGCAAGGTTGGTAACCCTAATCATATATTTAATATATACAATATAATTCATCAAGTCGGAACCACCCACCCACCACCCACCTCTGATATGCAAATCAGCGTTATTTAAAAAATAAAAAAAATATATTTGCGGATGCGGGTGGTCCATTTGGGAATGCTGCGGGTCCAGCTGATTGAAAGTGAAAGTGATCTAGGCTCGCGAAAGGCGGCATATATTCGCGGATATACAAATCAATTTAATTAAAAAAATAAAAATATCAAATTAAAAAAATTTATTCGCGGAAATTCGCGGTCCAGTAGAAAGTGAAAGTGATTTAGGCTCGCGAAAGACGGCATATAAAAAATTATATTCGCGGAAATTAGAAAGTGAAAGTGATTTAGGCTCGCGAAAGGCTGCATATATTCGCGGAAATGCAAATCAATTTAATTAAAAAAATAAAAATATCAAATTAAAAAAAAAATAAAAAAATTTATTCGCGGAAATTCGCGGTCCAGTAGAAAGTGAAAGTGATTTAGGCTCGCGAAAGACGGCATATATTTGAATTGACGCGCGAAAGGCGCCATGCAATTTGATTGGTCGATGCTGCTGGTCCAGCGGTGGTGGTGGGGGAATAACGGTACTTTGGTCAGAACCATCATTTTCCCTCTACTAACGAATAAATAAACAATTCGATTGATTCGATTTCAATATAAAAATTAACGAATAATCGAATTTAATATAAAAGAAATGATCGATTTAATTTGATTTTACTTATCGATTGTTTTCATATGTATTTGCTCAATTATTTGTTTTGTCGGTTAGGTATATATTGGAAATAATTTATGTTTATATTTAATTTATTTTAATAAATTTATAACTTTAAACATATCGTCTTGTTTTGTTTTTGCTTGAGTTTGTTCTGTAATTAGTAAATTATTGTTATTGTGTTTGTAAATATTAAGATTTTCCCGAACATTTTACTTGCACAAGTAGCTAATGTTTGAAGAACTATTCATAATATAGAAATCTGCAAGAAATATTGAAGAGTTACTTACAAAATAAAGACTTATTTAGTTGCAACAGCTCAGCTGTAGCTTTATATAACCAGTTTGTTGGGAAACCATTAGCAATACAATCTACAGATTCCTGACCTAAATTAACCTCTTTATACAGTAATCGTTTCTGAGTATTCCCAACTTGTAATATGTTTATACTTATCGAAATAGAGATCCTTCAATTTTTCAATAGCATCGTTAATATTGAACCTGTTTCAAATAAGTTATTTAATTGTCTCCAGTCTTTGTAGAAATGTACATCATCATCATCATCATCATCATCATCATCGTCGTCGTCGTCGTCGTCGTCGTCGTCGTCGTCATCGTCATCATCATCATCATCATCATCATCATCATCATCATCATCATCATCATCGTCTTCACAACACAGCATAGGCAAGATGCTGCCTTTCCGCATTCAAAGATCCACCGGCCATCTCTTCCTCAGTCTGGCCACACACCTGTGTCCTATAGGTTTATATTGCCGGACTTGTTTGGCCAGTCTGGAATCTTTAAGCGTTCTGTCCACCGCTGTTTGTAATCTTTTAATTTCTCATTCAAGTTAAAAACCTGTAACTCTTCTCTAAGGCCTCATTCCTTTACGGTCAAGTTTAGAACACCGTTTAACTCCTCTTAAGAATGCCATTTCCGAGGCCTGTATTTTACTGTCTTGTTTCTTGGTCTTGGTCGTTGTCCATATTTCACACCCATAGGACATTACAGGGACTGCCATATTATTATTACTTCCGGCTGTACAATGTTTACACATTTTCCTGGACCAAAGATTACAGAAGTGATTGAATTCTCATCTTCCACTGCTGCTTGTCCATCCAAAGATCTTCTTCTATTTCTCGTCCCCTCAATATAGTCTGAATTTCTTCTATCCAGGTGATAGACGGTCTTCCTCTTTTCCTTCTTCCTGGTGGAAGTCTATTCCATAACTCTCGTTGGCAACCTTTCCTGTGCCATTCTTTTCGTTGTCCATACCATTGTAATTTTTTTGTTTGGATAAAATCAACAATTGAATTTTTCACATTCATTCTGTCCTTAATGATTTCATTTGCAATTTTCTCACGTCTGGATACTGTTGCCGAACAGGGACTGCCATAACTTTGTAGAAAGTGCATAAATTTCTTTTAATTGTGTTTCTCAACAAACGTTTTGTATACCGACGTTTGTGTGATAATGTGACTTTTGTTTAGGTGTGGTAGTGTTATTTTTATTCGGGGTGCGATACTGTTATTTCAGTTTGTATGATACAGTGTCGAGTGTACAATCAATAAACAGTCGGAAGTGCGCCAGTTATAGGTTAAAAGTCAAGGTTAGCGTAGCGTAGTGTAGCGTACCCAAACATACTTTACGTTGCTTTAATAGTTCCTGGTTGTCGACGCGGCGCCCGGCACCGCATGTCCCTGTCCCTGTCTGCTCTAATTGCTACTACTAGACACGTGTCTTGTCCCCATCGCCTCCCCCCCCCCACCCACATACATGCGAGCCTATTGCGCCGTATGTAACTGTACAGCGCTTAATGTATGGCAATGTTTGTCTTCACGTCTAACGTCTATAAAAATGTAAATATGATCGTATACAAAGCTGATGCATCCGGTTTTCTAATGTGAAGAATTCGAGTAATTAATTACTCTGGAAGAGTTATCAGCCCTTCGCATAGGGTGTGACGTGACAGGACAAAGCGTTGCACTAATCAGAATCGTTTGCCCAATAAGGATATTAGAGAAGAACTGCAGTTATTGTCCACAAATGATAAAATCCAAACATATCGCAGGGAATGGTTACAGTATCTGCACAGAATGTAGGATGGACGACTACCTAAGGTTGCGTTTCGATATAGACCCTTTGGTACAAGAGATGTGTAGAAAGGCCGAGAGATGTGAGATGGAGAGGTACTCTGTGAAGACGGAACAGGAAAAGTGCCTACCCCGTGAGGTGCAGAAGCTGATAAACGGCTTGCACACGATCACTTATGTGTGTCACGTCGTCGGTGTGTAGGGACAGAATGATGTGAGCTCACACCACAAAGTGTGAACTGACGGAATGATGAAATCGCATCAAGCGGTGTGTCACTTCTGCATGACATCGGGTAGAAGTGAGCTTGTGTAGCAGTCAGCTCAGTTCAATGATGGTGATGATGTTAGTGATGATGATGTTAATGATGATAATGTGGTGATAGTAATAGTTCCAATAAAATAATCTGTGTAAAAAATAATTCAATAAAAATGTTTTGTTTAAAAGAAGTTCATTCTTTAAAGCGGTCTACACACGATTTCACATGCCGAGATAATCCTGTGTAGGGGATAAATGATGTGAGCACACACCAAAAGTGTGAAATGACGCAATGATGAAATCGCATCAAGCGGTGTGTCACTTCGGCATAGCATCAGGTAGAAGTGAGCGTGTGTGCTCACATCATTGCGTCAGCTCTGTTCAGTCCATCACACTGAAAAACTAGTAACATCAGTTTTAAACTAGTTTCTTCGTCTATCCCTAAATAATTGTGCCAGACTTTAGGGTGTAGCTTTAGCTCCGTCAAAACGTATGTATGCGCGATATTTTGCTCGTTTTCAAAGCCAGTCTTTAACCCACAGTTTTCGTTATTCTTCTTTCTCTCTACAAGCGCACAGGCTGCATCACCCCATAACAGCAATTCCTCTTCCGTTGACATGATAAACTACAAAAACGAACTTTCGGCACAGCACACAACTGCGACTACACGGCGAGTGGGTTCCAGCGGTAGACTGATGGCATACCGATGTGACCGTGTGCCACATGAAATGAACACACGGAAGTGACACACTGAAATGCTCGTTTTTAGGTCGCTTTACGTCTGAAGCAGAGAGACTTTTAACTGTCCTGGACAGTGATGTGAATGATTTAAGGTATTTTGAAAAGGAAGACGTTTACAAGACTTTTGTAGTCCTCTGTTCGAGGAGACTGTCCGGCGGTCTAGGAATGACAGCGGACTTGACTTTGTAGTCCTCTGTTCGAGGAGACTGTCCTGCGGTCTAGGAATGACAGCGGACTTGACTTTGTAGTCCTCTGTTCGAGGAGACTGTCCGGCGGTCTAGGAATGACAGTGGACTTGACTTTGTAGTCCTCTGTCCGAGGAGACTGTCCGGCGGTCTAGGAATGACAGCGGACTTGACTTTGTAGTCCTCTGTTCGAGGAGACTGTCCGGCGGTCTAGGAATGACAGCGGACTTGACTTTGTAGTCCTCTGTTCGAGGAGACTGTCCGGCGGTCTAGGAATGACAGCGGACTTGACGCTTTGATGAAAAATTAAGTTTTTTTTTCCTTCTGTTGTCTGAGAATAAGTTGGCTGAGAGCGACGTTAGTTTCCGACAGAAGAGTACACTCCCATAAAGAATACTGAATGGAAAGAAGATGTAGCTACAGTAAGTGGAAGACTATCCTGGGAGACGAACCGTGACGGAGTATACAGATCTTCTTCTTCTT
Organism: Magicicada septendecula; assembly: GCA_034769895.1. Taxonomy (NCBI): domain Eukaryota; kingdom Metazoa; phylum Arthropoda; class Insecta; order Hemiptera; family Cicadidae; genus Magicicada; species Magicicada septendecula. Next base: position 559,481,438 of record CM068369.1, read on the forward strand.
CTTCTTCTTCTTCTTCTTCTTCTTCTTCTTCTTCTTCTTCTTCTTCTTCTTCTTCTTCTTCTTCTTCTTCTTCTTCTTCTTCTTCTTCTTCCTGTGGCGTTTTATCCTGCAAAAAAGGATTTATATAATAATATATAAATAGCGCATATTTGACGACAGGATGGGTGAGCTTTATTGAAAGTGATAAGTTGTAGATAACGCCGCGATAACCCGTGTAGGCCTACTAAAAGTTACCATTATCATCTTCTACAAGAATTACACAAAAAATGGTTTGTTTCGGTACCAAGCAGTCATCCAATCGGTTAAGATGTTCCAATCACTTTAGCCGATATCGGGCAATTCTATAGAGTACGCTCATAATATTCAGTTTCTGCCATATATCTGCATTTCTTCCGTGATCTTGGAGAGTAAAGGCTGTTATGTGCCTGAGAATTGCCGCATCGGCCTGAGAAATGCCGCATCGGCCTGAGAAATGGATACGACTGGCCTGGGATTTCATTCAATTCTCAGATACAACGAGAAGTGTGGGGAGGGCAATCACTTCAGCCCTCTTTGTTTGCTCGTTTCTTTTAGAGTTCTCGTGATGATCCCGTACGTGTGGTTCAATATATATATAGAACATTGTGGCCCAGATATTTAAATTTTGCTGACCTGCTCCACAACAGTACCGTGTACAACAATTTTTCTCGTATGGGGTCAGAAAAGCCATCTCGTTGGTCTTCAATATGGAGATATTTAATCCGGAGTCCTTGCAGATTCCATCCAGCCATCTGCAAGCCGCATTCTGAGTTCTACAGAATAGCCTGGTCATCAGCAAACTGCAGGATAGTCTGGTCACTGAATTGGAGAGCTACCAGTCATAAAATGTTCTACAAAGTCCATCTGTCAATTGTTTGTGACATCATCTATATCGAGAGGTTAGTGGTATATACCAAGTCCACGTTTTAGCGGTGTTTCAAGAAGTTCCAAAACAGACATTTTGTATGCGTTTCTCTTTTTCTTATGATTTTGTAACAGCTGTGTAACCAACAAAAAGGAAACCTCTATTAATAATACAAATTAACCTAGAAAATCAGTTTTATAATTTATCATTACACCTGAAAACGTTTAGATCAGTTTTCCGTAAATTCACGTGAGTACATTTGAGTAGATTTACCAGTAACCCTACGATGTATAAATTAAAAAGAGAAGTTGATAATCGCTCGTCGTACTTCACAATTGAGTTAGAGCGTAAAGCTATACAAACAAGCTAGGATAAATAACTTAACTGAATGCACAAACATGACAACACGTTTCCCCGGTATGACGTGTAGTCTGCATGTGGGTCAATACAGCGACACACGTGCGATGAGATAGACAATTACGCCTTTGGCTAGATCGGCGTGTAGACGCGGGGTTTTACAGTGTAATACATGACCTAATTAAAGACGTGATGTCGCGCTTAACACAAGTACTGCAGCGCTGTACCGCTAAAAGCATCCCTCCGCCCTTCTGCAAACGCACTCCTCGATGTGTCATACGTTTCCTGATCCTTCGTCTGACCTGATACAGCATTCTTACAGTATTCCTTACTTTGAATTCCATTCTCGTTGGCACAGGTCACAGCCGAACTGTACTCTCCACGTTGTCCTATCCTCTGCCGCTCTCTTCTTCTTCTTCGGCAGTGGTTCCCAAACTTTTCAGTCCACGGACCCCGTCTAAGTTTTGAAATAAAACAAAGGGATATATATAAAATATATATATATATATATATATATGTATTCAATAACTTTCTGCTACAGTTCGTTTCTTGATATACCGTATATTAAATATTTAAATTTATATTTATTTTACCTCAAGATGTTATTTTTCCCTTATTTGGAACATGTTTCGAGAACTCCTGTGTTCTCATCCTCAGCCTTCGTGATCTTGCGTCTGGTGAAGTATTTGTGTGTTGGCTGGACGCTATTTTGGTTTCTTGTTGGTCTCTGGTATATATGGTCCCAGACATAACCAATGTGACTCTAATAAAACATATATCACACAAAGGGACCATAATGAACATTTGGGAAAATTTACAAATATACAAACATAAAACACAAAACAAACTAATACCTGAACAAATACAAATCGATACAAAACATGACACAATATTCAAAGCACTCAACATCGAAAATACACAAAATACTAATACATACAAAATCACACACAATAATCCCACTTTAAAATACCAGAGACCAACAAGAAACCAAAATAGCGTCCAGCCAACACACAAATACTTCACCAGAAATAAGATCACGAAGGCTGAGGATGAGAACACAGGAGTTCTCGAAACATGTACCAAATAAGGGAAAAATAACATCTTGAGGTAAAATAATTATAAATTTTAAATATTATATATATATATTTTAACGCGGAGTTTGGTACGTCTCTGTAAAATGTGTACCAGTTTTATATAGGTGTAATGTGTTAGTGCGTTCGTCTCGCACTGGGGTCGTTACATCAATTTTGCGCTACTGATGTCCAGTAGCATTGCAACTTGAGCGCTGATTGTCCAATCTAGCTTCCGTAAATAAACACAAGTAATATAATGCACTCCCTATGAAATAATAACAACGGTTAGCCCCTGTACTATGTATTTTAATGTTTGATAAATAATATTTTTTAATTTTGACAATTAAATTATATTAGTTGATTAACAACTCTGCACCGACTTTTTACATGAAACAATTATACTCAGGATGACGAATCGATTCAGGAACGATATATTCACATCAGCATGGCAGCTGAACGTGTAGTTATCATATTTAATTTCGTTCCAAAATCGGTGAATTCTTTTGATTACAAGGCAAAGAATTCCTATGATTACAATAAAAGTACTTTACCTTACTCTAAGTGTACACAAATAATAAGGTGTGTTGTTACAATCTGTTCTGTAGTGTCGTTAAATGTGTTTCGAAAGTTCGTGTTTAAACAATAGGTTAGATTTTATGTTAACAAATTTTCAGTGTGTTTATTTTTCTTAAATAATCTTTGAAAGAGAATATTCGGCTTATAGTAAGATCAAATTACTTTCAGTAAAATTTAGAGTGATTTTATTTTTTGGAAATAAGGTAATTCAATGGTACTTAACACATCAACATGGTGTTTTCATTCATTGGATCGGAAGAGGATTGGGCTGCAATAGTTTCTATTTTCATTGATCTTTGCTGGCGTCCTTTTCATATAGGATGTGGTCATAATTTTCTTTTATTTTTCTGTTTTATGGTCCTTGGTCTTTAGTGACTTCTCCCATGGATCGTCTGCTTCTTATTCAGTCATGGTTTCGAATTTTGTTCACTGTTTTACATTATTTAATTAAAAATTGGTCTTCCAAAATTCGGCTTCTGTCCTGGTAGAATGACGCTTTACGAGTAACGGTATTCAACGGTAATTTTCGCCACCAACGTCGGTTTCTATGGTAACCAAAGAATTCTGATTGGCTGAGATTGATATAAATCCATTGTTATCAAAATTTGAATTATTTTTTCAAAATCCTAGTATATCTTCTGATTGCTGTTATTCCTCTATCTTCCTTCCTAATTATTAAATATTGTCACTATAGTATGTATTTCCTTTCATAGATTATTTTGATACCCCACAAGTTTGGGTTATTTTAGGTTTTATGTTTTTACAATTATTTTAATACTTGTTAATTACATTTCTTTTTGAATTCAAATGCTTATTATAATATTTTGTCTTAAAAATGATTTACAATTTATCCTTGGTGAGTCCTTCGCCTCGGATTTGCTAATTTCGTAGTTAACTTATTACAATTTGTAGTTGTTTGTTTTTGACAGTTAGGCATTTTCATAGGCCTAAGTAGCCATTATGGTATTTGACTTATTTCATTCAAATTACATTTCCTTTTAGCCTAATGGGTTTTATTTTGTTATTATAATTGGTTGTATCATTTATTGTTGTGTTTTGGGTCTGTTTATGTGTTATTATTATGTCACTATTATTTTATACATAATTGTTTACTGTCTGGTTTCCTCGTTTTCTAGTCATACATTTTTTAACTTTTTTACTTATTTACTTTGCCAATAATAACAATGTGGCTATTATTTACTATTTTTTGATCTTATTAAATACAATACTTAGGCCTATGGTCTGTATAATTCTACCAGCCATATCCAATTCATAAACTTGCTTAAATAATTATTTAACTATTATTTGCTAATCTTTGTTTACAATTCATCTTATTTTATATCATTTTTAGTGTGATAAACAACATCACTTTTTATGCACTTTATAACGATCCCTTATAACATGGGTAGTCTCCAGGTGGTCTAGTGGCTAACGCGGGCGATTGATGCGCTCGTGGTCCCGGGTTCAATTCCCGGCGGAGGTTCCGTACGGCGTGCACTCAGCGTCGTGAGGCAAACTGAGTAGGCGCTGAGATAACAGCGCCGCCTCCTGGCTGTGAATACCGCAACTAGCGGCTGGTGACGCGTAGTACTAGCCATACACCGTCACACTAACACAAAAGCCGCGCGGTACGCCTTGGTCCTTAACGGACTGTTGAGCGGAGGTTTATTTATTTATTTTATAACATGGGTGTTTATGGAGTTGTTTTAACTCCTTCATTTTTTAAACAATCTTTACTTTCCCTCCATGTTAACACTATCTGTTTTTTCTTTCAGGGTATTCTCCCTTTTAATTATAATTGCATTTACTTAAATTAAATAACAACATTCTTTCTTAACTAAATACTGTCTTCATCACTTTTCAGCGTTCATTATACCTTACTTAACTGTTTATACTTACTGCTATTCTTATAATTACTAATATTCTTCACTTTTTATCATTTAGTGTTTCCTTTGGATTTATTGGTTGTTTGTGCTTTTATCATTCACTATTTTTCACGATATTAACATTCTTTATTTTACACTATTCTCATTCAATCATCACCTTCACTTTTAAATTATTTATAGTTTATTATAATTTAATTAGTGTACCTTCTTTATCACTACACTTTGGGGTTTTTACACTTTCATTTTGCACTTCACAAATGTTTTTGTTTTTTAAGTGTTTCTAAATGGGTAATCCCTCTAATTACTATCTCACTACCGTACTATCTCTTTCATTACAATATATCATTAATAATATTAACAATTTTATGTCTTTATATTTCTATCATTACATCTAACTCTAAATTGTGGGTTAGTTTGCTTTTTTATATTTATATTTAACATTGTTTAATTGGGTTTCTTTCAATTATCATTTACTTTTTGTCCATTAATGGATAATAACATTTACTTTCTTTCTCATAGGTTATTTATTTGTCTTTTTTCCAATATTACATTTGAGTGTATCATTTCTCCTGCTCATATTCTTTATTACTTGTTTGTGTCTTATCATTGGTTTTCATTTTTATTTATTTCCCTTCATCTTGGGTTTGTTTCTTTTTCATTTCCCTCCTTCTTCGTTTTCATTGTATTTGGTTAATACCTTGGTTTTCCACCTTCTCCTTTGCGTTCATTTTAACATGTTGCATTGAGTCATTCAATTCCATGAACTTGTTTCATTTTTGTTTGGTTTTGGTTTTTCCCTTCTTCATTTGTTCTGGTTAATCACTTTCTTATTTGGTTTTATTCTCGTTTGCTTTTTTGTGGTTCCCTTCTTCTTTTGTTTCCTTTTGTTGGGTCAATCACTTGGATTAGGTCATGTCGTCGTTTGTTGAGTCATTGTCTTTATATTTTATTTATATTAAACAATTTATTTTATATGAAGTATTATTTTATATTCAGAATCATCTTTTTTATACCTGGTATTGGGGTGGCTTAATTGTGTTGTAACAATATATATATATATATATATATATATATATATATATATATATGGTACAACAAACTCTTATATTTTAATGAAAATGTATTAAAATTCCCTTAACTTGCAAAATTATAATATCAATGATATAAAACATAGTTTAATGCGAACAACGAAGCTGCTGTTGCACAATTAGCTCTGCAGTATTAATTTTAATGTCTAATATTAAGTCACTCTCGACATCGAGTTTATTTCTTAATTTTGCCAACCTCGGCTCTATTTTTCCAGACAAACGTGTCGAAATCCAGCTACTTAGGCGTAAAACCTGCTACACGGAAGAAAGTTTTGCTTAGATACAGTGCTTATAAGCAAGATACAATGCTTAAACCTGGACTAAAACAGCGGGATCAGTTCTGCGTTGATGCGGCGCTCTAGGCAGTTCGGCTGACAAACAGATCTGCTACACGACATGATTTAAAGACATTATTAAAACCATTAGTTTGATATTACTTTTACAATTACAATTAGTTTGAACAAAAAAAAATACTGGAATCTGCTACTAATTGTTTTAATTCTAAAATTTAGATTCTAGACTATTAAAAATCGGAGAAAATTACGGTATATTCTATTTTTTCGTAAAAGTGATCACGGACCCCACTTTGGGAACCACTGTTCTATGGCGTCACAGTTCGGTGTCGATCCTTAGCCTCCAGAATCATCCGCCTCCATTTTCCCTGTCCTTGGCGATTGATGTCCATCGTTTTATTTTAAGTAAAGAATCAGCATCCCTTGCCACTGCATAAATCCAGGGGTGCTTAGGTCTTCCGACAGGCCTTCTACCCTCGGTTTGACTAAACAGTACCTTCCTAGGTATTCGGTTGCCTTCCATCCTAATGATGTGTCTTGCCCCATTGCAATCTATGCAGTCGGATGGTGGTGGCCAGATCATTGTCTTTATATAGCGTGTATACGTCACCTCATTGTGACGCATTCTCCGTATCCCATTGACATGGATTGGTCCATATACTCTCCTCAAAAGCCGCTCTCTTCTGTTGTTCATTATTCCTGTCCATCGTCAAATCTTCCAACACATTCGGCCTCCCCTCCATTCTACCTTTCTCTCAATTAGTAACATCTGCAGACAGTTTCTTCTCAACCACGTGACCAATCTAGTTTGCTTTTTACTTTCTTACGGGTCTTTACTCCTCCTCTCTTCATTCATTCCCTTAAGCATTTCTTCATTAGTTACCCCGTTTCTTTCCAGCTGGTCTTTTCCATTTTTCACACCACAACCACATTCCACAGCTTTCCAGATACCTCTTTTCTGTTTCCAATCGTCAGTGTCTCCGATACATATATTACAATACTCCATATAAAAACATTTTGCAAATCTATTCCATAGCTTCGCATCAATTCATCTTGTAATCAAGGAAGGCCCACCACCTTAAAGTTAATGAAAGCTCTTTAGGATTTATAGAAATGACAGGTGAAAGTGGCCTAGACTTGGAAGAAGAGATTTTAAATTCTTGAGAAGAATGCACGCCGTTTATGTTAGCCTATATAATTTTATAGCTGCCACAGCTATAAGGTGGAGCCAGTATATAAGAAGGAACAATGGGGTGAATTAGGTAAGGACGCTCAAGTAAGGGTGTTTGGGGGGATCCCCAAATTAATTCCCAAATTCCAAATCTGTTTTTATTCACCATGTACATATAAAAAATTAACGACGCACGTAAGTGTAATCGTTACACAAAAAGAGAGTGTTTAATTCTTAGAACAGATAGTACCGTTTAATGAAAATCTGTGTGTGTCTGTTCGTCTTCTGCTGGCAGGCTGTCTGTCTTTCCGTCTGATGAATGAACTATGTTATCATCATCACCACTCCAAGGATTAGGCCTTAGACCTGTCCCGGAACCCATGTCCTCCTCGGTCTACCGACATCTCAGTAGGATGATAACCCAATGCAGGTAGACGGATATCAGACATGCGATTCAAGTGTTCACACCATCTCCTTCTGTGGTCTTCAATCTTCTGGTGCAATGATACAATGTTTAAATCGCGTCTGATATCCTCGATCCTTCTCCGATCGAAGAGAGAACAACCTTGCGTCCCTCTTAGAAATTTCATTTCGGCTGCCTGAATCCTCTCCACGTTCCTTTTACCAAGACTCCGTGTCTCATTAGCATTCAGGAATGTGGGGACAGCCACAGTTTTATAAAATTTAATTCGGGTATCCTTCCCGAATTAACTGTAACGAATAATACCCGAATGAACTATATTATATTTAGGTAATCCATATGTGTTAACTACTTTTGTATTGAATTAGTTGTTTTTTTTTTTTGTAAATACTCTGCCAATATTTGTAAGATGAAAGGATTTGAAGCAAAAGCTTATTTAAGTTAGAAGAACAGATACAGATAACCAGTGACTTAACTAGGAGATTCTTCCCGAGGGGGGGGGCTGACACTAGCTTCAAGTTTGGACTCCACATTTTTACCCATATAATTATTTTTACCTTTATTTTAACATACGCAACCAGTGTAGAAATAGGCTTACATTAAATGATTATGGAATTTCATTTAAATTTATAATAGTCGTGGCCGGAATGGATTGATCACAAAACTGGTTTACAATAAAATAGTGTCAACGATAAACATTAAGTGATTTCATTTTCCTTACAACCGCACGGACGTTTCTAACGAGATTTCGTTTTGTTTCAGGTGAGTGCTGTTGAGAGAGATTCGCTTACGTGGTAAGTGTCACATTGTCAGCTCGGGTTTACGTAAAAACTCGCCAGGAGACGCCGAGCCATAAATAAACACGCAGATAAACGCTTCCTAGACCTTTGACTTTTGTTGTATCGATGACGTCAACAAATAAACAACCACGTTTGATGTTTGTTATTGCTTCTGGTATAACGCGAGCGTGGATAAATTTTGTCTGTTAAGTTGTATTTTGTTTATCAATATTCCTGTTGTCAGTTGTCAACTTACTGTACATTTATTAACGTTTTGGCTTCACTTATCCTTATCTAAATAACTCACAGCGTTGAAAATAAGTCGACATTTCGAAAATGTTTCGTGTCCCGTATCAGATATAACTAAATCCATCTACATGTCTGTCTGTATGCATTTCTCTCTCTCTTTCTCTCTCTCTCTCTCTCTCTCTCTCTCTCTCTCTCTCTCTCTCTCTCTCTCTCTCTCTCTCTCTCTCTCTCTCTCTCCATCTGTCTCCTCAGCCTAAAGTTGTGGAAAGCATGAGCATGATTATCTTCTATGTCATAACATGAAGACCGTGAAAACTTTCAGTAAATGTCTGTAAGACTTGCGGGTAGGTGTCAAAGTCAATTTCAAGAAAATTATTTATTCCGTTCTGTTGGGTCGTGGTCGTCTAGAGTCGTGCCCCCTCCTCCCTCGGCGAGTGACGACGGCGAACGTCAGTCGTCAGTCGTCGAGGAGCAGGACTGTAAACAGAAGACCACTGAAGATGACTGCCGCAGCTGCTGGCGAAACGTCTGGTGTTTTATGAAGACGACCACGACCCAACAGAACGGAAGATAGGTTTACTGAAAGAGATGTTGTACGTCTTTAAACATTACAGATAAGGTTCTTTTCCTATGTGTGTTTTTTCTGCCCTTCCGATGGATGTACTCCGTTCATTCATTTCATCCAACCAGAGTGTACAAGATGGTCAGTAGCCTACGTATTGCTGGAATGGTTACTGCCGCTGGATAGCGGAGGATTGGACCATTATGTCGTTGCCATCTCTGTTGCCGATTCGGAGGGCAGTGGCGTCGGTCGGAGACAGAGAGAGGGTAAATGACATCGACAAACTGCGAACAAGGTCTTTCAATTCCTACCGTAACTAAGATCAAGCTTGTTAGATCAGTTCCTACCCTAAATGTGTCCTTAATGACCGGGGCACGGCGGTCTGTGCCGTCGATCGTCGGGCCGATAAGACGACCGTTACCCGGCTCCAGGAACAGCTTGACTCCTGCGTTGAGTGGGTAGAGAAATGGAGGGTCGCTATCATCGCGGCCAAGAGCACAGCCGTAGTCTTCTCTAGACACAGAAGACTCTCCGATAGACTGTATCTGCCCTGCCCTGGTCTCTCTATTTTAAGTACCTCGGGCTCCACCTGGATCGTTGTCTCACCTGGCGGACACACTCCTAGCAAGTAACCCGCAGAACTGCCAGTTGTCTTTATGAACTCCATCCCATGCTTTGGAGCAACTCCATGACTCGCCGCCAAAGGAAACTCATCGTCACCACTTATGTGGCTCCGATGGTTACATACGCGATCCCTGTATGGCGCTACGTGGCTAAGAACGATAAGTGAAAGCTTCAGTCACTACTGGACCGAGGACTGCGCTGGGCGTGTAAAGACTTTCAACAAGAGCATCAGAAACTCCCCGCGTGTCTGTTCCCTGAACGCCACCATACAGACACTTTCTCGAAAGTTTTATCGCCGCTGTGCCCGCTTTAAGGGCAATCATCTCATTAGCGCCCTCGGTCGCAACCCATCTGTGCCAGGTGAACCTTGGACCCGGCCTCGGCGTACACTTACCCTCAATTGGCACCCACGGCCGGTAGCAGGCCACACCCTTAAATCCCAGAGATTTATAGTCCCTGCGGTAGGAGCTCTATATGGAGGTCGGGACGCAGCATACGAGCGGGGATAGGCTTGCCCTTCGTCCCGCACAACCCTCGGGCAGGGCTGACAGGGGTGCACCTCGATGAGTGACGTGTAGACGTGTATCAAATGGTCATGAAGCTTCTTTCTTTCGTGAAGAATTTTAATTTTCGTCCTCTTAATAATACCAACGTAATGGTTTTTCTGAAACAATAAATAGGTTGACATGAATTGAGTGAAGTTGTAATCAAGGTTTCCTAGTCAGATTACTACTTTTCTACAGCTAAGGAGCTCTTTCTGCCGCGCCCGCTTGTTGGTGCGCGTGTGGTAGGGTATTTAATATATCGAACGATCGTATCCGTTACCAGGACGCGTGGTTAGATCCAAAGGGTGCATTGGTCCGCCCGTCGTTGATTCGAACCCGGACACATCGAATCGTAAGCAAATTACTCAGTGTCGTAACTACGGGGGGCGGATCAGGGGTCGATCTCTCCCCCGCCCCAGAACTATTAAAAAAATTAAGTGAATTCCATAAACACTTAACGTAGGCCTTTCTAAGCCGGTTGCGATTTAAAATAACGTTATAATAATTTATATAAAGCTATACAATTACTATGATGTAATTATGCTTAAATATTTTCATGCGAAAAATCTTAAATATCACATTTGTCCTGAGGAAAGTGGGGAGACCAACCTTCAACCTAGTGTTATTCCTCCCCCCAGAAACTATTCCCCCCCCCCCGGCCAATGTCGTACTGTTTCTTCGTTAATCGGTGTATCACTTTTCGCTAACATTAAATAATGTTAATCTGTTAATCAACCGAGACAATTTCTCAATGTGACGTCACAGCGAAACGAATCGATGCTAATGTTAAATTAATAAATGGCAATTTTATCACAAGAGATCTCTAGTACTGATTAAGTAGAAGTGTCCTCAAGAAAACAGAAAACACCTGTATGAAATAAAACATTTATAATACTGTAGTAGTAGTAAATGTCGTGTTAAACCGAGCGGCCTTCAGAGTCGAGAAATGTTTTTGTACTTCAAGGTCTGTCTGATTTGAGAAGTCGTGTTGATAAATTGGTCGGTCGGTAGTCTTACTCTGTGTGCGCGCGCGTTGACATTCAAGGTTCACGTTTGTGTACGTACACATTTCGCCGTATCAACAACATCGCCAGAGCCAACCGGCAAGCGGCTTCCATGTCTGTTCGAAATATTACATTCTTCTTCTTCTTCTTCTTCTTCTTCTTCTTCTTCTTCTTCTTCTTCATATGAGGTTCCACGCTTCCGATACCCAGTTGCCATCTATCTCTATCGTTCCAATCCACGCCGTCTCGTCTCTGCCTGCTCCCTGCTCCCTCCTTCCTCCCGGCTTCCTTTACAAAAACTGTTTCGGCAGTCTTTCGTTTAGCATTCTGTAAGCATGTCCGGACAGTGGCGTATCTTGAATTTGGACGGGGGGGTCCGGTGTCCGGTCGAGTCGGCTCCATACAAAAGAAAAAAACAAGTTAAGACTAATCAACATTACTATCTTAAAAGTGGGTAAAAAACGTGTGATACCATCCTGAAATCAATTCCATTAAAGCCAGCGGTAATAACACAATAATAACACGCGTTACTGAAACATTGTTTAGAAGACACTGACAGAATTGATTTTCCTATAGTTCATATTTCAAACGTATTCGTAAGCGCTGTGTAATAAACCTGTTTGTATATTTAAATATCGGTATGGAGAACCATATATGACTTTCGTGTTTTAAGATTTATATTTAAAATCATTTACTTGAATTCGGTTCGATAATTTCTAACAAGTTAGGTGCGTTCCTTGTAAATCGAGTTGTAAGTTTGACAAATTGAAAAGAAATATTTCCATAGAAACTACTTCTTTGTTGCCGATAACGTACCATATAAATATCGGTATAGAGAACCATACATGACTTCCATGTTCTAAGATTTATGTTTAAAATCATTTTCGAAATGAAATATTTCCATAGAAACTACTTCTTTCTACTACTGCTTCAGCCTTAACCACAGTACTGTGGTCACTAACGTATACCACCTCACGTTATACCACTCGATTTTCACTGATGATGGAAGTCGATGGCACTGCCGAAACGTCTGGTTTTGCAGAAAAAAATTGGACTACGGCCAAACAGCCCGGGAAGGAATTTTAACAACAAACTACTCCTTTGTTGCCGATAACGTAGTACACATATAAAAAGTTATCCCCACCCCCTTCAACTATAATTTTCATTTATAGAAAATTACCCCCACCCCGTTCATATAGCCTCTTCATTTATAGATATTTCATCTACGTTTTACAGTGGATTATTATAATCTTCTTATCAGGATACTTAATTTATCAAAATTAAGTACTTTACTCTTGTTAAAACATAAAACGTTGCAGGTAAATTACCCCTTTCCCTTAACCGATCTTAACAAAAATCAAAAGACCTTGAGTCCTCTACAATTTAGGGATATATGCAAAATATTTACAGGCATTACACAAATGCAATGCACAGAGAAGGGCATTGAAAATGCTTCAATGAATCTAAAAAATATATATATTTATGTTCATTCACCAATCAATGAATTCATTCTTCATTTACCAATGTACAGATTATAAGTTAAACGTAGTCGCATTCATAAGCGAAGTTTTATATGTGTACTACGTTATTGACAACAAAGAAGTAGTTTCTATGGAAACTCACCGGTTCCCATTTTCGATAACGCATCAGCGATCGGCCGCAAATGTGCGACACGTCCTTATAAACATTTTCAATGTTAAAATTATTTGATTCTGTTTGAATTTACGGCAGTTATCGTTCGTCATGGAAAAAATTACCCTTGTTAAAACATAAAACGTTGCAGGTAAACTACCCCTTTCTCTTAACCGATCTTCACCAAAATCAAAAGACCTTGAGTCCTCTACAATTTAGGGATATATCCAAAAAATTATTTGACTCTGTTTGAATGTGCGGCAGTTATCGTTCGTCATAGAAAAAATTACCCTTGTTAAAACATAAAATGTTGCCGGTAAACTACCCCTCTTTACCTTAACCGATCTTCACCAAAAACAACAGACCTTGAGTACTCTATAATTCAGGACTGTATGCAAAAAATTATTTGATTCTGTTTGAATTTGCGGCTGTTATCGTTTGCCATAGAAAAATTCTACACATAGACAGATAGACAGACAGAAACTTTTCGAAAATTGACTTTTCTTCATGTTTTGAGGGTAGTACAATCAGAATCAGGCGTTATCTCGTATTTTTCGGCATGACCATACTTCCATTTCCTTATGGAACATGGAAGTAAAAAAGAGTTACTAGCTGAAAAACACAGCTGAAAAAAATAATAAAAGATCCTAAAAATTAAGAGATTAACAAACTTATCGTCACCTTTTTTTGACCTTCAGGGTGGCCTGACCGGGGGGGGGGTCAATACGCCCCTGTGTTCAAACCGTATTAATTGTTTAACTTACATAGCATTGCGTGTTCTACTATTCATTATTCTTTCCCTTCTTGATCACCCTGCCTCCGTCTTCCAAAAATCCATTTCCGTTGCCCTCAACATATTTGCCGCTTGTGGCCGCACTTCCGAGCTATAGGTTGCTGTACTATTGACAGTAGTATAGTATATCTGCTTCTTATTGCCTGTTCTAATGCGTTTTTCCCATAATATACTATTTAAAATTCCGCAAAACTGTCACACGTGTGTCACAGACATGGCAGCATTACATCCCAACTCTCAGTCTTTTAACAAGCTTTCTGCTCACTCCGCTCGCAGCTAAAATGATGTCACCCGTGGGTCCACCGTATAAGAAAACTTATGAACACCTGTACCAACATTAACAAATTTTGTGGGTTGTCGGTACTGGACAGGGCCGTCTTCGTCCGCTCACCTGTTTATACCCTTCACTGCAAGAAAGGTTATTTTTATGCCCACTGAAAAGGTGCATCTATTGTTAAGAGGGTTTTACAGTAGAGTGACTGACGCGGCCCCGTCTGGTGGATTAAGTGGCATTTTAGTCCGTTGGATGTAACTTTAGTTAGTTCAAAAATATTTATTTTATTATTATATAATGATAACGCCGCAACGATTATGTAACATTATGTAATATATTAAAGATAATATTACCGTTACATAATAATGATGATGATCACATTTAGGCCTATAGGCGTAATTTGGTACTAAAATAATTATTTCATTTTTTTATAAGAGAAATTTAATTTTGTTCATACAAGATTATTACACAGACTGCGACATCTTTCAAAAGATGTCGTACCCGTCGCCTCATGTCTTTTTCTATTTTTGACCAGTGGCTCTTGATGTTCTGGATATAGTGATGTTCATGTAACTACAATATACAGAGTTCAGCGAATGTTAACTCGCAAATGAGTATAACCTTTACTTTGTAGAGAACTGTAGCCCTTCCACATGGTCGTATTTATAGTGGTTCCAGGCTGAACGTTTTTCTCAATTACATCCAACAAAACGTTAGCATCCCGTTTATTTACAACTTCCAGGAAGAATTTTTTACTCCTTCTGTCTATCCCTCCGATTAACCACCGAACCTTTATCACTGGATCCCTGTTATTCTTTCTTTTGCCGAACACACTCTCGTCTATTACCACTGTGTCACCAACGCCACCAGTTTTTGTACTGTTCTGCAGCAACCACACAATTAATACTTTCCGAAACTCGGAAATTAATTTTTTAGTTGTTATCGTATTTTCAGTTTCTTTTGTAATTACAGAAATCGAGTATTTAAAATCCACGCAATTAAAACGAACAAAATTTCTCTTGGAATTCGCGCTATGTTAAAAAACGTATTGTCTCGCAGATTCTTTTTTGATGTACATTGGTTTGTCCCGCACTTGTATAAGATTTGTATTAAACCCTTTCTGGAGATACACTTTACCACCACATTTCAGTATAATATTCCAGTCTGAGACACACTCACTTCCTTATTCCGCTGTCCTTCACGTAATTTTACCCTTTTAATATTTTTAAAATACATCACATAAAATAATATAAACTCTTGACGCTTTGAATGTGATTATGAACTTTAAATGCAAATAAGATGTTCGCAATCTTATAGTATTCCATCTGTTGCTCTTATGAGAAAAAAATAGTAATTTTGATTGTAGGAGTGGAGGAAAAGGGGGTGAAAATGACCCTTACTCCACGAACTTGGCCCGTTTTCAATTTATGTAAATATAGACACCCAGGATAATAGTCATACTTTCTCAAAACACTTATATCTTATGTCTATAGTTATATATAATCCTTATTTTAACACACACAGCTAACTCAGAAATGGTTCTACGTTAAGTAATTATTGAACTTGCTGACACTGGGGGGGGGGGGGGACTGACCCCCCCTGATTCGCCCCGTAGTTACGCCACTGCGTCAGGATAATATTGAGTAAGCAGCAGCATATAATGGATAATCTGAGTATTTAGAATACTCTGAACCTTGACAGTCATAAACAAGCATGCATTTTGGAATAAAATAACTGTCAATACAAGAGAATTCACTATTTTAGTCTTTGTGAATATTCAGTTATTTACGATCTACTATAATTTCGAACATGTGGAGGTGCTACAGTTCTCTACAAAGTAAAGTTTATACTCATTTGCGAGTGAACACTTTGCTGAACTGTGCATGTTGCAGCAACATGAACATCTTCATACCCAGAACATCAGGGGCCACTGGTCAAAAATAGAAAAAGACATGAGGCAACAGGTACGACGGATGCCGGTGAGTTCTTTTGAAGGATGTCGCATTCTGTGTAATAATGTTATATGACCAAAATTAAATTTCTCATATCACAAAGTGAAATAATTATTTTAGTGCCAAATTAGGCCTATAAATGTGATCAT
This sequence comes from Magicicada septendecula, assembly GCA_034769895.1. Taxonomy (NCBI): domain Eukaryota; kingdom Metazoa; phylum Arthropoda; class Insecta; order Hemiptera; family Cicadidae; genus Magicicada; species Magicicada septendecula. The sequence goes on from CM068369.1 coordinate 559,497,749, forward strand.
CATCATTCATCATTTATCATCATCATTATTATGTAACGGTAATATTATCTTTAATATATTACATAATGTTACATAATCGTTGCGGCGTTATAATTATATAATAATAAAATAAATATTTTGAACTAACTAAAGTTGCATCCAACGGACTAAAATGCCACTTAATCCACCAGACGGGGTCGCGTCAGTAACTCTACTGTAAAACCCTCTTAACAATAGATGGACCTTTTTAGTGGGCATAAAAATAACCTTTCTTGAAGTGAAGGGTACAAACAGGTGAGCGGACGAAGACGGCCCTGTCCAGTACCGACAACCCCATTTTGTCACACCATTACTATTATAGGTACACAAGTCAGTAATTTCTAGTTTTAATTACTCGCATTCTTAATTTCGATCGATTTCAGTCATAGACCATCGTCAGGGCACCGCGACACTGTGCACTCGCGGTCACTATATTGTAAAACAGTTACTACAGTATTTACAAAAAACGTATTCGTAAACCTACCTATTAATGATCGTAAACCTACGTTTGTCTCCAAACGTTCTCGAGAACTGATTTTGTAGCGGGGTGTTTGTTTACATTCAGGTCTATATATTATATCAGATGATTACTGTATGTTGATTTTCATTTTGCTGCAATATCTCAAATATGATACGATTTTTGAAGTTCGTCATGATGTTCAATAGATTTTCTTGGCCTCTTCTTTTACATGTTTACCTATATTCGGTATTGTTCATATATTTTAGATCTTATTTCGTCATTGGATGTTTTCAATACGGTTAAATGTTGCTGTATTGGACCATATTCACAAGACTGTTGTTTTATGTCTTTGGCTACTGTTGAGTTTAGATTTGAATGTTGAGAATGTCTGGTGTGTTCTATATAGACCTGTATATGTGTGTTTGAAGGATCTTGATGCAAAAGCTATGTATTTTTTTTAAACAGATCGAAATTAAGAATGTGAGAAATTAAAACTTTATTATAAATCATATGTATGGTACCTTTAGGTTATGAACAATGAATACACTGCAATAGAAGATTGAGATTATACTGTAGGTACCATTAGTAAGCAATAAGTGTATGTATATTATAAATACATCACATTATCGTTACTTATGTATTTTACAACTACTTTCCCGTTGTACACTAACTTCATAAACCTCGGTCTTACTTGAAGACGGAGGAACCAAGCTGAAAGGATTTCAACCTAACCTAACAAGAGTGTTGGACGAAAGTTACTACAAATGAAAGAGTTACTACCCAAGTAATAAATGAAAAAGTTTACTACGAGTTGCCAAGGATTCGGTCAGTTGCGACCTAGTGAAAGTGAGGGGCGCAATTGGTCACCAGGTACTAACAGGTAAAAACGTCGTTTCGTCAAAACTGACCGAGACCGTTTTTGAGGGGATGTAGTAACCAATTTATGAAACTCTTTTATTCATTTCTATGGCGATACGAGTAGACCCTTTTAATTCAAAATGTCACAAATATTTAATAGACGTTCCAAACCGGATGCCATCTAAGGCATTAGAAGACCCTTACTCTCGCACGCGCACTCTCAACCGGCCCGTCCGTTTCAGGTTATGTAGACGGTCCAATTCAAAACTATAAAATTTCTAAATTAGCTTATAATCCAAATTAAACTATAACTTGTAATACGCTATAACTATAACTATAGTTTTGTAATCTCCGTGAAATTGTGAGAAAAATGAGTCTAAACAACACATAATTGCGATAAATATGAGTATTTAATAGATATGACTCATCGGGTAGTTTCAGAAAAATATTTTACATATAAAGATGAGTAAGTTGTTAAACCACTTTGAAGCCTACGGGGTTAAATTTTATTTGATACATGCAATATATACACATAATAACTTACACTTCATTACAATAAAGATAAGTCCAATTGTGCGTGATTATCAACGGAAATTGAATAATTATTAATATTGGTGTTACTTTCACTGTAAACTTACTTGGTTTATTCACTCAGACGACGTTTCGGAGTGGTGTTCTCCTTCTTCAGTGAGTTCGGATACGAAATTAAATAACATTTGCAAGATACTAAATTCTAAAGCCAAAATGAATATTAAATTAGACTAAGTTGTAGGTATAAAATATATCATAACCACGTCGTGTTTGGTGTCATTTTCTTTAAAATTTTATGGAGATTACAAACATGCTGAGCTCTTTTGTTAAAAAATGCATATTATAAAGTTGCAGTTACGTAGTGGACGCCCCAGTAGATAATTCTTATCCCAGGCGTGCGGGCCAGCTGCTTTTGTGTGTGTGTGTGTGTGTTACCAACCTGCAGCTGCCCAAGGGTGTTGTTACAACCCCTTCACTGACTATTTGAGCAACAGGGGTGACTAACAGATGATCAGTAACTGTAATCAATAAACAGATTCCATGACACTAGACAAGATCAGTTTATTTCTAATTGAGTCAATTTTCAAGTCGAGTATTAAAGTCTGCATGAATAAACAAGTAAAAAAGAAAATTATAATAAGGATTTGTACAACAGTATAACAGAAACGTAGAGAGAATAGCACGATACGGAAAAGAATGTAAAAAACAAGTATCGTTTCTTTAAATCTATCTTTCGGACGGTACGTGAACATTAACTGCAGGGTTAGGCCGGACAGTTATCATCTTATCACACCACTGTGGTGATCTTCAGGTGTCAATTAACCTACTAAATTAAATGCAGACTTGAGCCTGCCCGAGACTCGTTCACTAACAAGCGAGAACCACCATCACCTACAAAGTTAAACGCAACTATTGAAAAACTATATAAAAAAGAAATGCTACTTGCCCTTTAAGTCCGCTGGACAGAACCTGGAAGCACAACCACACTAGCACAAGTTTAGCTGTTCCGTAAGTTGTTCGTTGTGTAAACTAAATTGTGGGTGCAAATTATGGACGACAACTAAGAAACAAGAAAATAAAATTTGTTATTTTATAACGTAATTATAATATATATATAATATAATCTCGGAAAGGGGGTTCTTAAGAGGAGTTGAACGATAAACAGCATTATCACTATTACACACCACTATAGAAAAATTATTCCGATTAGCGCTTTCAAGCTTCTCAGCTCATCGTCAGATCGGAATTCGGAATTCGAAAAATGTAACGCTCCAGGTGATGTTGACACTATATTTTTTCCACTCTTTCGATTCCCTAAAAACATTATCATGCTTCGATGTTTCAGTTTCGTCGAAATTCTTTGAATGTTTAGGTGCATAAATAGAGAGAGGGTGAGAGGGAGGGAGAGGGGGAGAGGGAGAGAGAGATTGTCTTTTCTATAATGGTGTGCAACAGTGATAATTCTGTTTGCGATTATAACCACTAACACAACTTTCTTCATTAAACTTCTGAGGAGTTAAACTGTGTTCTAAACTTGACCGTATATAGAGTGAAGTTACAAAAGAAGAATGACAAATTTCTAACTTGAATGAAAGATTAAAAGATTATAAAAAACGGGGGAAAGAACACTTATAAAGAATGTTAGATTCCAGACTCGCCAGACAAGTCTGCAAATATAAACCTATAAGATACAGGTGTGTGGGTAAAACCCAGGAAAAGATTGCTGGAGGATATTTGAAGGCGGAACAGGCAGCACCTTTCCTATGCCCAGATGTGAAGATGATGATGACAATTTTTTTTAAATACAAAATTTGGAAAAAACAGAAACCAAAATTAGCCGCTGAACCTAATCGCAACACCGCAACCAAAAAAAGCCGGTTCGAAACATGTGTTAAGCAGGACTAAGATAACTACCTTGCTAGTATGTTTATATAATATTGATTATCGATACCACAATATAAGGAATTGTGTGTGTGTGTGTGTGTGTGTGTGTGTGTGTGTGTGTGTGTGTGTGTGTGTGTGTGTGTGTGTGTGTGTGTGTGTGTGTGTGTGTTATTTGCTTATATAAGCCTAAATGTGAAAGCTGTTAGAAAGAGGAATGCGAATTGGATTGTTTGCTTGAGAATTTAGAGAAAAAACTGTTTACAGAAATTAATAATAGAAAGGAAGATTTGTAGAGAAGAGAGAAAGAGGTAGAGGAAGAAGTCAATATACGCAGATGTAATTGAGTAATGGGCAACTCACAGACAAGAGCTTAAAGCGCAGCATAACTCAAGACAAGCTGAACCCTCGTCGTCGAACAGCATCGTCACGGCCGGTCCTATCACTAAGCAGTCGCCTAGGGTGACACGGTGCAGTTTAAGAAGGAGAGAGAGAGAGAGAGAGAGAGAGAGAGAGACAGACAGACAGACAGACAGAGGGCGAGAGAGAGAGAGAATAAAAATTATAATATGCAATATTTTGGGGCAAAAAATGTTATTTTCCAAGATACAGCGCGTCGTAAGTGCTAGTAGGAATCTTCTTCTTCTTCTTCTTCTTCTTCTTCTTCTTCTTCTTCTTCTTCTTCCAACCAAGCTTTAGGCAAACAGCCTGTTGTGACATTTCCGTGAACAGGTTGTCAGCATATTCCACAACCCCAACCTGGACGACCAGGTATTGGGGGACACAAGCCCTAGACCGGCTGATGAGCGCGGTCTGTCCACAAGGCGATGAAAGGTATCCCTAGAGTAGGTAAGGACATCTGTCGCTGTGGAACATCTGTCCGGCTTGGGAGACCCTGTCAGTAGCTACGCTATCGCCGGCATAGCTCTCAATGTAAAGTTCTTCTTCAGGCTGTAGACCTTACGATCCGTTGCGCACTCCTTGGTCCGACCATCTCTTCTTTGGTCTTCCAATATTCCGCCGTCCTTTCGGATTATAAACCAAAATTTGTTTTATATGCACCCTTTCAACATGGTTTGTCTAGTCCTGTCTGTATTGCTTTATCCTTTCGTTTAGGTTGCATATCCCAAGGATGTTCCTTACATCACCATTTCTTACCCGGTACCTCCGTGATACTACTAGTACTGATCGTAAAAATCTCATTTCACTAGCCTGTATCCGGCTTTGGGTCTTTGCGTTCAGTGTCCAACTCCCACTGCCGTAAAGGCCCCATGGCACTGCCATCACTTTATAAAATTTCAAAAGAATACTGTATCTCTTCTGACCTTTCCATTCAGTGTTCTTCTTATCGTTCCACACATGTGATTAAACTTAATTTTTTTAAAGTTTTTCCAAAAAAAATTTCCATAAAAACGTATTTCCAGCTGGTAGAGTCAAGAAATTCTGACTTGACGAGATCAATTGAAACGTGTTACCCCAAGGAATTCAACTAAAGTAACTGACTGCAGACTGTGCCAAGCTGAAAGCATGATCAAGCATGATTAAGTTGACTTATACAGTTTTCTTCGAGAGTTTAATTAAGTTAAAGTTAAAACATTATACTAAATTTCTCCTCCACTTATGGTGTAATAATTTTGCGCCTTTTAGCGTAAGGGAGGGGGCGGAATTTTTATTCTTCGCCTAAGGCGGCAGAATACCAAGGTTATGTCACGTTTTTTAACTTAAAATGTAAGTATTTAGTTGTGTTGAGTAGATAAATGCATATATTGACAATGTCAGTCGGAAGTATCTTTGTTCCCTTTTTTACTGTGTCTTGAAATGTACAGAAGCTTGTTGTTCTAGTGGTTAGTGTACATTGGTATCGAACACACGGCACGGTTGAGTATAGTGTAGTATAATCGATGTATATACTTTGTATTCAGTTTGCAGCGTGACATCAAACAGTTCAAGGTCAGCAGACTAGCAAGCAAGCAGCTGTTCTTGTCTCTCTCCCGGCAACAGCAACAGCTGGGGAGTTTTTTGTGCCCGCACCGCTCACTTCCGTCATGTTGTACACCTTGTTGTTGGCAGGGCGTGCGCCCGCGGCGGCAGATTGTTGAATCCAGAGAATTATCGCACCTCTTTGCTCTGCGCCACGCCCACAGGAAGCTCAGTGATTTTCGTGGCCTCAACGATTTTGTGCATTCCAACTAGACGTCCGTGCGTTTGTCGTATTTTGTATTAACATTTTTCGACTGTTCATAATATAACAAAATGTACCTAATGAAATAAACAATCGGTACTTGCGTTCTTGTTAATATGGGAGAAGGGGCCATTGGCTCCTAACTAGGAGCTGCTACCGGGGAGGATGAAATCTATGAAGGGACATGAGACTAGCTTGAAGTTTCACAACTACAGTTCCTGTGTTTTCTTCTTCTTCTGTCAAGGACTAGGCGAATAACCTGCTCTGGTCCCAAAGGAGTATATCCACTTCACCAACGCTTTCTAGATCTTCCTATACTTCTCTGTCCAACAGGCTTGTATTGGCAAATTCCCTAGTAGCACACACATCGTACGATATGTTATCGTATATGCGTTGCTTGTACACACCACGGTTTTTCTCGTGTAGAGTGCAGTCGTTTTAGCTCGAGATCACTCACAGTTGTATGGAAAATGAATCCAAAACGTGTTGTTACTATGTGCTTGCTTATTCAGTTCACAGCAGACGTCTTTCCATGCATTTCTGTCTTTGTAAATGTCTAATGTTTTGTTCCATAGCACTGGTCTTATTTGTACCAATTAAATAAGGATTTCATTATCAATATTTTCAGCCATACTTAAGAAAAAAATAACACTAACTACCATATCACAAACTAAAATCAATATTTGAATACACTATACAGAATAATCACTTTTCACTATCCGGTAAAAAATTTTACGTGTAAACATGTAACCTCGGTAGAACGTCCTCATTATTAAACTAATAATATTAGTAAAAGGATTTTAAGTGTTCGATTGAAATCTTTATAAACCAAAAAACCCAAACTAATATTATTATTTAATAAAATTTGCTAATAATATTACTTACTTTTATGAAATAAGCCCCAGTTTGGTCAGGACCGACAAGTCAAATGAAGACGGGTTGTGGGGTCAAATGAATATAACTCGTGGAGTGTGCATTGGTTCACGTACGCCACTGAATGCACGGACACGGCACGGCGACCGTCTTGTAGTGGCAGTGGACGGCAGCTACACGGCGATCGTACCGTGCCGTGTCGAGATCGAACTGTGTGCAAGCTCCCATGCTCTTCTTCGTTCCAATAAAAGAATTTGATAGTACGATATTTTTCCGTACGATCGAAATCGATGTGTGTGCATCTTAGGCAACCTCCCGTCTGGCATCCTATTCAGATGAGCAGTCTATCTCTCTTTGTTTTCTGCAATACAATCTTGGATATTAAAAATGTTCAACTCTTTAGGAATGTCTTCATTGTAGAGTTTATGTCTTCGTGTGCAGCCTGTAACAGGTCACAAGAATCTCGTCTCCGATGGCTGTATCCTAGCCAGATGTATTTTCCGCCTGAAGACAGATTTTAAAACCATACAATAACAGTGGCAAATCCGTACTTATACAATTTTATTTGAGTCTCTTTCATTGTTTTTCTCGACAACCGCTCGACGACTTGTGCTTCGTAGGCCTACAGACTAAAACTTAGCCAACTTGTGATTAACATCGTAATCCACACCATTAAGTGATGTCACAGCCAAGATAGCGGAAATGTGACACCTGATCTGTCCGCTCGTAAGGGGCAGGGCTTGATTTCAGGGGGAACGGCGTTCCGGAACCTCTTGGATCTAAAAATTACTTACCAAAAAAAAATTCAATACCGTATATGAAAAGAAAAACCTAATTATTACAAAAATTTACTATTACTTTTTAAATTGTTCCCCTCATCAGCCCCATTACAGAACTAAACATTTGTCAAAAACAAATACCAGCACTAATCTTTATCTTAACTACTATCGTTCAAAAAAATAAGCTATGGAGAAAATAAAACAAAAAAACTTGCTTCAAAATTAAAACTACATGAAAAACAACTGATTGGGAGCTTCCGAGAATATGTGCATTCCAAAAATTTTCCGGATAGTCTTTCTACCTTGAAATATGCTATTGAATCAATAGCAGTAACTTAAAGTGAATGTGAGAGAGCTGATTTCTGGCCGTCACGCAGTATCCGACACGAAGTGTAAGGAAAGGTCAAGAAACAACCAATATGACGACGCACGACGCAATGATGAAACTATTGAAACTTTTTTAAAATCTCCGAACCACCGAAACCATCACTTAGAGTTTGATTGAGGCTCCGGAATGACGCCATCATGAGTGACACGTTTTCGATTGTCGTGCGGCTAACCTGATGATGAAGCTCTTTAGAAATATCCGTAAACGTTATTACTTTTTTAAATACACGTTTATACGTATGTTATATATTTATAAGGCTTTAAAAAAATGTAGACCTCCTTTGTGATAACCTGATGTAAACTTATACGCTAATATAAAATATTAATATATTTGTGTCTCTACAACTTTTGAATTGATGCGATCCGGCACCTATAATTCTAGAAATCAACCACTGATTATCCAATACTTGAATTGTTTATACACATGCAATAAACACAGGACACGAATTCCCAGACATAACCAATGTATCACTAATAAAACATATACCACACAAAGGCACCATAATGAACATTTGGGAAAATTTACAAATATACAAACATAAAACACAAAACAAACTAATACTAGAACAAATACAAATCAATACAAAACATGACACAATATTCAAAGCACTCAACATCGAAAATACACAAAATACAAAAACATATACCACAATCACACACAATAATACAACTTTAAAATACCAAAGACCGACAAATAACCTTAATAGAATCCAGCAGCCAACACACAAATACTTCACCAGAAACAAGATCGCGAAGGCTGAAGATGAGAGAACAGGAACTCTCGAAACATGTTCCAAATAGAAAAATAACATCTTGAGGTAAATTTAATAATAAATATCAAATGTAATATATATATATATATATATATATATATATATTCGGGTTAAAACGTCTGCGACGTTGTCCAATGCCTAATTGCCAATATCTCCTGTCGTTGCAGTTTTCTTCGGTTAGACCTCGTACACTCATTAATCTCCTTACACCCTGTATCCAGGTTACTTTTGGCCTTCCCCTTTTTCTGTTTTCCTGTGGTATCCATTTCATCACTCCCTTTGGCAATCTCTCCTCCCCCATTCTCTGCACGTGCCCATACCAAATGAATTGTTTTTTATCGATGTGTTCTAAAACAGTTTCTTTTATATACATTTGTTGCTTGACCCGGTCTAATTTTGTTGTTCTACATATTCTTCTTAAGGCGTCCATTTCTGTGGCTTCTATGTTTCTTTTCATATGTTCTTCTATTCTCCATGTCTCAGACCCATATACTAATGTGCTCTTAATCATTGTGTTGTATATTCTTATTTTCCTTTGTTTTCCTATTTCGGTGCTCCACAGTATTCCATTTAGGGACTTACTTATTGTTCTTGCTTTGTTTACTCTACACTTTATTTCTGTATCGTCTGTCCCTTTCTTCTTAAAATTTATTCCCAGATATTTGTAATTGTCACATTTTGCTACAATTTCACCGCTTTCTAATATAATGTCGGTCGTGTCCTCTCCTATACACAAATATTGTGTTTTTTCCACATTCATCTGCAGTCCCCATTTTCCGTATCCTTCCTTCAGTTTGCGAGTAACTATTGTAATTCCTTTTATTTCTACAATTATTTATAAGCTTTGTTCTAACCAGAGATGTCCATCCTTCCAAAGGCCATGGTGCAATCCCCCCCCCCAAGTATCCCCCAAATTTTTGATTTCGTGGGTAGGGGGGATCTTAATACGGGAATATGGAATAACCCCCATTTAACGGTGGATCTTGGAGCTTTATCCAAAATTTTTTGAAGAACTAAAGTCATTTAAGCATTTATTGGAATAAAAAAAACGAATGCTATCCATTTTATCAATACCAACAGGTTTTCTAGTATGCCTAATCGATAACTAAATTATGAGAAATGGTCAAACCTGGCCAACAAAAGTAGTAGTACATTAGGCCGTATCAAGGTAATCTAACTTGTTTTCTGTAATTGCATTGTTTTTTTTTCACTGATTTGTTTGGTTAACGGCGCTTGTAAGGCCCCTGGTTACACAACTGGCTTAATTCGTGTAACTTCTATTTAAATCAAACTAGAAGTTAATTTGGGTGGGAATTTAAAAGTAAACGAAAAGTTTGAGTACCGCTGAAATTCCCCCCCCCACATTACAAAAATCACTTTGCAAATCCCCCCTAAAAATTCCAGTGGTGCGACTTATACCACATTGCACCATGCTGTGGGCACCTCTGGTTTTAACACACGCAACTGGGCTTAGAAATACTAAAAATTCATCATTTTTCGACCCCCTGTGGGGAATCCAGTTCCCCCCCCCCCAGTAAATACGCCCCTGGTCGTATCCACACGTCTGCTGACGATAATGTTTATGACATAAGTGAAAAGCTTCTGATTGAATATTATTAACCTCAGTGCATTTTGACCAATAAATTACAATCGCTCCTCACAGCAAAATACCGGGCGCTCCTCACAGCAAAAAATTGCCAGTACATATATTGAACAACTGTAGAAACTGTACATGACTTTGTTAATAGCCTAATTGTCTTTCGTAATAACACACAAATTTAAATGTTCAAATTCATATTATAATATTTAAATTTGTGTTTTCCTTTTTAGTTTTATACTTAAATATTTTGAGCTAGTTTCTCAATTTTCAACTACTTTCATGTCATGGTAAATTTTCTAAAATTTAACTACTTATAGGCGAGTTTTCTTCACATCTAACGTACAAATTCAGCAGTCAAACAATGTCATATATTTAACATGTTAATATAAAACTAGATGATGTTTTTTGTATTTCTTCCCCACTTTTGACGATGGAAAGTAAAATAATTTGTAAGTTATAGAATTATGCAGTTTCATTATTAACAAAATTTGATCTTTTTATTCTTTCTCGTTTCCACTCAGTTTACTAATTAGCACATTTTGATTGTAGCCAAAACAATACAGTAGTTCTTTGTGCTTTTCCTAAAACCTTTTAAAGATCTCACGATCTACCTTAAGTGGAAATGGATTGTTTCTTATTTTAATATTTAGTATTGCAATGACATTCCGAAGTTTGTTTCTATTACAGAGGAATGTCTTTGCAGTACTTGCTTTAAAAGAAGAAATAATCCATTTTCACGATCGGTAGATTTAAGTTTATTTTTAAAGGTCTTACCAAGAGCGCAAATAACAACTGTAGTTTGTGGTGGGGGGGGGTGCCAAACGATATGTCGCTTGTGCGGAAAGATGTTCTCGGACCGGCCCTGACGAACGAGAGTATTATATGCCTACTTTGGTAAATTCTATATTAACCATGTTTCTACAGAAAATGTTTTACACACATGCTCTACGATTCTGCACAACAAACAGCTGTTGGTTGAATTGTAACAATGACGTAGTAGCGGTGCGACGCGCCTGATTTGATTACGTGGCGCGACCGTTACAGATTTCCTTGTGCGGACCGGAAACACGCATGCAGTGCGACCGGAAGCGGTGAACTGTACCTCACGCGAGTCCGTATTGCAATTACTGACCGAACTGTGATAAAACCGTATAACAAGGAGAAAGTACTCTTAAAACAAAGAATCGGTCAAAAAAAAAACTAAACTAAAACAGAAAGGGGGAGAATAAATATTTAGTTTAAGTTGTTATGAATATCTTGGTGTGAAGATAACAAGTGATGGTCGTTGTACGTAGGGAATCCCCAGTAGAGTCAGTGAAGGAACTCTGCTGTACGTCAGTCAAATGGAATACTCTGTAAGCATCTACAAAACCATCGCGGAAAGCAGGAGTGCCAACAGCATGGTGCAAGTCGCACCACTGGAATTTTTGGTGGGCGAATTTTGATGGCTATCTAGTCTCGTGGTTCTATCATGTGAGAGGGACATCTTATAAGATATTATTACGCACTGCGGAACGTTCTCCAACTATCTCGGCTATCCCAGCAGAGCCCAGCTGTAAGTGTGTGTGCGTACATAGTGCTGCTACTTTGAGATGAAAGACAATTACGTGACACTTTATCACGCCCCAACACTCGAGGCTGTTCCAGACCTCACCGGTCCGCGCACTCACGACACGGTTTCTAGTGGATTCGAGAGCGCCCGTAAGAGGCAATTGTTTAACACGTCATGCAAAACTGACATCTTATTCTGACATCTCAACGGGGTATAGGCCTAAATATAAGCATGCTGCGACGGTCAGTTCAGTTTACTTCGAGCGATTACTCAGTGCATTTCAAGTGGCTATTAGGCCTAGTGAAAAGTGATATTGTGCGGGACTGTATTAGTTGACATTATTATTGCGTATGGACAAATGTAATTTGAATTATTGTACGAGTATAATCTTGTTGAATAACTTGTTGATTACAAACTGTTAATTGTGATAATTAAAGCTGATTTTTAGTGAATTCACCGGTGTCTTGTATTTTGTTTTCCACACAGTACCACATGACGATCAGTGAGACCGTCGTTACAATATAAAGCCAAGGTGAGATAATTGATTAAAAACAAACAACCAAAAACAGACAATCTCTGTTGTTGAATAACTGACTACAGAACCAGTGTAAACTAAATCATTGTTCATATACATCTCACTGTACATATAATATATAAAAATGAATTGTGTTTCAAAATTTAGTATACTTTTTATTTAATTTCTAAACTTTCCCTGCCATTAGTAATCATCTTCTTCCTTTCATAATCCCTTGTTGGAAATAGAAGTTACGTGAATTTAAGCCAGTTGTGTAACCAGGGGCTCAATCACCCCCTTACAAGCGTCATAAATCAAACAAATCAGTGAAGAAAAAGAATGCAATTACAAAATCAAGTTAGATTGTCTTGATAAGGGCTAACGTACTACTAATTATGTTAGTCCAGGTTTGACCAGGCTTTTACATTTCTCATAATTTAGTTATTGATTAGGCATACGAGAAAATCTTTGGTATTGATAAAAATAATAACGTTAGTTTTTTCATTCCAATAATTGCTTAAATGGCTTTAGTTTTTCAAAGATTTTTGGATAAAGCCCCAAGATCCACCGTTAACTGGGGGCTTATTCCATATCCCTGTATTGTGATCCCCCCTATCCACGAAACGATCGCCACAGACCAACCAATATGTTGACTACCAAAGAAGAAGATCAGAACATTTAAGTAATGTAATGTAGGCCGCTTTATCGCCGATACTCACCCGTTTTATTTTCTCCTGTAAGAACGGTCTGAACAAGTTGAGCATCACTTCCAGATGCTCCAAGTGACCATCCAGACGCTCCAGAAAATGGGGCGGGTTGACGATGTGGATGACTGGGTAGGATTCCTGTAACAACACACAGACAAATTCGCGGTCTTGGAGATGTTTTTAACAAGGATTACGAACACGGGAACCCTGAAGATACCAAGCGTTTGTTGGGCTGTCCAAACAGTCCGGCCATTTCCAGACTATACAAGACATGTGGAATACAAAGAATCCAACTGTTTGTTGACACCGCCAAACCGTTCTTGGAGACAAACAGAAGCCTTGAATATGTTCGCAAAATAATCAACTTAAACAGGACTTTGTTTCATTCTTGCTCGCCGACTTATTCTTTTTACCTTTTAAACGATTACGGTGGACCTTCTTGACTAATTTGTCATCCTCCATCTGTCCTGTTTGTTGCATAGTTAAGCTATCGCCTTTGGTCCACCTAATTAGTCCGACTACTGTATATCTCCTATCTTGCTGTTTTTCAAATATATTCTTTCGTCATGTTTTGTCTATTATTCTGCTTAACGTCTTCGTTTAGGCGACTTGTATTTGCCTTCTGGAAACGTATTCAGCGCATATACAGTGGTGGATCCAGAGATGGGTTTTTGAGTATATATATATATATATATATATATATATATATAAGATTAAACAAATCTTAAAAATGTAAACAAATATGTAATAGATAATACATATACATATATATACATATATATATACATATATATGTAATATGATATTTCATAGTCGAAACTGAAAACGCAATTAATAATGTAGAACAAGAAAAACAAGATAAAATAAGAACAGAAGCCTCAATGGAAATAATAAAATATATCAAAAAATATAATAACCAAAATCATCATATTAAAAATAAAAATAAACAAAATAAAACCATTAATAACATAAAACAGAAACTAACGACTAATAACCTCACTTTAACCAAAGCTGATAAGAGTAATAGTACAATAATAATTTCTCAGAAAGATTTAGACGTTAAAACAGAAGAATTTATAGTTAATAATAATTGCATAACATTAAATAAAGATCCCACAAATAAATATCAAACACAAATAACAAATATATTAAAAAATAGTAACCAAATCATAAATCCTAAAGACTCCTTTAAATATAAAATGGATAATCCTTGTGCACCAAAATTAAATTCTTTAATAAAATTACACAAAATCAATAAACCTATCAGACCTTTAATAAACGCTAGGACCGCACCAAATTATAAAATATCAAAATTATTAACTCAAATCTTAAAACATAAAATTGAACTTCCAGCAAAACACAATATAAAAAATAGTATCGAACTCACGGAACAACTAATAAACGTAGAAGTAAACAGAAATACAAAATTATATTCATTCGACATATCAAACATGTATACAAACATTCCCATTGAAGAAACTATAAATATTATAATAAATAATCTGAAAACAAATAACGAAAGTAACACGTACATTAAACAGTTAACTAATACTTTAAAAATAATTTTAAATCAAAATTATTTTCAATACAACAACAAATTGTACTATCAAACAGATGGCCTTGCTATGGGAGCCCCAACCTCCGCTATCATATCAGAAATCTTCCTACAAAAACTCGACGAACAAATAATAAATATAATAAAATTAAACGACCCATTAGGATGTTATTTTAGATACGTTGATGACACTCTGTACATTTCCCAAAACAATGGTATAAATATAAATAAAAAATTCAACTCCATAAATAATTTACATTCTAAAATAAAATTCACGTTAGAAGAAGAATCTAATAATAAATTAAATTATTTAGACTTAACAATAAAGAAAAATGAAACAAATTTTGAATACGCAATATACAGGAAACCTTCTCAAACTGACTTAGTAATACCAAATACTTCTAATCATCCTCCCCAACACAAAATGGCAGTATTTAATTCCATGATTTACCGAATGCTTAGGATCCCATTAAATAACACAGAAAGAAACAAAGAAAGAAAAATTATCCAACAAATAGCAGTTAAAAATGGATACAAAATAAAAACTATTAATAAATTAGAAAATAAAATTAAACATAAAATCACTAATAAAATTCCTAAAAACACTACATTTAAAAATTCATCTATTAATAATAATATAAAATATACAACCTTCACTTATTACGGAAATATAACTCAAAAACTAAATAAAATATTTAAAGATACTAATTTAAAAATATCTTATAACACAGATAATATAAATTTTAATAAAATAAAACCTAAAACTAAATCCAATACTCACAATAAAAATGGAATATATAAAATAGAATGTCCAGATTGCAATAAATTTTACGTGGGCCAGACGAAGAAAAAACTACGAGATAGATTCGTTCAACACCGCAATGCATATTTAAAACCAAATATTTATAAATCTAATTTAGCCACACATTGTCTAAATAATAACCACCAGTTTCCAAACATTGAAAATATAAAATTAATTAAAAACATACAAAAAGGTAAAAAAATGAATATTTGGGAAAATCTTAACATTTACAAACACAATAACAATAATTTATTAATTAAAGAACAAACCCAAATAAAAACAAAACAAGACGATCTATTTAAAATTATAAATTTACTAAAAAATAAAAATGAATAAAATATAAACAAAATTTCAAATATAACCGAGAAAACAGCTGCTGAAGAAAATAAACATTAAAACAATCGTTAACTAATCGACCTAAATCGATTATCAGTTATTTTATTTTACATTAAAATCGATACAAATTCGATTATTCGTTAATTTTATATTAATAGAATTATTTCGATTGTTATTAATTCACTTAGAAACCTCTGATGATACTGATATTTTTCAGTGAAACGTGCGTCAGGTGTTAAAAAGAATATACAATATTATCTACTTGCAGAAGAAACAAATTGAAAACATCACAAATTATATATATATATATATATATATATTTAAGTCTAAATTTCATTTTGAAGCATAGAATATAAACCATGTCAAAAAAATTGTATTGTGCAAAGCCTCTTCTATAGGAGACTTTTATCCTATATACGAGGTAAGACAGATAAAATGTTTTCTTTCTAAAATTGAAGTAAAATATAGGAGTTTTGAAATACTTTTTTTTTTAATTGTTATTGAACGCAATCTTCGTTCGATTATAATTATTTTAAAGCATAAAATTAAGTTTGCCAGACAAAAATGAAATACAGTGGAACTTGCTTATAACGAGATTCAAGGGACAGGACAAATGTGCTCGTTAAAACCGGGTTCTCGCCACATCCGAGTTGTCGACTCGCAAGCCTAAATTTTTGTACCGTGATTATCGAAAGCACAACAAAAAAAGTCTGCTATAGAAGAGGCTTTCCACAATAAAATTTGACATGTTTTACATTCTATGCTTCAAAGTGAAATTTAGACTTCAACATTTTTTTTAGATGCTAACATTCTTTGCTGAATATTGGCGTACCTATAGTACATTCGCGAAATAGGCCTATAGTAAAAGTAACTGTGTAGTAAAAACTCACTAAAAAAGCAAAACTGTCCATGCCACATGTTCAATATTTGTTTTTAAATTACAAGAAAATTCACTCTAAATTATTTGTCTTTTTGATCTTCGTTCTAAATGGAAACGTCTAAATTATATTTCCCACACAGAACTTAATTAGAATATTTAATTAAGTTTCTGATCTGAACTGGTGATGACCTGTGAAGCTTGAAAGCGCTAATCGGAATAATTTTTCTGTAGTGATGTGCAACAGTGTTAATTCTGTTTCAGAACTTAATTAACCTTAAAAAGTCATCATTTTTTGTTTGTTTAGTAATTTTGTATCTGTAGTGTTATAATATTATCGTTAGTTTATTTGTTATTCTAAAAGTAACTGTACGATTTACCAATTGATGTGTTTAGCTGTAAGGGAGATTTAGGACAAGTTGTGTTTGTTCTTACTTATGTAACGCTTTATATAACTATTCATGAAAATATTTTGTTTACTCTAGAAAGACCTAAGACTTGCCAAAGGATACTTTCTCATTTATTCTAGTAATCAGAATAGTAAACAAGTACACTATAGAAACTGACAGGATACAATGTAAAAGCATCAGTTCCAGCGAACTGCTTGGCTTCGCTTGGCTCGAGCTTGTGGCTTGTGCCGTATTGTACGTGTTAATTGTTTATTAGATTTGAGTTGAGTTGAAGTTATAATAATTGTTTTAGCTTAGTAAGTTCTTGAAGTATTAAATTTGTTCAAACTATAAACTGATATTAATTTACAAAATTATAAAGTTATATTCAATAAACCAATAATTCAGAGTATCTTGAATTTATAAATTCTTTATTTAGGCAAACGTACCTCTAACGGTTACTACACTTAGCCACTCGAGTGAGTGATCGCGGTGCTTTACATTCAGATAGAACAGTAGATATTAAACGAGTGTTTAAAATGCTGTAGTGTAACGAACGTTTGTTAGACCTTAACCCATGAACAACCCTGCAATAAAATGCTCGTTATGACCAAGTCTCTAATGCGTTCCTACTCGTTAGAAACGAGTTTAATTATAATTACTAAAGCCGCGTTTACACCGACTGTTGTTAACAAATGTTTGCAATTTTTGTGTTGTAAACTTATATGTTGACAACCGGTGTTGAAAACCAAAGTACTACAATCGCGTTACTTTACAGTGGCCGCTTCATAGCTGCGTGAAAAGTGAGGATAGTGGGGGGACTAAGTCTGGTCAGTTGTAACACCACATTTTACAAACGTCCGTCTACAGCCAGCTTTATGGATGTTCTTAACTATTTAATTATTACAACTCGGGTTTTACACATTGCTGATATTTCCGGATTTCATTTGACTAACTACTATTTGTAATTTTACTCAGTATTACTAGAAATTGTATCACATATATAGTTGTAATACCAAAACAATGTTATTCGTTAAATCATGTAAATAATAAATAATTACTAGTATTGGCCGCCCTTCTGTTCTGAATTGTTTTTTCGTGAGATATTCAATTATTATTGCCCTTATCTCTTGACGTTCATTTAATACACTTCTATTTTTTCTAATCTTCTTCCATTTAAAGCCTAAGTTTATAATATCTTTTATTAAACATGATAAGCTACCTTCAAAATTTACATTAGACTTAAGAAGTTGATGACGTTTTCGTAGCGTAGGATATGTTTTTTTGTGGAAAATAATAATTAAATGAAATACAGGCCTGTACGGTAAATGTTTTTGAAAACGCATCAACTCTTACGCACTCAGTGATATGTGCCGTTACACTGACAAAAAACAGGGTTCTGCGCATATCACCTATCACCGATGTTGCCGGCCACCATAAAATACACAAGTAGTAGTTGGTTTTATTTTTTGTTTGCAACATTGACGCGGATGGACTCAAACCTGACATGACCTCACTTCACTCTTGCTCCAGTTTCACTTCAAGATGTCGAGTGTGGAAGATTCTACTTGCTGCAGCAGGTTGCCTGATTCTGGTGAAACAATGGACACCAAGAAGATACTGGGTCAGACCGTCATTAAAAGCGAGAGAGTGAAAGTGAGCTTTTGAAGGATTTTAAAGCTCACATTGAGATGACATTGATCCTTTGTCAGGTGAATTGAGATCTGATGGTAGTTTTGAAAATTTTCTGATAATGGCCAGCTGCGATTTTGAGTACTTCATTGTAATAATAGAACGTAAAATTGTCAAACAGGACACTAATTACAGACCAGCTATTCCAGTGCAAGAAATGTTTTCAACACCGTAGAGGCGCTGTAACACGAGTTTACAACAAATGTTTGATATTTACCGACTTCTATTGGAAAACAAAATTTGTTTTTAAACACGGAAAATCTGTTGACAACACGAGTTGTTTAAAACAAATTACTACCGCTTTTTGAAATGTTGTCATCATTTGTTCTCAACATGTGTTTTCAACTCCGGTGTAAACGCGGCTTTAGATACAAAACCAAACAGATCTCGTACTTTTGCTCGTCACATCCGAGTTCTCGTTATAAGCGAGCTCGTTATTCGCGAGTTCCACTGTAACATTTTTTCTCTAATACAACAGTGGAAAAGTTTTTAGTATTTTCGTGATTTAACACCCCCCCCCCCCCCCAGTGGTACATGCACAAGTCCAGTTTGTGGCAGTTGTGGTGGTCACGTGTAAAACAAAGTTACACAACCTTGTGATTATGACTTTGAAATTCTTGGATGCACTCCAGTAGCATTAATTACACAGTAGGTTACGTGATGACAACCTTGTGAATACAGAGACGCGTGATTCCCACACGTAAAGGCACGGCTAATTGACCGACTCCTACCCGTTCCTTACAGCCTCCTCATTCCTGTCCTCCTGACATCTGATTCGTTTTTCCGACGTGTCTAGAGAGCATACACATCTTTTTTTTTTTTTTGTCTGATCTAAAGTCTCCCGTTCTACGTACATTCACGTATTTTTAAACTTTTCCTTGTCCTTTCCTTTTTGCACCAACTTTGTCACTACGAGGCCTTTCGGTGTCTCCACCATCTTCAGGTCTTAAACCGAGGTCCACCTGAAGATGGTGGAGACACCGAAAGGTCTCGTCAAGAACGAATTATTTAGCAGTGTGACGATAAGAAGTGCAATAAAATTTTTATTACTGACATTCTTAAAAACGATCGATTTCGGTCACAGACCATCGTCAGGTCATATACAGCACACTTGCTGTCACAATATCGTAAAACAGCCACTATTTACAAAAACGAATTCGTAGACATTTATTAATGAACGTGATACGTACGTCGTTGTCCAAAGTTTCCCGAGAACTGATTTTGTTACAGAGTGTTTATGTTTACATTCAATTCCGTTCTATATGTTATATTAGCTGATTACTGAATGTTGATTTTCATTTTGCCGCAATATTTCAAATGTGATACGATTTTTGAAGTCCGTCATGATGTTTAATAGATTTTCATGGCCCTCTTCTTTTACATGTTTGTATATTCGGTATTGTTCATATATATTCGATCTTATTTCATCACTGCATGTTTTCAATACGGTTAAATTTTGCTGTATTGGACCATATACAAACATACCAAACATTCTCAACACTCAAATCCGAACTCAACGGTAGCCAAACACATAAAACAACAGTCTTGTGAATACTGTAGTCTTAGACACATCGTATGTATGGTACCTTTAGGCTATGAACAATAAATACAATACAATAGAAAATTGAAATTATAGGTACCATTAGTAAACAATAAGTGTGTGTATATTATAAATACATCACATTATCATTAGTAATAAGAAGTGACAAAGTTGGTGTTAAGATGGTTGCTAACAAAACTTTCTTTTTTGCTTCGATAACACCGGCCATGTCTTTGTTCACAGTGAGGACTAAGATAGCTATAAACAACAGCATTTTAGAACAAGTGAACCGTTTCAGATATTACGGCTGTGCAGTAAGCTATGAACCTGAATATGATATGAGAGAGGAGATAAATAAATTTAGGAATGTTTGTGGTACGATTCATAGACATCTTATAAATAAAACAAGACACAGCACAAGGATTAAATTTTACAAGACAATTGCAATACCCACGTTGATTTATGCGAGTGAGGCGTAGGTGATCACAAAAAAGTAAAGCGGCTAGATTTAGAGTGCTGAAATACAGCTTCTTCGAAATACTTTAAATTATACATTCCAAGATAGAATAAAGAATGAACATATCAGAGCAGAACTCGAAGTAGAGGGCATAAATGAAATTATTTCAATTTACAAAAATTTACAGTGGGATCATCTGCAAAGGATGACAGAGGATCGATTGCCGAAAGCGGCACTGAACTATAAAGCCATTGGTAGAAGAGACGTGGGTCGTGCGAGGATGAGATGGGTGCCGGAACAGATTTATATAACCTAATACTTGTAGAGGAGGAGGAGGAGGAGAAGGAGAAGAAGAAGAAGAAGAAGAAGAAGAAGAAGAAGAAGAAGAAGAAGAAGAAGAAGAAGAAGAAGAAGAAGAAGAAGAAGAAGAAGAAGAAGAAGAAGAAGAAGAAGAAGAATCTCCGTTACTATTGTGCTAATTTTACTCTTATCGCGCTAACACCCACGTTTCCCATTCGTAAGTCCGCGTATTGCTTTATGATCTTCCAATTTTGTTTATCTTTTAATTTCTCCCCTTTTCAATACACTTGATAGTCTTCTCTGTTCCTTTATTTGGCTGTTTCTTTAACGTAATCGTCCTCTCTCTCCCCCTCTGGTTTTGCAGTAGCTCGCCATTCCTCGTGCTTCTCTCTTTTCCTTTTCATTTCGCAGTATGCTGTGAACTTAAATCGACCATAATCTGTTTTATATAATCTAAACGGCGTCTTCTTCTATTAATTCTCCCTTCCATGTCTCCTTCAGTTAGTCTTTTCATTGACCCACTGCGCCGGAGTATGTGCCTTAATAACTTGTCTCTTCTACATTTTACGTTTTCTAAGAAGCATTCGTCCTCCTGAGCTATTGTAAGGACATGTTCGTTAGTTATCTTCTCCCTCCAGCATTCTTCTACAGCGTCAGGTCTCAAGTGCTTGGGCGTTCCACACATGCCTTTACCAAAATGTTTCGTACCTTTAAACTGACGTTATTTGAAGTGCAAAGGTTTGTCTTTATGTTTAACACAATTTTGGCCTCATTAATTCTACTTACAGCTTCCTTCGTAATTTGTAAACTCCCTCTCTATTGTGTTAAGAATCTTTTCCAGCAGATCCTGTACTCTCTACAATCTCGGCTGTGTTATTTGCGAATGCGTATCGCTGTATCCTTATGCGTTTTTACTCCAAGAAGCGTTTCTTTCCTTATTCTCTCGATCGCTACCTGGACATACAAGTTAAACAAGTATGGAGACAGAAAGAGATCTGCTTTCTTAATAATTGCTTACGAATTCTCCCCCTCCACACACACACACACACACACACACACACACACACACACACACACACACACACACACACATTTATATATTTGCGATTTTCAAGCAACATTTAAAGCTGTTTTTCGCATCCTATCTTTTAAACTTTATGATATTTCCAAACATTATCGTTCAGATTTCTCCGTACCATTGGATTCCTTATGCCTTCCATCAAGTCTTTCGCGGCCTCTATCTTTTTCTTCTATCAGGAGGGGTCCATTGTAGTGATTTTTTTTTAGACATTTATCATTACCCATACGGAACACGCCCATTCCGTCTTAATCTTTTAGCATCAATTGTGTCATTTATATTGGAACGTATACTCATTCTTTCCTTTATTTATTCATTTTTAACCCTATCCAGTAATGTCAGTCTACATCACCTTCTCCAATATCCAGTTACCATGACTCTTAATCTTTTTCTCGTACGTTCTGTAGTCTCCCACACCTCAGATCCATATGTTTCAATAACTTGGATATTTCTAAATATTGGAAATTGTTCTCTACCAGTTGTTGTTGTTGTGTTAATCTTATTGGTATTTCTTTCTTTCCTTATGATTCTGAGATGACTTTAAATAACGAATCAATGTTTTGTATAAGACACCCTCTTCTGTCATGACTGTCAAGGTCACTCTACTGATAGCGAACGACTTTCATCCTCGCAATACATAGAATCATCAACATCTGACAAAACAAGGAACTCCTAATCCTTTTCATCCTTTAAGTTGGGAGCAAAGAATAGGTGTTCTACGTTTGCAAAACCCAACAAAACTAGTGCGCAAGAGAGTTTCTGTCCAATACGAGAAAACGCGCCATCAGTGTAACGAGCGCGCGCGGGTCGGACGTCAATAATTTCTGACAGTGTGCAATTGTCGATCGTTGCATAATGTGAAGCAATACGATAACGTTATCTGGTAATGATATGATAAAGGGGCTGTTAGTTAGACACAACGCCTGCCAGCCGGTAGCGTCATAGTTCGCGGAAATTTCGCAATTTACGTTTGCAAAAAAATAACTTATTTTAATTATCACAAATATATTGACAATAAAGAATCTGATAGCTATAATGAATGTGGACGTAATCGGTCTTGTAACACGTGAGATTGTTCGCGGCTGACTGGTTGTTTTCTTTGACAGTAAGCCTATGGTCTCTATTACACTAGGCAACCGACTGCATGCAACTGATTGCAGAAAAACTTGTGTGACATTGGTTTCAGTGAGACCTATTACACTGGCTGCAATCGGTCGCACAGTCTGCAATAGATTGCAATACAGTTGGAAGCCATACAACTGCTCGTGCAACTATTAGTTTCGCGCACTCGATGTGGGGCACCGATTCAAATGTAACCTACGTATTACACTATGCAACCGATTGCATGCAACACCCCTGCGCGCGCATTCTGTGGACAACGAAGAAGTTTCTTGACATGGGACGAAAACAACGTCTACTATTTTTTACAAAAACCAATATAAAATTTGCAATTTTGTTTAAATTTTACTCGCTGACACCATACAGCTATCTCTTATAGAACGGAAGTTTGCCGCATGCCAATCATTTCACTGTACGCAAATTAAAAAGCAATTTCTTGACATGGGTTCTTGAAAATTATTAAAGTTATCGGTTCGAATTTATCTCTGACACCATCCTCAAACTTCAAGGAACACGCTCGTAAAAGAATTTTTTTTTAACGGATCAGTAGTTTGTAAGGATAGCCCGGAGAACTAAACAACAAAATTTTACCTCTTTATAATGGTAGAACAGACGACACGCTTAATCTGCAACTGATTGAAGAGCAGTTGCAGCCTGTTTTTACTACCATGCAACTAGTTTCATGTAGGCTTGAAATCAGTTGCGTAGTGTAATAGAGGCCTATCGTATGTTTGTTTATAACACACGATTTTTAGCATTCTGTGCTTCTGTAAAGCCACCACAGTGTCCACGTTGGGCCCTTCTGATGAGGGAACCACTACCAACCCAGCATTCTACTGCATAAAGCATACCATACCTGCAGACTGCCTTGAACGCACGGTCTTAGCCGGTCGTGAACCTTGAACGGGATGCCTCTTCTTGCCATGAAGTGATCGCCCTCGGAATACACGAGTTGATGTGGTCCTGGCCCCCAGTGATGCACGACCTGGCCCTAAAAAGGACCAGTAGCAGTGGGTGTAAGTCTTTTCTGGACCCCGTGTCTCTTGTCATGAAGTGACCCCCCTCGGGATACACGCGCTGATGTGGGCCGCGACCGTCGGTAAACGGTCAGGAGAGGCAAGAGTGATGAACGACGTGGCCTAAAAAGGACCAGAAGCAGAGGGTGTAACTTTTTTTCTTGACCCCCCCCCGAAAAAATCCTTTGCGGTCCCCCCTTCTAGCCTTACTTCAATTCACGCCATTGTTCCCTTTTGAATACTAACCCCTCCTTATATCTGTGGCAGCTACTCAAATCATGTAACGTAAACATAATACATACTCCTCAAGACTGTCTAAAATCTCTTCTTCTTAACTTCATTAATTTTCATAGATCCTAAAAGATTTCATTAATAAGTTGGTGGGCCTCCCTACTTCATCTTCAGAAACTGAGATATATCTGATCATTTGACTCAGTTGATGTTTTCTCTTAAGGTCTTGTGTGTATTACAGAGAAAAATTGAGCGGATCCAATCCGTTTCAAAATAATATTTTAAACTTTTTTAAACAAAATCTGAACGAGTCGTTTTGAATTGTAACCTTAATATGTCTGCAGTCATGGTTTAACAGCATTAAACATCTCAATATAGGCCTACTAGTTTAGAAACCTGACGATCATTATTGTATGCTGAGTTTTTGCAAAGCTAACGAAATGATTACCCCCTCCCCACAATTTAAATAATATTGTATGCGTTGAGTAGAGAGAGATCGCACGGGCAAGTGTTTGCTTTTTCTCTGTCTGTCTGTCTGTCTGTCTGTCTCTCTCTCTCTCTCTCTCTCTCTCTCTCTCTCTCTCTCTCTCTCTCTCTCTCTCTCTCTCTCTCTCTCTCTCTCTCTCTCTCTCATCATCACTGGTATGACCAGTGTATACATTTCGAATCCCTGCATTGCAAGACTTCTTTAGATGTGCTAAGTAAATGAAAATTTTATTAACCTCTCGAGGAGTTTTAGTGTTTCTGTATTTTGTAAAATGGAAAAGTTGTAACAGGAACATGATTCAAATCCAAGTTTCATAACTCTGTTCTCTATTTCTATGGTTAGTAACACGCTAGTGTGAGAATATCATAGTAAGAAAATACCCATCACATGGTGTAGGCCTATATATTGAATAACATAAAATGCTATAGCAAACCTTTAATATTGATGTAATTATTGAAAAATGAATATTTTATTAATTGTGCCAGAGGTTTTATAAATGTAATAACAAACGGTAATAAAACAGTTCAAAATATTAAATAATATATTTTTTGAAAACTATGGGATTTTTACTTCAGAACGAAATCTTTTTGGGCGGTATTTAGACACTTCTATCATGACGGAGAGTTATCAACATTGGCCATAACATTGTAAAACTTGAAATGCTTAATTAAACGTGTTTCAAACTAATTAGAAAGTAGAGTATTAAAATGATTTCTATAGAAAAAGTCTTATTGATAATGCAGTGAACGTTCTTACAATTGTGCCGAGTCGATCTCAACGACTGTATGAAGTTAGTGGGTCGGCGTTAAACGGGCTCGTCGTAATGAATATCGATTACTTTAATCGATTAACATATCTATACGTTTAAACAGAATTCAGCGGTACGAATGCATGCTATTCAATTAGAATTTGTTCACAACAGTTGCATGCAGCGGGGGCGGTGGAATCCATTTGTCTGTTATCGAACGCGCAGCGCCTCCGTCGCTCTGTTTGAAATCATTGTGTTTCCGTATTGCGAAACCATTTCACCTGCTCCTCATCGTTTTGTTCCTTCTCAAGTTTTTTTTTTGGTTCCGTATTGTACCGTTTATTTTTATTTTGTTAACTCTCGGCGTGACGTTCACTATGTTAAACCACTGCTGGCTGTTCGAAACACACGACTTTTATCAGCGAGATACAATGTTCTTCTTTTTTGTTTTGTTTTGTTCCTCTTGTTATTTGAATTAACAGTTTCTGTAATTCCAACTTTATCGTGTTCACTTACTAAACTGCTATTACTTGTCATGTTCCGGACGAGGCCTACCAGTGTTGCCACCATTTTCAAGCCCTTAAACCGCGACATGTCCTAAACTAAACTTTGGTCGTGGTTTTTAGGAGACTTGAAAATGGTGGAAACACTGAAAGCCCTCGTCCAGAACATGACAGGTATCACCTTAGCAAGTAAACACGACAAAGTTGTTTTGTTTCGTTTTTTGAGCGGTTTACGTTCGCAGACGGGAAGGGAAGTCCGCACGAAAATGTAACAAAATTAAATGCGCAACAACATGGATTAAAAAAATATCGTAGGTAAAAATAATTACTGAAACCGACAAAACACACACACCCACCCACACACACATCAGTTATATTAGAAAATAATATACCCTATGCAGTGGCTCCCAAACGTTTCGATCCGCGAACCCCCTCCAAAAAGTTAAAAATTTCACGGACCCCGTCTGAGTTATGACATATTACAAATTCTTATATTTTAATTAAAATATATTAAAATCAAAATTCTTTTAATTTGCAAAATTATAATATTAATGATATCAAACATAGTTTAATGTAAACAATGAAGCTGCTTTTCAACAGTTAACTCTGCAATATTAGGTTTAATGTCTGACAATTTCAGTATTAAGTCACTCTCGACATCAAGTTTATTTCTTAACTTTGCCAACCTCGGCTCTGTCTTTCCAGCCACACGTGTCGAAATCCAGCTACTTGGGCGTAAAACCAGCTACATGGACAAACGTTTTGCTTAGACACAGTGCTTATACGGGAGGTACAGTGTATATACGTGGACTAAAACATCGCGATCAGTTCTGCGTTGATGCGGCGCTCTAGTCAGTTCGGCTGACAAACAGATCTGCTACACGACATGATTTAAAGACATTATTAAAGTCATTAGTTTGAAATTACTTTTACAATTACAATTAGTTTGCACAAAATAAATACTGGAATCTTCTACTAATTGTTTTAAGATTCTAAATTTAGATTTTAGACAACAAAAAATAGGAGAAAATTACGGTATATTCTATTTTTTCTTAAAAGTGTCCGTGGACCCCACTTTGGAAACCACTGCCCTATGGAATCAGTGGGGTAAGTAGAATTGGCTTGGGGTGGGTCCGAGGGGGGGGGAGTAGGTACAATCCGGCTTCATACAAAAGAAAAAAACAAGTTACGACTAATCAACATTGCTGTCCTTAAAGTAGCTGAAAAACGTGTAACAACATCCTGAAATCGATCCCATTAAAGTAAACTGTAATAAAATAATAAATATTCACATTACTGAAGCATTGTTTAGAAGATATTGACTGAACCCATTTTCCTATTTTTCGTATTTCAAATACATGCAACTGCTGTGTAATAAACCTGTTTGTATATTTAAAAATCGGTATAGAGAACCATACGTGACTTCCATGTTCTAATCGGTATGGAGAACCATACGTGACTTACATGTTCTAAGATTTACATTTAAAATCATTTATATATTAATTGAAAAATTTGACAAGTTCGACAAATCGAAATGAAATATTTCCATAGAAACTACTTCTTTGTTGCCGATAACGTAGTACACATATAAAAAATTTCACCCTCCCCTTCAACTGTCGTTTTCATTTATATAAAATTACTCCCTCCCCCTTCAAGTACCCTTTTCATTTATAGATATTTCATCTACCTTTCTACAGTGGATTATTATGACCATCTTTTTAGTATATTTTATTTATAAAAATTAAGTACGGTACTTTACTCTTGTTAAAACGTAAAACGTTGCAGGTAAACTACCCCTTCCCCTTAACCGATCTTAACCAAAATCAACAGACCTTGAGTCCTCTAAAATTCGAGCGTATCTGCAAACAATTGTTTGATTCTGTTTGAATTTCCGGCAGTTATCGTTCGCCATAGAAAACATTATACACATAGACACACGGACACTTTTCGGAAAATGACTTTTCTTCATGTTTTGAGGGTAGTACTATCAGAATCAGCCCTTATCTCGAACACGACTTTTTTCACGATCACGATACTTCCATTTCCTTATGGAACATGGAAGTAAAAACAGTTGCTGAAAAAAAAAAACAGCTGAAAAAATAATAAAAGAGCCTAGAAATTAAGAGTTTAACAAAATTCATTAACTTTTTTCGACTCTCTGAGGGGGAGTCCGGTTCCCTTCGTCTGCCCCCGTATGGATTGTGGATGCAAGATCGGGGGAGAAATGGAGATATTAACTAGTAAGCTCCCTGAGGTGTAGAACTCGCTCAGGCTTTTACAATTTTTACAAAATTAAACCTAAACCTAAACATTTTCAGAGCAAACGTTCGGATTTGGGTTAACATCATTACATTTATTCTGACGTTCGGCATGAAATTTCCTAAGGTTTTCAAAATTTTAATACATTTTTCGGTGCTTCAAAATTTATAAATGTTCAAAGCTAAACACTAGTCTATAATCAGACTCTGGTTAAAATTATCTTTAATTTGATATCACATGGATTTTTTATTAACTCACGTAGTTGAATTCGACTATCTCTAAATTTTTGTACAATTTTCGGACCCTGTTGCCCCAAATTTTTAAATCTCCAAAACTGAACACTATATTCAAATTGCGGTTTAAAAAAAATCTCTGATTAATTTAATACCCCAAATGGGCATGTTGCAGTTTTTCAAAATTTTTATGTCTCACGTTTTTGCTCCTGCCATCCTATTTTTGGGGGACTCAATACATATATATAAAAAAAAAAAAAAACAATAAGGTTCTGTAGGTTATACACAGCGATAAGCATATAAGCATGCCAAGTTTTACGAAAATCGGGGTTACTACATTCAAAAGTGATTGTGAGATATTATTATTATTTCCGGTTGGACAGTGTTTACACATTTTCTGGAACCAAAGATTACAGAAGTGATTGAATTCTCATCTTCCAATGCTGTTTGTCCATCCAAAGATCTTCTTCAATTTCTCGTTCCCTCAATATAGTCTCAATTTCTTCTATCCAGATGATAGTTGGTCATCCTCTTTTCCTTCTTCCTGGCGGCAATCCATTCCATAACTCTCCTTGGCAATTTTCCCTGTGCCATTCTTTTCGTGTGTCCATACCATTGTAGATTTGATAGCACTGTGGGGGTAGATTGTGAGATGTACCCCCAAAAACAGACAGACAGACAGACGAATACCAAACGGTCTAGTAAAACTGAGAACTCGCTTGCCTAGTTCAAAGAAAGTTGTGAAGGGAACACTAATGGGAAAAAGTAGAGTAAGGAGCGTATTGATGGAATGCAGAAGAACAGATCGGTCGATCGAGAATTAGGTGGAAACAGAGCTTTCAGAAGTAGAATAAGAAGAAGAATAAAAAGCTGTAACTATAAAGGGAGCATACAAAGTTTGGGTAACGAAAGTTTGCCTAAAGAGGTGTCGTGTATTCAGAGTTACCGTGAAAACTCGGATGCCTTCATAGCAATAAACAGGGATCGGAGGGCGGTCATAAACCTTAAGCTTAAACGGGGCTCGAATGTGTACCGTGCCTCTAGCTTGAACACGATGTGATAGTAAGGTTGCGACGGCCAATCCCACGTCTGTTGTTTTGTTGACGCGCACAGCATCGCGCACGATTCGAAAGCATCATTCTCAATGTGTTGTCGATAGGTTTTTATTAAAATGGTTCAAACCTCTCAGGTAGAGACGTCTTTACGAGTGTAAACAAGACCATTAAAAAACTCGTCGACGTAAACAGTTTTTTTGCATTGAAATAAACCTGTTTTCCCGCGATAAGGGCGTGAACACGCGCGCGCGAGCACATACACATCAAGTATTCGCAGAGTTCTTGTCCACTATAGTTTTGGTTTAGATTCCCTCTTATCTCTTTTGCATGCAGTTGCGTAAGATCAGAAATGTTTGAAGCGCGTCGAACTTTAATTTGTGTCCGGTCGGGCGCGTAGCCTACGTCTCCGCCACTATAATGTGGACGAAGTTTATAGCCGGGTCAAGTTCTTGCGCGAATCCTTACACCATACACGGTACACTGTTGTTGTTATTGGTGGTGGTTGTGAGACAATGGCAGCGCCCGTGATAACCTATGGCCGTTGCAGAAACCAGGTACTCGGCGTATACCAACCGCTTGTGACGAGTGAAAGGTTATCGCCTCCACGATCAAATTAAGAATGAAGATACAGTAAAATCCAGATTATCCGCGAGCGTTTTATACGCGTTGCGGATTATCCGCGGCGACTAGTGGATTTAATTTTTTATAAGTACAGTAGAAATAAATATCAGCTGAATTTCTGCGATACAGGTATAGTAGGCTTGCCATACGTCCCGGTTTCAGAGTGCAGTCCCGGTGTCCCGCCCGATTACCGAAATGTCCCGGTCGGTGCACTTGATTCCCATAAATGACATACCAATGCGCAATGTTGGACTGATAATTGAGTACATCTTTTGCCTTCCTGGAACATCAACTCCTGTAGAGAGTGTTCTCTTCTCATTGATGAACAACGCTTGGGCAGATGACAGAGGATTAATGCAGGAGTCAACAGCGCGTCCGTTGATGCTGTGTAAAGCAGATTTTGGACTTAGTTGTAATGAATTTTTTTGACAAAATAAAAAACAAAAAGGACATACAGTAGTGAGAAAGGTGAGTTCAAGTGAAAAATATGACTGGTTTAAAAAAACAAGTTTAAGTTACACACCTTCTTTTTCACTTATCTTAATACGTGATTGTATTAACTACCATAAACAATATTGTTTTAAAATTATTCAAGTT
Organism: Magicicada septendecula; assembly: GCA_034769895.1. Lineage (NCBI taxonomy): Eukaryota > Metazoa > Arthropoda > Insecta > Hemiptera > Cicadidae > Magicicada > Magicicada septendecula. Next base: position 559,528,759 of record CM068369.1, read on the forward strand.
ATATGTCCGAGGGACGGATAATGTCACTGCTACCACGAGTCATCCGGTCATATGTAGTATTTAACTGCGACATTTAATTTTAACATGATAATGTTTTTAGGCTGGGGGTCATTCCACAAAAATGTAACGTCATCGAAAAACGTGACGCTTTCACACTTTCGATTCCCCACAGTCTAGAAATTTGATATGTAAACGCATCAAGACTGAAATAATCGCTACTGACATTGAGTTTAGCAAACGCTTTAGTGAGAATAAATTTGGTTTTACATGCTCTGTTTGTGATCGTCTGTGGTTTGAAAATGATTTACGTAATCCACCAAACGTAATCCACATTATACGTTTCCAAAGCCTAAAAACATTATCATGCTTCGATGTTTCGGTTTCGTCGAAATTCTTTGAATGCTTAGGTGCATAAATAGAGAGAGGGGGAGAGAGAGAGAGAGAGAGACTATTTTCACAATATGTTTGTCTTTATATTTACGCGATATAATTGAAAGCCGTTGTACTCTATCTACTAGCTTAGTTATCGGTTGTGAAAAATTGGATTATGACGTTGAACACCACCTGAGACGGTTGTCGACGACAGGTTAGCAGTGACTTCACTGACATGTATTTTCTGACATTTTAACGTATACGTTTGCGGTAAGTCATTCCTGAATCGAATCTGTGCTGCGCATTACAACGTGGAAGACGTTCACTTGGATTTTGTATAGCCCTTTATAACTTTTGTACGAATGTAGGTAGTAACTTTAAAAATAGTCAGTGTAGATACACACAAGACTGACTTATGAATACAACTTCTTCTGACGAAATGTCAGTTCGTGTGAATTGATTCTGTCTGTATTTGAACAGAGCAGAACACGCGGTTATTAGTTACACAGTGTCAGTACGTAGGCCTATACATTGCTACTTGGTAATATCCCGTTTAATACGAGGTTTTCAAGCGGTCCCTTGAGCGTCTTAACGTAGTTTTACTGTATTGCTTTACTTTAAATAAACAGATGATGTTAATAAACAACATAATGTTAATAGTATTTCCTATCCGATTTCGGAGGCTCGTATGAGTTCTGTAATTAGGTCTACATATATTGTTACTTAAGCAGGTTAATCGTCTGCTGTAAAACCCGCCATCTCGAGGACCAGGAACTTTGATTTCGGGCTGCTCCTCCCCTACAGAGTTGCTTTCACCTCAGCTGACGAACTCTCTCTGCCCGATCGCAGTAGACTAACTTAGCCCATGTGTGCAGCCGTTGGCCTACTGTAGGCTCCTCCGCCCCCACACTAGATGCACACCCTGCTGTCGATGTGCACCATCCTGCCAGGCCAGAACCCAGGATACCCTCAGCCTGCCCTGACAGAAACCCCATCCTTACCTATCCACTCCGCCGAAGGGATTGGCTACCAGAAACTTGGAATGCATTTCTCGGCGTAACAGAGGGCCCGAATGAAATTTTATAAAACTGTGTCTGTCCCCACATTCCTGTATGCTAGTGAAACAAGGACTCTTACTAGAAGGGATGTGCAGAGGATTCAAGCAGCCGAAATGAAATTTTAAGAGGGACGCAAGGTTGTTCTCTCTTGGATCGGAGAAGGAACGAGGATATTAGACGCGATTTAAACATTGTATCATTGGACCAGAAGATTGAAGACCACAGAAGGAGATGGTGTGAACACTTGACCCCATGCCTGATATCCGCCTACCTGTGGCTGCCTTGGGTTATCACCCTACCGGGAACAGAGATGTCGGTAGACCGAGGAGGAGATGGGTTCCGGAACAGGTCTAAGTCCTAGTCCTTGGAGTGATGATGATGATTATGTTAATAGTGTCATGTTTAAAGTCAGTCTGTTTAAAATCCCTCCCTTCTTCTACTAAGTCCACAATTGGAACCTGACCCTCGACAACCTTCATGTGCATCTGTCTCTATCCTGCGTTGTAGCTTGACGTCTCCAGTCCGCTCAACGTGTCTGTGCGTGTGGGTGTGTGTGATTTGTTGTTGCATGCACGTGAAAACGGCTCCTGACTCTGTGTGGCCAAAACGTTGTGTTGTACTCAAGTTTTACGGTGGTGAAAGTCACCTACATTATTTGTAATAGCCAGTTATTACACCTCACAACTGACTAAGAATGTTTACGGTATAGTTTCTGCGCTTAAAGGGTTGTGATAATGCGTTGTTAGAACTCTGTCTGTTTACACCAATGAGAATGTCTCGTTAGTATAATGACAGACATAAGTCTTGTTCACGTTGCGACAATTAGATTTCAGGATCTGCAGCTTATCTACTTCAACGAAGCCAATCCGTTTTGTCGTCATTATTCTGCTGTCAGTGTAAGCGTTTATTTAAATGATATAGGAATTTCGTGTTAACAGCAAGACTGTTTGGGTGGAGCTACGACCGATAAATACGAGTTACTTTGAAGCCGACGGCAAATGCTTTCAGCGAGAACTGCTATACGCAATTCCAAATGTCGACGTTATCTTGCTGGATTGGAGGCCTGTCGTCTTATTTCTATGTCAGACAATGTCGTCTGTCTGATACTGTTGTGCTTATCTGTTCGTATACATTATGACCTTACTAAGCATTGCGTTATGGATATTGAATTCTAATACAAAACTGATGATCGTATTGGTTATTGGATGAGCGATGACTGTCTGATGAAACGTGTAATCAATTTAGACCGCAAGGAAGAAGATGGCAAGAATGAGGACGGAACAGGCTGTAAGCCTACACTCTAAGAGTGGTATAGTTTGCGCGCTTAAAACGTTCACATGCGTGATAATGCGTTGTTAGAACAGTGACACTGTCCGTAAACGTGTCGTTAGTATATAGTGACAGAAAGATGTCTTGTTCACGTTGACACAGTTAGCATTCAGAATCTGCAGCTTATCAACTTCAATGAAGCCGATCCGTCTTGTCGTCGTTATTCTGCTGTCAGTGTAAACGTTTATTTAAATGATACGCACAGGAACGTGTCAACAACGAGAATGTTAAGGTGGAGCTACTTCTTCTTCTGATAGTTCCTATCCGTTTCGGATGTTGGATATCATACAGGCTATTTTAACTTTCTGCACTGCTGTACGGAATAAGTCAGTTGTATTCATGCCAAACCAGGTCCTTAAATTTCTCAGCCATGATATTCTCGGTCGCCCAACTCCTCTCTTTCCAAGTACTTTTCCCTGTAGTATGGACTGCAGTAAGTAAAATCTCTGTTCATTTCTCATGAGGTGTCCCAGATACTAAAGCTTTCTTATCTTCTCTGTGTTAATAACGTCCCTATCTTTCTAAGAACTTCAACATTAGTTGTATGTGCTGTCAATGAAATGCTCAGTATTCTACGGTAGAGGCACATTCCGAAAGATTCCAATTTCTTAGTTGTGGCTTCAGTCAAAGTCCAAGATTCTACACCGTAAAGGAGCACCGAGAATACGTAGCAGCGTAGAAGTCTCATCTTTGTGTTTTTATTGTTAAATCGTGACTTTTGAATAAACTCCTCATTCTAGTGTACACTGTTCTTGCCTTTTCAAATTACTTTTTACTGTTTCTGCGATACAGGTATCGTAGGCTTGCCATACGTCCCGGTTTCAGAGTGCAGTCCCGGTGTCCCGCCCGATTACCGAAATGTCCCGGTCGATGCACTTGATTCCCAGAAATGACATACCAATGCGCAATGTTGGTCTGATAAATGAGTACATCTTTTGCCTTCCTGGAACATCAACTCCTGTAGAGAGAGTGTTCTCTTCTCATTGATGAACAACGCTTGGGCAGATGACAGAGGTTTAATGCAGGAGTCAACAGCGCGTGCGTTGATGCTGTGTAAAGTAGATTTTGGACTTAGTTGTAATGAATTTTTTTGACAAAATAAAAAACAAAAAGGACATACAGTATTGAGAAAGGTGGGTTCAAGTGATTGGTTTAAAAAACAAGTTTAAATTACACACTACTTGCAAATTCTTAATGTAATGAGTAATTTTTTGATTAAACACAATTTAAATTACTGCACTTAAGCGTGTTAAAAATATTTTATTTTATTTACACTTTTATTATGTATTTAGTATTACATTTATACATTATATACACTCAATAAAATAGCAATGTAATAAACACTGTTTGAAATGAGAAGAAAAATATATCTCGAAAATAAAACATATTATGGATTGAAAAAGCACCAGACATCTAGCTTCATCTCAAGAAGCGCGAAATGCAAAATCTACAAAACACTTATCAGGCCAGTGCTGACATATGCTTCAGAAACCTGGACAGTGACAAAAAATAGCGAGAGACTTCTAGGTTGCTGTGTAAGGCGGATTCTAAGAACAATATTTAGAGGATTACAAAAAAGTAGAATGTGGCGCAGGCCCTATAATTATGAACTATACCATCTTTACAAAGAGCCAGACATTGTCAGGCTAATCAAAATAAACAGACTAAGGTGGGTTGGACACATAGAGAAAATGTAGGAAGGACAGCCTACGACACATATTTTTACCAGAAACCAATGGGTAGTAGAAAAAGGGGAAGACCCCGAAGTAGATTAAAAGACCAGATAGAGGAGGACCTCGTAAAGCCGAACATAAGAAACTAGAAAGCCAAGGCATGCAATAAAGAGGAATGGAATCGACTCTTGGAGCAGGCCAAGACCCACCAAGGTTTGTAGAGCCACGATTGATGGATGAATAAACACTGTAATGCTTATATTTTAATTCCAGCCTCCCTTCTTACCCTTCCCCTTAAACAGGTGTCCCTGTTGGTCAATAAAAAATTATGGCAGCTATACGACGTTCAAAGTTATGTTGCTGGATTGCAGGCCTGTCCGGATTATCTGTCGTCTTATTTCTTTGTACACACTCGGTAGACAATATCGTCTGCTTGATATAAGCCGGCCGCCGCTGTATAGCATGCCCGACGTCGGTGATGGATGTGCGCACCACACTGTCGTGCAACTCGTCCAGGGTGCCAGACGTTCTTTAGTTCTCGTTGTGTTTTGTAAAAATCATTTTATTGATTTTTTCTGTATTAAAATTAAAAAATTGTAGCACAGACATCATATCTTTGCAACGGTGGCATTCTTTTATTTTTATTCATGTAATCTGCCGAGGATATGTCCCACAGACATCTATTTAATTTATATTTTTCGATAAATTTTGATGTTATTTCACGGTCCATTATGAATTGTAATTAAAGCAAATTAATAATAACAATATTTAAAATAATAACTGCTAATGATATTTGAATGTATTATGTAAACGAAGAATAAACTAAACTAAATATTAAACTAAAATTTTATCTGAATCGTTACTTATTAAATATAATCTAAAGAATGAATGTAACGTAAAATTAAACAGTAAACATTTATTAAACGAATGTTCTCTAAAAACATGTAATGTACTTGCTCGAAAATGACGATTTGATATACAGCAAGCGTACACATGATGAAACATGCACGATGCACGATTCCTTGACATCCGTCAACATTACACAGGATCCATCCGCACGTCGTGCGGCTTGACCTGATGGTCTTTTTGCTGGACTCATTTTTCGTCGTGCACATTCTTCAAAAAATACACGACGTGCGGATGGATGTCAAAGCTACGCACTGTCGTTTTTGACTTGCTGTCCGTAATGACGTCCAGTGGGGATGGTTGGTGCGTAGCCGGCTATAGCCTACTGCTGTGCTTCTCTGTTCGTGTACATTATTGCCTTAGTATGCATTACCTTATGGACAGTGAATTGGAACATAAAACTGATCGTTACTAGTGTCTAACGGTAGGCATTGTAGTTGTTTCCCATTCCGCCTTCTCCATACCAGATTCCGCAGTCCTGCGACTGGCGTGACTACTCAGACGTATTCAATGTCGTATTTACATATTCTCAGGATACTGGCCAGCCCCATCATCAGATATAAGTGGTTTTTGTTTGTTTGTTCTTTTTTTAATGTAAAAACGTTGTTTTTCAATCCGGCCGACGAGGACGATTAGCTCTGATGTGGGTCAGCGTATATATTAGTTGACCCGGTGCAGTGTTGATGGTAAAATGCCTTGACCGCGTTGTATGTATGTTGGTCCGTGTAAGAGGGTCATCAGGTTCGGGTCGATTGGAATCGCGCGTGAAAATCGGTGATCAAGTCCAACCGATGATAGCGCTGACCGATGTTAAAATCGAACATGACGTCATTGTGAAAGTTCTAGAACCAATATTATCCCGGGATCGTTCGCCCAAAATACATTTCGTCGCCGGTACTTTCGCCCTTTGACGAAATTCACTCGTAGTTGTTCATACAAAAAGATAATCCAACCAGAATGAACACGTCCAGAATTTTGTTTGGAACCTTGTTTGTTATCTTATTCTTCTACAGCCTCACAGTTCGGAGTCGAACCTTAGCCTCCATAATCATCCGCCTCCATTTTTCCCTGTCCTTGGCGATCGATGTCCGTGGTTTGATTTTAAGTAAAGTATCAGCATCCCTCGCCACTGCGTCAATCCAGCGAAGCTTGGGTCTTCCGACAGGTCTTCTACCCTCGATTTGACTGAACAGTACCTTCCTACGTATTCGGTTGCCTTCCATCCTAATGATGTGTCCTGGCCATTGCAATCTATGCAGTCGGATGGTGGTGGCCAATTCATTGTCTTTATGTAGCTTGTATAGTTTCTCATTGTGACACGTTCTTCATATGACTTGGATTGGTCCATATATTCTCCTCAAAATTCTCCTTGCAAAGGTACCTTGTTTGTTATACTTTAACGAAATTCCAGCCCAGTTTTATTCACGAGGTCGAAATGAGATTTCTCAGGATATAAATGAGATTTCCAAGATCGTAGAAGATAAACGGCATGAACTGAATATTATGAGTATACTTGATATGTTTGCTCAATATCCTCTAAAATGTTTGGAACATCTTAACCGAATGAATAAACTGCGGCATCTCCTAACAACTGTTCAATTATAAAGGAGATGAGACGGAGAGGTGTGGGACGTCCGAAGAAGCGTTGAGGTGACCATTTTTGGAAGAAACCGTTTTTGGTTTAACCCTTGTAGGAGATGATAATGATGATGATGACGACGACGACGACATTTTTTCCTGTGTGCGGGCACGTCGCACACAAAGAACTGAATACGGTTTTTTGATTTTAAAACTCACTCTCTCTCTCTCTCTCTCTCTCTCTCTCTCTCTCTCTCTCTCTCTCTCTCTCTCTCTCTCTCTCTCTCTCTCTCTCTCTCTCTTTCCTTTCTCCATCCTTTATATATGTTTTTATTCTATTTTCCTTCTCCCCGAACTCGTATCCCATTTATTCGTTTCTCAGCTGCTTGTATCTTCCTTGAGTCTCGGCTTGAAGTTATCCACGTTTCCCAATCATAAAGCCATGCTGCAGTTGCTACTAATTTACACAATCATATTTCCCTGTCTTGGTCCTAGCCTGTTTTCCTTTGGAGAATTTTTTGTCAGTTTTTTTTATCGCTCGGAAACCATTTATTTTGTTTTTACCATTGTGATTTGGAAACAGTTTAATAAATGTCTAACGATTAACGTATTTGTTAAGCATACATCACAGTTGAGTGGGTACAGTGAAATCTTAAGACAACGTAATTTTGCATTCAAAGAGTTCTGTATTTTTATATCCGAGAAGTGACCTGAGTCGTCGGACATTGGTGATGCTGGTGAAATTCATTTTTTTGCAAAAGTATATCTATATTTTACACACACACACACACACACACACAGGATTTCTACGGTCTCAGCCGCCTCGCCGTCACCGGTTTCCAATTCTTTCTGTCCATGCACATATGCTCTTTGAGACCTCTAGACATTATTGGTTCCTCCAGCTTCTTCGGGATCTTCTCAGCCCCCGTTTTTCTGAGGATATTCATTAAATATTATCTTGGGCTATCTAGAGTCGTTTTTTTTTCTTTTAGTATGCCCAAACCAGATTAATTGGTTCTCTTCAATTTGTTCCACTATATTTGTGTTCATTTTCATTCTTTCTTGTATAATCTTATTCCTCGCTCTCTCTGATTTTGATATTCTACAACTGTGTCTTAGGAAGTCCACCTCTGCCGTCATCAGGTTATTTCTATTCTTCCCGGTCATATCTCACGTTTCAACTCCGTAAGGTATTAAACTTTGTAGGATACTTGCGTATATCCTTTTCTTATTATTATTTAGTCCCACAAGATGGAATTCAACTCGCTTATTACATTCCTACTTTTATTTATTCTTGCCATTATCTCATCAGTGCTGTTCCTTTTGCGTGTTAAGTATAAAGCCAAAATATTTACAAGTCATTTACTCCTTTCAGAATTTCATCATCTAAATTCATATTGTCTTGCTTATCATGTCCTAGTGCCACATATTCCGATTTATCTCGTTGTATTGTAAGGCGCGCAATTTGGTAGTGAAGACTACTGCAGTTCAGATAAATGTCAAGAACACAAGGCTGTGTTTGTTTTTTTACCATTAATCTTTTGCACAAATCCTTATGGAAACAATAGGGCCTACAGCAAGGATTAAAAACACAAGAACATTCGCAGAGGCTTTTGTCATAACAAAGGAACTGCGAAGTCTCAATTTCCGTAGCATATAATTTAAATCGTCCTGATCCTTTGTGATAACTATCTGATCGTCGGCGAAATATAAACTGCATAATTTATGATCTTCTGCTTGTAGTCCCGTTTGTTTCATTGTTTTGCTCACGATCGCTAAGGCCCTATCTAAATATCGTCATCATCATCATCATCATCATCATCATCATCATCATCATCATCATCATCATCATCATCTTCACAACACGGCATAGGCAAGGTGCTGCCTGTTCCGTCTTCAAAAATCGTTCAGCCATCTCTTCTGGAGAATTTTTGGAAGACATGGCTGGAGGATTTATCTAAATATATTTAAAAAAGACAGCACCTCTGTCGCAGTTCCATTGTTATGAGAAAAGACTCTGCGTGTCTCCTTCTGTTTTTAATCCTTGCTGTGTTGTTTTCATAAGGATTTGTGCAAAAGGTTAATGGTAAAAAACAAAAACAGCGTAGCAATCTTGACGTTTATCTGAATTGAAGTATTATTGTGTTGTAATTACGAATTGGCAATTACTGTGTTGTAAATTCTCTATATAAATGTGATTTCCTGCACAGCAGTGACGTAACTAAGAGATTAGTTTCTGGGGTCTAGCTTGAAGGTTGGACTCCCCATTTTCCTCACTACAAAATGATACATTCCAGATTATTCCCATACATTCATTTATATAGTTATTTATAAGCCTTATTATCAGTGGCGTACCTAGGCCCGGAGCGAATTTCTTTCTGAGCCCCCTTCCCATGTGACGGGTGTTTATAATCCAATTTATCTTTAAGTAACACATAGCAAAAACACTTTACTGTTACATATTTATTGTCTAATTACTGTCTTGATACATCTAGTTAGGAAACTTTATAAGAAGCTGTAGTAATGTTTGAAATAAAAATTCACTTTCATATTGCAAATACAAAGTTTAAAGAAATAATAGAAGTAGTATTTTTTATAGACTGTGTTAACTTTATTAAAATACATTGTAAGATACAACAAATTTATATACTGCAAAACAAACTTACCATTACCGAGGCACTGCCTTCTTGAGTCGCTGCCGCTGCCGTTCCCACCCGTGCTGTTTGAGGTTCAATTTGCGACTTCCGACTGCGCAATGAAGCATTGACGCCAGGTACAACTGACACTTCCTTTTTAGTATGAATATATATTTATAATAATAAGCTTTCCTGTGTTAGTTTTTTTTTAATATCTGCGTTTCGGGACGGGACGATAGAACATTTGCAAATAAATCTAAAAACTTACCAAAAATCTTAATTTTCCAAACCTGGAGGCCCCCTAGTGAGTGGGGCCCGGGGCGGTCCGCCCCCCTTTAGTCCGCTACTGCTTATTTTAACACACCCAACTGGCTTATAAATAGGCCCACGTTAAATGATTATAGAATTTCAGTGGAATTTGTAACAGCTCGGGGGGGGGGGGTGATCCCCCTGATCCTCCTCCCCCGGTAGTTACGCCACTGCTCCATAGCAATATTTTGTTGTTCATACTCGTGCAAGCGGTATCGTTGTATCGAAATTTCACTGTAATTGTGTTCTATAATTAAACAAAGCTACAGTAGAACAGCTGTTTAGCGTATTAGCTGTGATCCCCCGACCTTCCGTTATTACGACTTTACAAGTTTTTGTACAGCGTGGTTGGTTGGCGGTGTTCATAAACTTCTTTGGAAACCAGAACTGTCCCGAGGCGTAATCCTTAGAAAGGGTGAAAAAGAATCACTATGCAAATATCAGAGAGCATTATGTTCTCTCTCTCTCTCTCTCTCTCTCTCTCTCTCCGTTTACAATAGTGACAGGTATCAGTATGCTCTGTGCGTGTTTCTTTTTGTGTTTTTCATTTTGAAAGGAGAGAAACAGCGTACAACGAAGTGGTATATTGCGAAACGCAGCCCTCGGGCAGCAGCTGTGGCCGTCTTTGTGCTCTGTGTTGTGCTACCTAACAGTTTTCTATATAGACTACAGTAAACATACGAGCCCCAGAATGTCTTTACTTACGACTTGTTCTAAATAAACTGTGTGAAATGAACGAGAACGAACAGGTAACGTCTCTGCGGTTTATGGTTGGAGAAAAATTTATGATTTATGCTCCAAAGTGAGGTGAGAGAAATAGACAGAGACAGATATGTAGAGAGACAAACAGACTGACAGACGAAGAGAGAAAGAGATAGAGAGGAACAATCAGTCTCGCAGACATTCGGAAGAGGTAGGCAAAGGCATGAAAGGGGCTGAGAAAAGGAAGAGAGAAAGAGAGAGAGAGAGAGAGAGAGAGAGAGAGAGAGAGAGAGAGAGAGAGAGAGAGAGAGAGAGAGAGAGACAGAGGGAGAAACTAGCAGACAGACGGTTTGTATAGCTATATATAGCTAAATACGAGGGCTATTTTTTTTTTAACCTCCGGTGAGTTGGCAAACCTGGTTCTGTTGTCATATCAACAATCTGATTGTTGATTAATGTTTTTGAGGCTTTGTTCTAACCTATAACCACTGGTTTTGTAGTTATTTTGTCTATTACTGTGGTACGACAGTTTAATTATGGCAACTACAATTAATTGAAATTGCCTAAAAGTGTGAGATTCGGTCTGTTATTAGATTTCTTCAAACTGAAGGGCATAGTGCTGCAGAAATTTATCGAAGTTTGTGTATTGTGTACGGAGAAAATGTGATGAGTGATGGTTCAGTTCGGGAATGGTGTAGAAAATTTAAAGAAGGGCGAATTGAAGTTCATGATGAAGGAGGGCAAGGAAGAAAGTCCGTGGCTACTGATGATGTTGAAAGGGTAGACAGGATGGTTCGAGAGCGCCGTCGGTTCACAATTACTGAACTTTCTGGTGATTTTCCTGAAATTTCTAGGTCTGCTCTTTATTATATTCTTACTCAGAAGCTTGGGTATAGGAAACTCTGTGCTCGGTGGGTTCCCAAACAACGCACGACCTCACGCAGCTGGACTCACACAAATCCTGCTTCATGAATTTGGTTGGGAAGTCCTTGATCACCCACCTTATAGCCCAGACTTGGCACCAAGTGACTACCATTTGTTCACCGACTTGAAAAGTGGTTAGGTGGGCAGCGGTTTGACTCCAATGATGAGTTAAAGTCCAGTGTGGCAGATTGGCTGAGTACTCAGGAGCGAACATTCTACAACATGGGCATAAAAAAGTTGGTGCCTCGCTATGACAAGTGCCTCAACAATGTTGGTGACTATGTAGAAAAATAGTTTACATATATATGGGACTTTTGTATATAATAAAATTATTGATGTCATTCATGTGTCTGTTTATTGGTCTATCGGAGGTTGAAAAACAAAATAGCCTAGATAGCATAGATAGTAAGTAGGGGGCTTCGAAACGTGTAGTTGTGGCGAAGAACGAAATGAGAAACGATGAAGTATTGAGAGAACAAGAGAGGAAAGAAAACTGCTGAAAACAATAATAAATAAAAACATCTTGGTAGTGAAGTACAGTAGTGAAGCCAGAATGCCTATATGCAAGTGAACGTCTACATTGAATTATAATTTAGACAAACTAGAAATATTGGAAAGACGAATTATTAGGAAAATATTAGGCCTACGAAAAACTTCAGAGGGTTGGAAATTAAGAATTAATGATGAAATATATCAAAGTATAGAAAATATAACAGAAACAATGAGAAAAATAAGACTATTATTTTTGGACATTTATATAGAATGGACGACAGTAGGTTAACAAAGCAGATCTTCAAATATTTGTGGGCGAAGAAGTCAACATCAAGTTGGATTAAAGAAGTCCAAAAGGGTTTAGAAAAATATAATATACACGCAGAAGAAGAAATTGAAAGAGAAGTTTTTCGGACAAAAGTGTTAAAAATGGAAGGAGTCCAGGGTAGGAGAGAGAAAAACGCAGGTTCAAAGTGGACTGAAGACAGGAAGAAGACACACAAGTGAAAACCTGAAAGAATATTGGAGAAAAAGAAAAGATCAAAGAATAAAGAAGTGAAATTGGCATGGGGTCCTTAGATGGCCGATACAAAAAAAAAATATATTGGTTGGGACAAATATTGCGTAGAGACTGTCTGCAGCTAAGGATCGTAGAAGGAAAGGTGGAAGGAAAGAGAGGATAGTTTGGAATGACACGAGAAAGACGCACAGGATCGAGAAAAAATGAGGAGCATCCAGTTGAAACCTGTTGTAAAACAGTTTTACCAGAGAAGAATTCACTCACGTCATATGATGTGACCAACAGGTTCGTGTCTTCGCTTTTCAACATTTATTTTTCCTTCACTGGCTCTGTTAACATTTTCCGGGTGCTCTATGCTTCCAATGATCCTCCATACTTCCGATTACAGGTGGGCCGATATACCTATAACAGGTATTTTGGAACGACATTTTTGTGGAACGGATATAACAGTGACTGAAAAATTGAAATACATGTTCTGATTCAACGATAACTGAAAACTGAAAAGTCGAGATACCCGTTCCGATTACTCGCGGCCTCACAGTTCCTAGTCGCGGGACCCCCCTAAGCAACTAACGAACGAATAAACGAGTACACTAATACAAAGCCACTTTTTGGTGCAGAATACTTCATTCTGCGCATGTGCCGATTGCCATACAAGTACGAAACGAAGCAAAACAGCGAGGTTCAGAATATCTCTATGCCAAAGAGACGAAGCTGTTTTTAATAAATGAAAAACATTCATGCTGATGTTGCATTTATTCTCATGTGTTATGCAGATATATATAATATAGATTATAATAACAAATTCTTATTATTGCAACAAATATTTTGTTGTGCTATTACGTGTACTCTAAATTTCATTGCATGAGTTTCGCAACTGATTTGTCTAACCAAAATGGAATCAATAATTTAAAATTAAATCTATGTCATTTTGTTTAGTCCTAGTGAAAACTTAAATTAGTATTCCCAAAGGGAGATAGGCCTATATAAATTCTCTTGTTCTTATTTTCTTTTAAACAGTAACAGTTTAATAAAGTCACAGTGTAAAGTAACACTGTTAATACTTTTAGTTTCAATTTATTTCTTATAACAAATTATGCAATACAGGTACACTGTATACGTATGTATAGTACGTACATAATAACAGGTATTTGTACGTTTTATTTTTTTTGGAACGGTTTTGTTCGTACCTGTTATTTTCAAACACTAGTTTAGCACACCTCTACTTCCGATATTCCCAATTAACTAGCAAGAAATGTATAGCAATAAGTGTGTTAAATGAAAAAACGTGCCAAATGAACCCTGTCTCAGCGGACGAGCGGGCGTAATGAGCAGCAATATTAAATCACTCCACCGAACTTAATTTATTTATCAATACACAAATGATAACGGTCGAAACACTGCACAAACAAGACATTTAAGAAGAAAAAAAAAAAGGCAGCAGCAAATTAATCTCTATCTCAGAGGTTATCGCAACCAGTGTGTGTGTTGTGATCTTTAAGCTGTTTAATGGTAGATTATTATTAATTGTGTGATCTGTTTGGTACACGTGTTTGTATGTGTGTATATATGTACATTATGGATTATTCTGATGTAAGTGACAGGAATACTTTTTTTTCTGTACACTTATTGCACCTGTTTTTCACCAGATGTACCTGTTTGGATTTCTCTCTCTCTCTCTCTCTCTCTCTCTCTCTCTCTCTCTCTCTCTCTCTCTCTCTCTCTCTCTCTCTCTCTTAAAATAAACTTACGTCAAACTTATGCTAAAGTTTAGTTAAAAGTTCAGCCAGTATTCTCACAACTCTCTCTCTCTCTCTCTCTCTCTCTCTCTCTCTCTCTCTCTCTCTCTCTCTTTTCAAGTGTCATCTTCGTTTCGTACGTTGGCAATCATCAAGGCAAGGCTATATATTACGTATTGTCGAAGTTGCAGATCTGAAAAGTTGAGTACAAGTTACTCAGCGATGAGTATCTGGTTTTTCCTAAAAATCTTATCCTATAAATTTTTCCTTTCAAGAAGACTTGGTGCAGATGGTTTATTTCCTCTTAGTGTACGATCTAAACATTGAAGTTATCACCTTTAGTTGTTGTTGTTGTTGTTGTTGTTCTTCACCATCACGTCATCATCATCACCACTCCAAGTACTAGGCCTTGGGCCTGTTCCGGAACCCATCTCCTGCTCGATCTACCGACCTCTCTCTTCCCAGTAGAGTGATAACCCAAGGCAGCCACAGGTAGACGGATATCAGTCATGCGATTCAAGTGTTCACACCATCTCCTTCTGTGGTCTAAGTCTTCTGGTGCAAAGATACAATGTTTAAATCGCGTCTAATATCCTCGTTCCTTCGCCGATCCAAGAGACAACAACCTTGCGTCCCTCTTAGAAATTTCATTTCGCCTGCCTGAATCCTCTGCAGGCACCGATCACCGGCACGGAGACTCTCCGCCTCGCTACAGGGCGTCTGCTGACTGGACTTGAGAATCTGTTGCTCGAATCGGTACCAGCGGCAGTGCCTCTATAATCAAAAAGTTCTTACTCCCTCGCCTTCTTAGTTAACTGGTTGGCGGTTTCCTTTACCAGTATTAGGCCACCAGCACTACGTGTAACTACTGGCAACCGTTGGACACGCTCCAGATGCTGCAATCAAGCCACGGGTACAAAGACACCCCGCACTCATAATGCAGTGTAATGAATCCTCTGCACGTCCTTTTTACCAAAAGTCCATAAGTCTCACTAGCATACAGGAATGTGGGGACAGCCACAGTTTTATAAAATATCATTCGTGTATCCTACCGAGTTTTATTTTTCAGGTGCCTATGAACCGTTCCAAAGATGTGTCTAAATTTTGTTAACTTGGTTCCTACAAATCTTATCCTATAATTTTTCTTTTTAAGAAGACTTGATGCAGATGGTTTATTTCCTCTTAGTATACGATCTAAACATTGAAGTTGTCACTTTTTGTTGTTGTTGTTGTTGTTGTTGCTCTTCTTCTTCTTCTTCTTCTTCTTCTTCTTCTTCTTCTTCTTCTTCTTCTTCTTCTTCTTCTTCTTCTTCTTCTTCTTCTTCTTCTTCTTCTTCTTATTATTATTATTATTATTATTATTATTATTATTATTATTATTATTATTATTATTATTATGCGCACAAGATAAGATGGTATGGCTGAAGAAAGAAAGGATTTAATAAATCTTTTGTGGCTTCATCTGGGTGTTCTTGTGGATAAAAAGCTTCTCTTCCCTCAGCACTTTGAAATTGTTGTCTCCAAACCCCGTTAGAAGTTTTAAGCCTTACTAAATGGACTGAGCGACACTTTAAAAGTACAAATTCCTGTGTGACTCTTTATACATCTTAGGTCCGAACCTTCTAGAACATTCGTCAGTTATATGGAACAGGAACCATGAATACACAGCTAACTCCATTCAGGGAGTTCACAGAAGTTTCCCGCACTGGATGAGCAACAGATTCAACTTATTGAGTCGTGATGTGGAGGTCACGAAAGCTCTTGGTCTTCCTTCACTCTTGACTAGAAGAACTCAGACAGATGTACTCTTTTTTCATCGAGTTCTTCTTGGACTTAGTGGATTGACCATGACAGTTGGTTTGAAGGTTCCCTATCTACCCATTTCGTGTAAGTTCCAAGTTTATTCGTGGACATGTAGGATCATGTAGTCCAGTTGTGAGATGCGCTGAAGTTGCCAACCTCTATGTTGTCGTCTTTACTGACAAAAAGAAGTTTCAACGGGCAGTATGGGATGGAATTTCCTGACTGCACATGTTTGACCTGCCACTTTCATATTGTGGCGTGACTTGTTAGAGGCATAGTGCTTAGAATTTACTGTCTTCTATTTTTTCGTGTCACAGAAGTCTTCTTACTTGACACAATAAATTACTCTTTATGTCTTTTTCAATTGTGATATACTGAAGTTCTGTGAACCTTTCTATCAGGTCCCTGCTCTCCTGCTCGGTGTCCTTCTGTCCCAGTGGGTTGATCGGCAGGGTGTAGTAGGGGCGTGTAGGAGCCCTACAAAAAAAAAAAAAAAATTCGCTTTTGACCGTCTGAGGGCCGCGTAAGATAGCAAAATACATTCATTTCAATTTTGATTCCCGCTTCTCTTCTTGCTGTCCAATTACTCTTCATTCAGTCACTTATCTCTTCCGTCTATATGTTATTTCTTTTCTTTTTTCCTTGTCTTTCTCTTGGAAACCCTTGAAGTTTTGTGTCAATACTCTGAAAATCGTCCTATACTGTATTACGTTCTCTGTGATCCCCATCTCTGTCATGTCTGTGTTTGCCCCCTGTACCCAATGCTTGGCATCTTAATCTTGTGAACGTGGTTGTAAATCCGTTTCTTGATTCTGCTGTTGTCCATCCTCATTATGTGGCCGAAGAACCTGACTCCTCTCTTCCATACAGTATTTGATAGAGGTCTCCATTCTCTCTGCGTCTGAACTCACCTTCCTTTTCTTCCAGTGGCCCCAATGTTTTTCTTCCTTTCTTCTCTACCTTTTCTATTCCTTCTGATTTCATGGAGAACACGTATTCTGAAATTTTCTCTTCCATATACTAGTAGTATACATAGTAGCCTATATAGTAGTATCTGATACGCTTTTGTAGAGGTCTTCATTCTCCCTTTGTGTACACTCACCTTCCTTTGTTTTCAGTGGTCCCCAATTTTTTCTTCCTTTCTTCTCTACCTCTTCTGTTTCCTTTGATTCCATGGATAACACGCATCTGAAGCGTAGTGACTTTCTGGCTTGATTTGGCTTGTTTACCGTATTTTAATGTCTAATTTTGTTTCCTCTTGAGAGATTCTTTTCACCATCGTCTTCACAATACGATATAGGCAAGGTGCTGTTCAGAAGATTGCAGATGTTCAGATGTTGTGTCTACACTCTAAAAGAAGATTGCGATTTCGTCAACGAAGGCCAAATCGTTTATATTTTTACCATTTATTGTTCACACAACATCATTCTTTGTTTTTCATTCGTCACAGCATTTATCGTCCGTGACATCCTTTACCCATCATATTGTTCTCATATAAGTAGTCTTTGATATTGATACGTCATCCTCAAGTCAGATGATTATAATAAATTATTGTCTTATTTTAAATTGGTAACAAAAATTACTGCTCTAACGACCAATTAACTGTTGCTAAGAATAGAACTAAATAATGAGATACGACGTTAATAAGCAACATGTAATCAATGTGTGCGCGCGCGCGTGTGTAGCCTGCTTACATTAGACGTTAGCCTGTTGTTCGTATCCGAATTATAGATTACGAAAGATAGCTTTGATCAACGCAAAAAGCTCTTTGTTAAAACCAGTGGTTGATTTCTAAAATTATAGGTGCCGGAACGCATCTATTCAAAAGTTGTACAGACACAAATATATTTATATTTTATATTAGCGTATACATTTACATCAGGTTATCACAAAGGAGGTCTAGATTTTAAAGCCTTATAAGATATGTAACATACGTGTAAACGTGTATCCAAAAAGATAATAAAGTTTACTGATGTTTCTAAAGAGCTTCATTGTCAGGATTGCCGCACGACAATCAAAAACACGTCACCCCGCCGCCACAATCAAACTCTAAGTGATGGTTTCGGTGGTTCGGACATTTTAAAAAAGCTTTTCATCGTTTCATCATTGTGTCGTCATAATGTTTGTTTCTTCACCTTTCCTTACTCTTAGTGTCCGATGCTGTACTTTTGAATCCAAGAGGTACCGGAACGGCGTTCCGGCGCGTTCCCCCTGAAATCAAGCCCTGGTTAAAACCGGAAGCCTACTCGTATAAACCTAATTTGGCTACACTCATTCGCTTATTAATAATCAGCAGTCAGGCTTGTAAACTTTCGTAGGTTTTTCGTTAACAATAACAACACTGTTTTTCGGTTCAAGACACGACTCTTTATTACTTTTAACACCAACTGTTTCGGTCATACTAGGATGGGGCATCTTCAGTCTCAGTCGAGCCGCTGAGGATGCCTGACGTTTCGAAACGTTTGTTTAATTAATAAAGTTGTGTTAGTGGTTATAATCACAAACAGCATCAACACTGTTGCACACATACCACTATAGAAAAATTATTCCGATTAGCGCTTTCAAGCTTCACAGCTCATCATCAGGTCGAAAATCTTGTGTTAATAATCGATTCCCAATCTGATAATGAGCTGTGAAGCTTGAAAGCTCTAATCGGAATAATTTTTCTATAGTGGTGTGCAACAGTGTTAATTCTGTTCGAAACGTTTCTTCTAAATTTAGAAAATTTAACAATTATCAAAATGCAAAAAAATAAAATAAAATAAACCGTTGAGAAAATTAGAAATATATATAGACGAAAAAAATAGAAAAAAAATAAAAGACGTAGGTCGTCCGAGGATGAGATGGGTAATGGGTGCCGGAACGGGTTTATCCTGTTCAAATCCTTAAAGTGAAGAAGGAGGAGGAGGAGGAGGAGGAGGAGGAGGAGGAGGAGGAGGCGGGGGAGGAGAGGAAGAGGGGGAGGGGGAGGAGAAGGAGAATGAGGAGGGGGAGGAGGGGGAGGAGGAGGAGGAATAAATTCATGTTAACGGTAAAATGATTACATATTGGTTTAAGTAATAATAAAAATAGTATAAATTATATTGTTGTTATATTGGAGTGTTAGTGGTCTCAAATATTTCTGCTAGTAATTTTATACAAACCACTATGTTATCTTTGGTATTGACGAGCGCTTTCGGCAGTCAAGCCATCTTCAGGTCATTTACCAACGCCTGAAGATGACCCGAAGAAGCCTGTTGGTAAATGACCTGAAGATTGTTTGACTGCCGAAAGCGCTCGTCAGTACCAAAGATAACATAGTGGTTTGTATAAAATTACTAGTAGAAATAAATTATATTGTATATGATTTAATTATAATATTTGAAAAAATTATATATGCGAAATTAACGTACATTTTTAATCTGTTGTTTTATATGAAAATGTTTTATTAAAATCTGAACAAAGTAATAGATTAAATCTATCGAAAACGATGTAATTTATTTAAATAAAAAGTGTATTCTTGTGCAAACGTTATTGTTTATTAAATAACGAAAAACTTAAGTAATAAGTCAAAAAAGTACAGTCTCGTCTGTCGGCAGCTGATATCATAACTGCTGAAACGCTTTTGCAAAACTCAGAAACCTCGATAAATAATTAATTAAACAGAAGAAGGAATTAAATAACCGATGATAACGATGATGATAATAATAATATGTTTGAAATAAAGCCGTTTGGGCTGCAAATGATCATCATTATTGTCAGCATAAACGCCAGCCAATCACTTGTACTAATGTAGTTTGAAGGCCACTGATTGAGAACAGTTGGTGCAACAGAGATAAAGAGTATGGCGATAAAACGGTGCGCGAGCGAGATAGACGACCCTACTTGTTAGAATTTGTCCGAGCGGTGGTGGGGCGGGGGAGCTGTAGGTGAACGAGAGGAGGACATGGTGGTTAGTGAAGTTGACACTAGGTGTCGCGCAATGCCACACTACAACTTGTTATTGAGCAGCGGGTCTACGTCATTTTACTATTATAGTCCCTCTCTCTTGTCTGTTGATCGGTGAACAAAATTTCCCACCGATTGTCAATTACTTTAAACACTGATACCGTATTGTCTTATTTATCTCATATCACTCATGATTATTTGCTTCTTGTGCACGATTGAGAATCACTTGATTTTATGTAACATTTAAATATGTTTGAATATGTATTTTTTAATCAGTAAAATGTGACTTAAGGAAATGATTATTAAAATGAACAATTTTATTAAAATAACATTGTAGCCACGTTGTAACGCAGGTTGTTTCAACAGTGCTACCAACTGTGAAACTCATAGTGGTTAATTTGTAATAAGTTATGAAACGATTTAAAAAGTTATGATTGTAAACATATTTAAAAAGTAAATAGAATACGATTTGACGGCCGTAATGAACGTGAACGATGAAATCCCTCGTGTTGGCTGCCCTGGGCGTGTCGACTCACAGTTACAAACCTCTTTCCCCTTGCCCCGCACCGCACACATCCCCACTCTGCTGCTTCTTCATGACAGCACTCAATATGGCTTCCGTTAACTGGACGAGGTTTGCCAAACAGTCTTTCGTCAATTAGATATTATTACATCTTAATTGAAATCTATTCGCTTGTAAACTGTCCAAACAGCGTTCGTTTAAAGTGTCCTGCAGATTGGTGAAATTAGTTACCGGACCAGTGGAAATGTTTCAGTGAAATAATTGTGTATTTGTGTTATATATTTTTAAGTGTTCTTAAGTTGATATGATCAGTGTAGTGTTGTTTTTTTGTCTTCTTTTCTCGGCGAAGTGACGAATATGGCCTTTCCTGTGAATTGCTCCGGTATAGCTGTTACAGTTGATTTCGATTGGAAAATAATTGTATTCGCTTTTTAAAAGTCAAATTGTGCGTGTGAATACATCATATAAAAATAATAAATTTTATTAAGTATACATATAATCAGTGGGTAGATAATAATTTCAAAGCAGATAAAACGTAATTGAATTATTTTGTGAAACGATTAGGCCACATTTTATAAATACAATTTAGGCCTAATTACATTTTTTGTTTTTGTGCGTTTTATAGTAATTTTTCGTTGGAAAAAAAACATTTTTCATTGCTTTTTTTGGTGGATGCATTAAAGTGCTTAGTGGTGACAGAAGAAGAAAGTAATCTTCATTAAGAAGCAAAAATGTAGTTTATTAATATTATATATTGACCGCCGTCAGTACTATAGTTGTCTTCGCAGTGTGATTTGTCTTCATACCAACTTTCTGCATGACTTACTTTCCTAACATGGTGGATTTTAAAATTTACAACAACTGGGCGAACAACGATATATCTGGGTAAGTTAAAGAATTTCTTAAAATAATATTTGTACGTAATTTATTGAAAGTATGTAAGGTTAGGTTGTGGAAGAGGTAGAAAAACTGACATAATTTCTTGGGAATAATAAATCGTGCCACCGTATTAAACATCGGTTAATTTTAAAGTTTAATTCACCGCCCGTTGAGTAAGCATAATTTACAGTATGTTTATAAACGATGTAGTTAAAAAGCTAGCGTGCGAATTGTGTAAGACTTTGTGTAGTCGAGGAGCCATTTAAATTTGAATCAAGGTTAGAAGTTGTGTCGTCATTGGAAGAATTTATGAAATTGTATAGGCTGTTTGTTCTCGTTTGTAGTGAGAGCATTTTTAACGGAATGGAATCGATCAAATTGAAATTAAGGCCGTTCACAGTATTTTCATGAACGAGACCTAAAACATGGCAGTGATCGTATTCTGATCGAATTATTTTTGAGATCTGTAGTTGGCATAGTTACAGATGTTGAGACTTCTCGTGCATTCCCGGATTGTCTCGTCTTGAATCGTAGAGACGTGTCGTCCGATACCAAGATAACTAACTGTAGCATTTAAATTGAACATTTTCCTCGTATGTGGTAAATTGTTAGTAATTTCATGGTTTCTGTGCTCGTTCATTTGTAGAGTTTGGAATAGTCTGTTTGGCGAAGAATGTGTCTTATTCTAGAACCTTCTCAGGATACGGCAATCGAAGATTGAGATTGACGTGTGAAAAATTATCGTAGAAAAACCAAGCTATAGGTATTATAGAATCGAGTCTATTTTGTAGCAAATCTAAGAGTTGTTTCTGTTTTGTGCCTAAACAGTGAAATCCGTTAATGATAACACATTTTGGGACTAGGTAATCCAATCATTATAAGCCCTCAGTTTGTTTGTACGATGTTGAAGTAGATTACCAAACACATATGCGTGTATACACTTTTGTTGAGAACGAACTGTCGATGTTTGAGAGTAGAATCGTGAAGTACAAGCCGTGTTTAACTTAAAATTATAGCGTATGAAGTTAGTGCGGTGTAGTACGTTTGGTCGAATTGGAAACATTGCGTGAGCAGTGATTTTTTTTCTGCTCCAGATTCAAAAATGTAATGACTTGCAAATATTATGTACGTCAGTCAGTCACAAGTAGGTCAGACCTGTACACGGCGAAAGACGCGTCGTGGATTTGACACCGGGGCCTGTGAAATCGATTCTAACGTTTCCCGTTATTATCGCCGTAGGATCGACTCTTGTGTCTCTCTGCAGCTTTCTGGTCAAAGTTGTAGCAGAAAGAAACGGCAAAATCGTATAGTAAAATTAACTAAACAGTAGTTACCGGAAGTAAAGTGTGCAAAGAATGTTCACTGTTGTTTCCATGGACACGGTTCTTACAATAGTCTCTCCGCTGTTAATCCAATTGTTAAAAAAGGTTGAATAAGGGTAGTCCAGATCGGCAGCATAACTGTATTACATTTATCGACAGTCGGCAGTGTTCACGTGACAAAATACCAACAGTTGCACACCAATAATAACGTTTCGAATATGTTAATGTACTGTTGTATAATGTCTAAACAACAGTATCATGCAATTGATGTCTTGTCTGTTACACTAGTAAGTTCTCTGAGCTACAGAACTCTCAGAACTATTTTGAACCAAATAGGCCTATGTGTATTGTTATGTAAATTTTAATATTAGTTAACTATTAAATTATCAGAAAAATTACGAAAAACTTACTAATGTACGATTTTTTTTACCAAAATAACGTACAATAACTATTTTAAGCACAGTTACGACAGTGAAAATTTCAAGACTACTGCGTTGATTTTTTAGTTAAATTTATAATCGTAATCTTCATATAGTTCCTATCCGTTTCGGATGTTGGATATCATACAGGCTATTTTAACTTTCTGCACTGCTGTACGGAATAAGTCAGTTGTATTCATGCCAAACCAGGGCCTTAAATTTCTCAGCCATGATATTCTCGGTCGCCAAACTCCTTTCTTTCCAAGTACTTTTCCCTGTAGTAAGGACTGCAATAAGTAGAATCTCTGTTCATTTCTCATGAGATGTCCCAGATACTGAAGATTTCTTATCTTCACTGTGTAATAGGCTACCTAAATGGCAAGAAATTTAGTCTTAACTTTTAAGTGATGCCAGTTTCCATAGGCATCTGTATCAATTACTTTTCACAATTATACACAGCTGATAACAATATCTATTAAGTTTTTTTGCAAGCATAGCTTAGAAAGGTTTTGAAGGGGATTCAGATTTTCAAGGAGTGTTAAGAAGATAACAGTTGGAGCAAATAATTATAGATACGGAGTTTGTATTTTGAATAAAATTCCTGATCCACACATAGTGAAAATAAGAAGCCTATGTGAAAATTCCTGACTTTCACAGTTTTGCTAAGATTTTTGACTTCCATTTTTGACCCTTGGTGTCCCAAAAGTAAAAATATTATAAGAGCAAACACTACTTTCGGATTTGGCGTTAAAATTCTCTTTAACCTGGTGAAACCCATCATGGATTTTCACAGTTTTGAACCCTTATTCGGGCGCTGGTGTGCTCAAATTTTGAAATTTCCTTAAATTGACAATATATTCCGATTTTGGTTAAAATTCTCTTTAATTCGATACCCCACACGAGTTTTTATGGTTTTTACAGTTTTTAACCCCCATCATTTTGACTCCGCCCGCCTTGGGGGGGGGGATCAGTTTCAAAAAACAATAGGTGTCTCTAGTGTAAAAGTGCTAAATTTTATAAAAATCCGTTCATGCTGTCAAGAGGTATCCTGAGATGTACCCGAATAGATATACAGGCAGACAAATGCCAAACGGTCGAATTAAAACAGAACTTGTGTAGCTCGTTTAGTTAAACACTAAGAAACCTTTTGCTTATTGAGTAGTGTTCCATAGTATTTTCATTTCGTATTGTTGAACATATTTTTGTTTCTATTTATTTTTTAAGTTCAAACTTGGCTTTGTTGAACTTACTATTTCTGTGTTCACGTGATAAAACGATTGGTTTGGTCTTTCATTGCTTCTGCCGATCACATTCGAGGACGTTTGCTTTCCTCTCCAGCAGCCATGAATATTGTTACATCTTTCGACACATTTATGTCAATGACTGAGACAAAGTCAGGAGCCAAATATGCCCCCCCCCCCCCCCCCAATATAAGGAATCTACTGTTGGAATTATTCTTTTTGAAAAAGACAAAAGTAATCCTAGTTATTAAAAAGGCTAGTCCAGACGGCCAAATTATTACAGCCGGAATCGAACACCGAGCGTCCGCTTCTTAGTACCTCTTATCATGAAGGCTGTGCTGTCGAGACATGTTGATGCGTATAGGACTCAGGACATTATTGCTGGGCTTATCGTCTACTGATAAGCCATTTGGCGAACGCATTTTTATTTCGTTACTTTACGTTCAAGTCAAAGGCAATTCTCAGTTATTATTCTGTTACCCTCAGTTCCTTTCGTATGGAAACAATTTCAGTACGAGCGTTCTTATGATAATCTTTTATCGGTGGTGAGGGTAGCGAAGGTAAAATAACAGAGTTCTAGGCCGTTATCGCGATATTCAAAGATAACTTTTATGGGCTGCGAGTGTTGTGCACGCGTGCGATTCACTTGTCACTTTGCTGTGATGGTGTCGTTTCGTTGGTCTAATAAGACTTCCTGCCGACCAAAATTCGTACTAAAATGCAGTTGAGACAGCGTTTTATCCAAACTGTTGCACATGGCTGTTGATTTCGAAGTGTGTGCGAGTAGGTTTATATCGTTGAACAAGAAACATTTTGAACATCGCGATAAGAACTTATAAACTCGGTCATTTTATCTTTCCGACACGTTCTGTTGATAAGAATGGTCAACAGAACACAAGAACTGAAAATGCACTGTCGAAAATGACTAAATCGAGAATTTGGCAAAACTCGATAAAATTCGTTTTTTTTTTACAATGCAGAGGCGATACTGGACTGTAACAAGTGAAGACTGGCTATTATTTGGTGAAGTCTGTATAGATTATGTGCGTGGTCTAGATCAGTGGTTCCCAAACTTTTCAGTCCGCGGACCCCCCTCAAAAATTAAAAATTTCACGGACCCCGTCTGAGGTATGAAACAAAACGAACAGTAGGCGTAAATGTGATACAAACTCTTATATTTTAATTAAAATGTATTTAAATCAAAATTCTCTTAACTTGCAAAATTATAATATTAATGATATCAAACATAGTTTAATGTGAACAATGAAGCTGCTTTTGAACAATTAACTCTGCAGTATTAGGTTTAATGTCTGACAATTTCAGTATTAAGTCACTCTCGACATCAAGTTTATTTCTTAACTTTGCCAACCTCGGCTCTGTCTTTCCAGCCACACGTGTCGAAATCCATCTACTTGGGCGTAAAACCAGCTACATGGACAAACGTTTTGCTTAGACACAGTGCTTATACGTGGATGAAAACAGCGCGAGGAGTTCTGCGTTGATGCGACGCTCTAGTCAGTTCTGCTGACAAACAGATCTGCTACACGACACGATTTAAAGACATTATAGCTATTAGTTTGAAATTACTTAACAGTTACAATTAGTTTGCACCAAAAAAATACAGGAATCTTGTACTATTTGTTATAAGATTCTTATATTTAGATTTTAGACTACAACAAATTTGAGAAAATTACGGTATATTCTGTTTTTTCTTAAAAGTGTCCGCGGACCCCCTGAAGAATTACCGCGGACACCCAGGGGTCCATGGCCCCCCACTTTGAGAACCACTGGGTCTAGATTGCTGACAGCGACTCCCTTTTCCTGTCGACAACTACGTTTTATCGATGTTACTATTATTGACAGAAGACGTTTCGCCGATTCAGCGTTGTGGCAGTTGCGGTGGTGTGAAGCTTGGACATTGGAGAAGAATCATGGGGCGAAACGATGAAACGAGTTTGTCAATCTAATTAAACGCCCAGTAAAATGATGTGATGCCGTGGATCCGATCTGTGACGAAACTGTCGATCTGCTGATTCCTGCATTCGATAGCGATACACAATCGACGGACTGCTGCAGAACCGTGTCCACGTTATCGAAGAAAGCGTGCAACAGTATAAATCGATTCCCAGCCGGTCTTAATTACTTCTATTTAAAGGGACTAGATTGTGAAGTTCTGTACTGTGTTAACAAATTGACTGTCGGTTCGTAGTTAAGTAAATTAATTTCGAAATCATATTCATTTATCGTTTCTCCGTCGATAATTAAATACATAAAGCATACTGTGAATCCAATTAAATATTTTTAAAATAATTTTAAAAATAAACTGGTTTAGAAACTGCATAATGTCTGTTATTGAAAACTAACTAAATCACATTAAGTTCATGTTAAATTCACATTTAATATTCACATTAAATTTCGGTCTTGCTTTTATACTCGATATAAGTAATGTTTTAGACAAACGTAAGTAACGCGAAAATATGTACTGACGGAAAATCGTTCTTTTTTTAAATGCAGCTGCTGCACTGTTTGCTTCTTTTTGATATATTCTTATCTTCCGTCAGTTTTAGCTCATTTTCTTTTCTGTTACTGCTGGGTTTCTTTCAAAAACACACTTTAATTTGCCTTTATCAAACATTTCAAATTTTAAATGTTTCCATGAGGTAGGTTCTGTGGCGAACGAACTGACGTCACATGAAGCACACGTTTTTGAATATGATGTGTGGGGAACGTTTTTGCTGTACAATGTTTTTAAACACGAAGAAGAAGAAAAAAGGAAAAGGAAATTAAAAACTAAAAATCGAATATTTTTTTGCAACCCATTTAAACGATAATCAAGCATTTCACAAAAAATTGCGACTATTTACCATACGGTAATAAACAGATTTTAAAATATTTCAAACGTTGCAAAAGAACGGCTTGCTGTGATTGGTGAATAGTGATTTACACAGTGGGTAGGACTCCAGACGTCACGTGTGTTCGGCAAGCCTGCCATATGTTTGGTAACATGTCTGTCTGTCTGTCTGTCTGTATATATACGTCATTGTCGTCCGGCGGCCTCAGTCCCGCTGTCACTCTCACCAAAACACTGTCATAATTATGTGTCTGGAGTCGCCAACTGCCAACAGGTCTAACACGACGGTTGTAGGAAATTAAATCGGTCCACCAGTGTCGCCCATTAATGATGGACGACGGCTCATTAACAAAAAAAAAAACCTATCCCGTAAACAGACCAAATGAAGTGTCAAACTATAGGACTTGTCATACGTACTCAGAAAACACGGCGAAACACGTCTGGGTTAATTCAGGTGGTATTTAGGGTATAATTCTTACTAAAACGCATTTTAATAAAGCAGAAAAGTATCCGGCACTACTTTCTTGATGGCGGCGGCGACCTGCTGAACAACTGGTTGACAAGGGTCTTCAGGCTAATTATAAGCGAATACATACTCTGTCGACCAGTAATAGAGAGTCAACAGAATAATAACAAACTTCACATGATATGTAATCAAACGAGAAAATAATGCAGACGAATACTTGCTATAAAAAACACTCAAATCACAGGCACAATGCCCACGAACACTTTCTCACCTTGCCGCACCTTTGTTGACCTTCTGAATGTGTGCATTATGCGTGTGTTTTGTGAGTGTTGTGTTTTTTCCGTACCAAGTATCCATTTGTATTATTTTATCTTTCAATTTGTATTATGTGAAGTTTCATCATCATCTTCTTAACGGTTTTAGGCTTTAGCAGCCTGTTCCTATTTCACAGTCCACCTTTTCTTAGGCCTACAAACTTTTCTTCTGCCTCTAGGGTTGTAATCTTTCGCTATCTTGGGTATTCTACTTTCTTCTATTCTATCTATGTGTTGAATACATTTTCTTCCGTATTCTTTGAACATTTCATTAACTGAAAAAGTATGTAAGTCACTTCTTATCTCCTCATTTCTTATATGATCGCGTCTAGTACACCTTGTAACTGATATCAGAAATTTCAGTTCTGCTGTTTATACCTTCTGTTTATCTTTGTTCTTTATGACCCAAGTTTGAGAACCATACAGTAGTGTGTAGGTATCGCCATTGTTTTAGAAAATTTTATTTGGGTTTCTTTTCTACATTTATTTCCCAACGTTCTCCAAATCGTTCCACATATTCTGTGAAATTCGTCACTTTATTTTCTATATCTTGATCATAAGTGAATGTGGAGTTTTGTTATTATTATTTTGTTGACCCTCTGTCACTGGTTGGTAGAATATTATTTATTTGTTTACACGTATTAGTTTGTAATTAGTCAGAAGACGACGGCAGGTTGTTGGTGGCCGAAACAACCAGTTGTTCCCAAAACGTAACAGCAAGTCCCTGTTGCCGGATACATTTCTTTTTATTAAAATTTTTTTATTTACCTTTGAAGGTAAATATCCAGTGAGGACTAAGATAGTCATAAACAACAGCACTTTATAACAAGTGAGGCGTTTCAAGTATCTCGGTTGTGCAGTAAGCTATGAATCTGAATATGATATAAGGGAGAGAAGATAAATTTAGGAATATTTGTGGTACGATTCATAGAAATTTGTTTGCGGACGATCAGGCTATTCTGTCGGACTCTGAAAACAGGTTGTAGGCGGGCATACATTTGTTAAATGGAATCTGCAAAGATTCTGGATTGCAGACATCCACAGTTAAAACCAAGGTGGTGGCTTTTTGTGGAACTGATCTCGTACGGGCAAAAATTGTTATAGATGGTACTGTCCTGGAAGAAGTTAGCAGTTTTGAATACCTGGGCTACAGTGTGTCTTATAATGCGAGCAACGACGTGGTGAATAAGTTGCGTAAGTTCAACCTTGTGTGCGGGACTATTAGGCGAACTCTTGAGACAGCAAGTAAAGGAACACGCCTAAAATTCTACAAGGTGATGGCTCTTCCTACACTTCTTTGTGGGTCTGAGAATTGGACTTTAACGAAAGGCCAGGCCAGTCGCATCCAAGCGGCTGAAATGAGATTTCTCAGGCACGTGGCAGGGTATGCTCTCCATGATCATAGAAGAAACACAGATATACGGCAGGGACTGAATATTATGAGTATACTCGACAGGATCGCCCAGTATCGGCTGAATTGGTGGGAACATTTTTGCCGAATGGATGACTGTCGCATCCCCAAACAACTATGGAACTATAAGCCGAGAGGACGGAGAGGTGTGGGACGTCCGAGGAAGCGCTGGAGCGACCAGGTGTAATATTTGCCTATTTGAGACCTGAACAAACCATTCTTGGCTTAAACCTTGAGGTTGATGATGATGGTGAGCTTTAAAGGTGAATATCCAGTGAGGACTAAGATAGTTATACACAACAGAACTTTAGAACAAGTGAGCCGTTTCAAATATCTCGGATGTGCGGTAAGCTATGAATCTGTTTATGATATAAGAGAGAGAAGATAAATAAATTTTGGAATATTTGTGGTACGATTCATAGAAATCGTAGAAATAAAACAAGACACAGCACATGGATTAAATTTTACAAGACAGTTGCAATGCCCACGTTGATTTATGCGAGTGAGGCGTGGGTTATGACAAAAAAGGAAAGCGGGAAGATTCGGGAGTGCTGAAATGCAGTTTCTTCGAAATACTTTAAATTATACATTGCAAGAAAGAATAAGGAATGAAGATATCAGAGCAGAACTCGAAGTAAAAGACATAAATGAAATTATTTCAGTTTACACAGGACAATGGTGGGATCACCATGTCTCCAAAGGACAGGATCGATTGCCGAAAGCGGCTCTGAATTATAAAGCCATTGGTAGGAGGAAGACACGTGGGTCGTCCGAGGATGAGATGGGTGCCGGAACAGGTTTATGTAACCTAATGCTTGAAGAGACGAGGAAGTAAATGGTTAAAATGTGTTTTAGTAAGAATTGTAACGTAAAAAAAGCACCTGAATTAGCACGCCAAGAGCGGAGTGGTCAGGTCGAAACGTTACGGTTAGGCGTCGATCAGTATCTGTAATACAGTGTGTGGACAAAATGTTGTCATTATTACGTGTGTGATGGGGGTATAATTAGCGGTCGTTTGTCGGGGTCGTAAACCTAGTCGCGTGTGACTGGGTCACACAGCAATAAAACATTGACGAGACCAATTAAAGGCGTTTTTATGTGGTGGGCGGCTGAAGGCGAAGACGGTCGATGTTTCTCAGCCGACAAAACAACAGGTATCGATTTAAAATACGTTCACAACGTTCCTCCATCCGTCCGCGGCGTTACAACCCATCTAGGAGGGTTTGGGCTTCTTGCACAACACGGCTCCATTCCCTTCTCGAGACTGTCCAGCCACCTTTTCTTTGGTCTTCCTTTCGGGCTTCTTCCATGTGGTCTATCCTTCAATATTATTTTTTAGGCATTCTTTCCTTTGTCATCTAGAATTTGTCTGGGGGGGGGGGGTCCGGGGTCAAGTCGCTTCATTAAAAAAAAGTTAAGACTGATCAACAGACAACATTACTACCTTTAAAGTGGGTGAAATCAGACCCATTAAAGTAAACGGTAAGAACATAATAAAAATACGCGTTATTGAAACATTGCTTACAAAATATTTATTGACTGAATTATTTTTCCTATATTTCATATTTCAAACGTACACGCTATAACTGTGTAATAAATTTGTTTGTGTGTTAAAAAAAGAAGAGTTACTACTATATTAGCGTACACAGCTGAAAAAAATAGTCTAAAAATTAAGATTAACAAAATCGTCAACTTTTTCGACCCTCTTGGGGGGTCCGGTCCCGTTCGCCCCCCCCGTAAATACGTCTCTATTCCGTATAGGTGACCTGCCCACCTTATTCTTGCCATTTTTGTCTTACCCAGTATTCCAGGTTCCCCATAAAACTGCTGTAGTTGATCCTGCATTTCTTCTTATTCTCCACACCCCCCTAGTCCATAACTGTTCCTCCGTATATTTTCTTTACGATTTGTCTCTCCCATCTGGGCACCACGTTTTCCTCTCTTGTTGCCAAGAGTCCACGTTTCAGACCCGTAGTCGAGAACGGGTCTTAATATTGTTTTATAAATTCTTATTTTCGTGGCTCTGCTTTTTATCTTTCAAGAGTTGGATTCGTCGTCTTCCGGTTTGTTGTCCTTTTTCTTTTTTTGCATCGGCCATCTAAGGACCACATGCCAATTTCAGTTCATTAGTCTTTGTTCTTTTCTTTTTGTCCAATATTCTTTCGTCTTTTCACTTCTTTTGGACTTCTTTAATCCAACTTGATGTTGACTTCTTCCCCCACAGATATTTGAAGATTTGCTTTGTCAACCTATTGTCGTCCATTCTATATAAATGTCCAAAAAATAATAGGCTTCTTTTTCTCATTATTTCTGTTATATTTTCTATACTTGATATATTTCATCATTACTTCTTAATTTTCAACCTTCTGAAGTTTTTCCTGGGCCTAATATTTTCCTAATAATTCGTCTTTCCAATATTTCTAGTTTGTCTAAATTATAATTCAGTGCTAGACATCACTTGCATATAGGCATTTTGGCTTCACTACTGTACTGTAATGTCTTATTTTTTGAATTTTTAGATATGCACTTTTTATTGTAAATATCTTTAGTTATACCGTATGCCCTTTCCATCTTATGAATCTTTTCTTCTATAGCAGAGTTTTCTAGGCCATTCTCTTGAATTATTTCTCCTAGATACTAAAATTTTCCTCTTTATTGGTTCTGATAATTTTAGGAATTTATTTATTTTTCACTTCAGGCTAAAGACGTTTCCCCGGGGCTAGATCAATTTGCCTCGAACGCTACTCGCGTTTTGTACCCCCAGAATTCAGTACCACAAGAAGTGTAATGAAAACCCAGTTATGAACAGAAATCGTTACATTCGGTTTGACTTGCATGGTTGATTGTGCTCTGCCATTTGAACAGATTGTAGAGAGATAGCGAGGCGCATGATCCGTTATCTGAAGTGGACACTCGACGAGTACCTTTCGTTAGATTTTTAAAATCTGTTCCTCCCTGAAAATCGTAGTAATATTTGTTTAATTTTGAATGTTTAGTTTTGTTATACCGCGTACACTTTTGCTGCCCTTAATTGAAAAATAGAATTTAGTGTGGTGAATGTTTCTCGCCGCGAATGAATGCAGTTCCGGAAAGGAGTATTGATAACTAATTGTAACTCATTGCTGAACAATTATAATGGCACTGATGTCGAGCAGATTGTTGCTCGTCGTAGTCGACTTATTTTACCATGTTCTAGTTTCGTAAGAAGGAAAAGACACGATCGAACGCGTGGACAGAACGAGTAGTAGTAGCTGTGATATGGGTCGAACACGTGTCTGTTGATAAATGTGTTTTGGGAAATTTCTGCTTGCTTGGAAGTAACGAAAACTTGGAGAACAATTTATCAAAGTGTTTAGTGGAGAAAGTATTTCAACCGATCGCAATATATAAACTGTTTTTACTCGTATCTGAGTGTAGTACAGTATGAAAAGAGATGAATTAGCTGTGAACACGTTAACTGATTGGTACTGTTTGGAAAAGAAAAAGAATATTGAAAGAATCGACACCAGTGAAAATAATAATTTTGCTGGTTAATCACATGGCAAATTAAAACAAAATTCTGTTCGTTTTAATCAGTTTGGAAGTAAGCGATGTCAAGAAAATTATTTCCGAAAACGTTGGCAGTTCATTAGCGAGTTGCAGTAAGAAATTGACAATCTTGTTTTTCAGGTAGACTTCGTAACTTTGTTTATTTAATGCTTTGCATTGGTAAGGCAAACAACTGAGAAACGTTAAAGTCCGTGTGACCTTAAAAGTAAATCAAGATGGCAATGAGGCGTTACTAGCGCGGTGGGGGGTTCAATACCTTTAAAATAAAGGCGGCCCACACTCAGCTTGCTACTACTACAAATGTCATAGTTTTAAATGAAATTGTCGAGCGGGCATAGAGGTATCTGCTTCTCCGCCTACACGCGCGTCCGCCCCCCGCGACCTGTGTTAAGCGAGATCCTCTATGTACGTATACAATAATCGATATATTGCCAACACTTTGATCTGTTGTAATATACGTGGTTTTAGCGGCGGCACGCTTTTTGTGATTGCCTTTTCAGAGATTGTTAAAGCACCTGTTATGTCGACTATGATCGATAATTGCCGTGTACATCGGAAATTTATACCCGACGGGTTTCCGATGTTGAATAAAACGTTTGAAAATATTACGTTAACTGTTGTGTAACAAGACGATCAGTCCACACTCTGGAACACTTCTTTCCTGACTTGCAGCGATAAACAAATTGACAAGATTTATGTGATTATACCCGCAGCAACTAAGACAACTGTGTTTAATAGTTCAGTGAAATTATTGTCCAGGCTGTTGAGCCGTTTGTCTTCTTCTTCTTATAATACCAGACGTTTCGACTTCAGCTGCGACGTTCATCTTCAGTGGGTCTTCCGTTTACTGGTCTGCTCCTCAGGCGACTGACGACGGCTGGTTTTTTAAGAAGACGATCACGGCCCAACAGAAATAATTTTACTATAGGTGACTCTGGGCGTGATAGTTTTAATGTTATGAAGTGTTTAGTATTGTTGTTTGGGGCGACCAATCGTGCCGGAAATTGTGTGTGTCTGTGTGTGTGTGTGTGTGTGCGCGCGTGCGCGCGCGTGCGTGCGTGCGTGCGTGCGTGCGTGAGAGAGAGAGAGAGAGAGAGAGAGAGACTTAATTGGAATAAAAATGATAATCGCAATGAATGTGAATAAATGAATGAAAGGTACTTGATATTAATTAACAGCAATATTTGTGGTAAAATAGTATATGTAAAAATGCTTTTATGTGTAAAAAATAAGCTCAATAAAAATGATTTTAGAAAAAAAAGTCAGTTTTCTAAAATTGTCCCGGATTGTGACTCCGATAATCCAGGTTCAGCCTGGTTTACTGGCTGATGAGTACATTTGTCAATGGTCGTGAGAATCTTGAACTTGGGTATTGGCAGGAGGCATTTTTAAAATGCTCTTGCAGGTCACGCAATTTGTCTCAATTGAATACAGTTTTACATTTTTGTAACGGTCGTTTTTATTCAAAATTTTCATAACAATTTACGTTAAAAACTCGGTGTAGTCTGTGTCTTCACTCGTTTTGTACACAGATTACATAAGTTGTTTTGCAAGGTAACGCGCGCTGTTGTTGTATACGACACGTTTCAAACACGATTGTTATTGTGAAGAACGTATTAGGCCTATTTGGTCATTGTTTAAGAGTGTGAAAATCGTTTTGAGCGAATCGATGGAATGTCTCGTACTGTCGTGTGAGTAGTTGCCATTCTTGGTACACGTGTTGGTAATTTTTGCATAAACTCGATAACGGTTAGTAAGCCATCGGTTGTTCAGTGAAACAGGCTTTTAAATAGAATACTGTTCTGTTCCATCAAATCGCCGCGTAATCCTTTGAGTTAAATGACAACGATGATTGAGTAACCAAAGTACGGTTCTGGTGAAACCCGTTACTGTTTACATCTGTAAATGTTCCTTTATAAATCGTCACCAAAATTTATCACCATTTCCGTAGACATGGTGGGTTCAGGCGCGGATCCACGGAGGGGGAATGGGGGAAGTTTCCCACCCCAAATGGTCACTTCATAGGAACGTTTTTGTCGTTTTATGATTTGTGAATGTGATTTTAAAGTCATATCACGTTATGTAAACCCTAAAATTACTTTAAATTGTAACTGCACCTTACCAGCATGCTTAATTTTTGTTTAATAAATAACTTAAATGAGTAGTGTTTATTTTAAACGGTACGTGAATGTTATTAAAAGAACACTGTACTTAAACAAAAACAAATGTGAATTAATACTTATACAGTAATAAATCTATTACGTTGATAATAACAAACTGTAGTTTATCGTCACTAATTACTATCATTTATACTTTGTATGTTTAAAGAATGGTCTAACTTTTCAAAATCCTTCCCAAAGCCGACACTTTCCTCCCCCAAAACTGTTTGCTGGATCCGCCCCTGCTGGGTTGGTACGTAATTAGTCTGAATTATATAACCAGTATGCTCCTTGAGCTGTAGACCTCGCTCACTATTTTGGACGAAGTATATTTCTTATTACATAAATTCGATATAAGATAATTTCTTGATTATGGGAAAAATTACAAAAATATTGATTTCCCCGTTATTTCTTTCGTAGAACGCACAATACACTAAAAATTCGAAACATTCGGATTTGGGGTACAATTCCTTTTCGCCCGACACCCTGTTGGATTTTCACGATTTTTTTCAAACGTTGTATCTGGGTTTTTTCCTTGCGGACCAAAACATTTTTCATATTTCAAAAACTCAACATTAAATTCAGATGTTAGTTAAAATTCTCTTTAATTTGATACCCCAAAGGAGTTGTGGGATTTTATCAAAATTTGTCACCCACTTTTTGGGCCCTGACATTCGAAAATTTTGAGATTAAAAAAAAACGAACACTATAATCAGACTGTGGTTTAAAGTCACTTTGATTTGATACTCCACATGGAATTTTGTGATTGTTTTCACAATTTTGACCACCCCACGATTTTGCCTCCCTCCCCCTATTTTTGGAAGGATCAATCTAAAAAACTATAGGGTTCTGTAGGATAAAACTGTGGGCACGCATGCGACAATCGGTTGATGCGTTCAAAGGTTATCGTGAGACAATACCCTATGTAGGTGGATAGGCAGAAAGACCGATGCCAAAAGGTCGACTCAGAACTGAGAACTCGCCTCGTTCGTTCAATTAACACTGTTATACAGTATATCCAATGTGTAAATTTATACAATACCGTGGCATCGTTTTGCAACCTAATAAGTTACTAACTTCGGCCAATAAGTCTGTATTCAAGTCGGTCGTATCGTTGTTAACATTTGTTTGTCGTGTCATTCGTTCGTTTTGTTTTATGTTATGTTGAACAAGTTAAACTTGTTGAGTTATT
Organism: Magicicada septendecula; assembly: GCA_034769895.1. Taxonomy (NCBI): domain Eukaryota; kingdom Metazoa; phylum Arthropoda; class Insecta; order Hemiptera; family Cicadidae; genus Magicicada; species Magicicada septendecula. Next base: position 559,565,053 of record CM068369.1, read on the forward strand.
TAATCCGCGAAACAGTGAAGTAGAAGTATGTAGCTTATACGTAAACAATAGACCGCGAGCGTTTGCGCAATATCGAGGACGTCCTGTTGTTGCTGTGACGTCGCGGCTTCGATAATAACGCAATTTGTTTACTCGCGAATAATTAGTGAAGAAGAAAACTATCCTACTCGTGTGCGACCTTGCCCGTTTTTGTGTGTTATTTACACGTTTTCAGAGCCAGATATTTAACTGACTCGGCCGTTGTTTTAATAAAAATACGAACGACGACGTTGTAAAGAGATCGATACATCGTCGCTAACGCAACAGTCTGCGTGCTCTTTGTATACATACTACTACACGTCCCACCAGTTGTAGTACGAAGAAGATGATATTATGTAGGCTCTCTATATATTGTATTATAGTGTGGATTAGCCGTTAAAACTAGAAAGTAATCAGTAAAGTAAATTTTTACCAATAACATATTGCAACTGATATTAAATAAGATTTGGAAGTTAAGGTATCTAGATAATAATAAAAGTGTCATAGACGGAGTATGTCGATAATAAAATTGTTTTTTTTTTTTACAGACACCAGTTATTTGATGTTATTTGATAATGACATACATGAACTGTTATAAACAATTATTCAATAAAGTTATAAACATATTGTTGTAAAATTAAAAACATTGCAACATATAATTTTCGACGTGCTCAAAATGGTTTTTTTTTAATGGGCCTGATTTAGGGTTACGACCAAAGTCTGAGAGTGAGAGTGTCAGTGTTATTTACGTATTCGTGGCAAGAAAATCGTTCCAACGTTGGTTAGAAACCTGCCCTCAGGTTCACTCCTTGAATAACTAATTCCCTTGGCGATTAACGATCATGGGAGAAAATTAAAATGACTAAAAGTTTGAGAGTAAAATACATTTAAAATCTATAATTTTTTGAACAGGTTCCCCCGAAAGTAATAGTTTCAACGGTTGAAGATTTAAAAAAACGACACGATGTGGCGACATAAATAATTGGGTGAGTAGTCACTTGTATCGTATGACTATGGGTGGCGCTGTTCCTTCATATTAGAAGGAACAAACATATAAAATAAACTGTTTGGCATTCGCAGATGACTTTGCTATACTTTCTGAACAGCTGACGTCGGCAGTAACACAAGTTAATTTTTTAGAGGACAGCCAGTAGAACAGGCTTAAGAATTTCTGCAAAAAAATTAAACAAATTTCTCACGAATATTAAAAATGTGCCAACATTCCTGCTAACAGATATTGATCGAATAGAGAGCGTTAGAAAATTTAACTATCTAGGGGAAATAATTCGAGAAAATGGTTTAGATAAATCTTCTGTACAAGAAAGGATTCATAAAATGGAAAGATCATAGGCCTATGGTATAACTAAAAGTATTTACAATAAAAAGTGCATATATAAAAATGCGAAAATAAGGCATTACAGTACAGTAGTGAGGCCAGAATGCCTATATGCAAGTGAATGTCTAGCACTGAATTATAATTTAGACAAACTAGAAATATTGAAAAGATGAATTATTAGGAAAATTTTAAGCCCACGAAAAACTTCAGAAGGTTGGAAATTCAGAAGTAATGATGAAATATATCAGAGTATAGAAAATATAACAGATACATTGAGAAAAAGAAGACTAGTATTTTTTTGACATTGTAAGTTCGATAACGAGGGATGTAAATTAACATAGGTGGAAGGATAAACGCCATAACAAGGCTACAGGGAAAGCAGGTGTAGAAAGTGGCTTTACAAAAAAATTGATACGTATTTATACGAATTATCCTTTATAAAAAAAAGTACTTCTTATTTTCCGGAACATTATTAAATATAAAAGAAAAAAACTTTTGTTAATATTCTCCATTATTCAACTTTCTGTAAAACAAAATGATTTTTCGATTTTGTCGTAACCAAAATAAAACGCTTACGGCTAGCCACGATAAAAGACTTATTTAACACTCCCTTAGGGACGAAGAAACGTATTAATTGTTAAAACAATTGTCCATAACAGCGCGGTAGAATTTACGTCAGCAAAAACATTGTTTAACTTTTATCAATTACAGTCGAGAATGTGTAATGTAATGTAGTAGTTTGTGTGTGTGAAGTGTTCTTCTCTTTCATAACGTATGCGAGGCGCCTGTTGTTATTACTATTTGTTGTGATGACACGATTTCGATGACGCGCAGTATGCTAAGCGCGCGCGTTGTTCCCGTTCACAGATTTTGACGGCGTAATAGGGTTGTTCCATTCGTTCCGAGTTGATGTGATCAATCACTTTGCAAAGTGTTCAATCTCTTTGTGACTTCATACGGCGACTGTCGATAACATCAGAAAGGAATTGTATAATTGGTTTGTTTCAATCGCGTAGTTGGATATAATCAATCTCTTTGCAAAGTGTACAGCCTCTTTGTAGACTTCGTTTGTAGACTGTCATCAGTACTGCGAACATATTCGGTTTTTATTTTGCGACGAAAGAACAGGGAGCGAGCGAGCGGCATTATTATTGTTGTTGTTGTTGTTGTTGGTCGTCGTCTTCGTCGCGTGTCTTACGTAAAGAAGAGAAAACCGCTTCGTGACGACAGACTGTAGCAGTTTCCAGAGAAAACACGCAAACGTGCTCTGTGACAAATGTCATTATTACTGAAACGGAACAAACTTCATGTGCGACGCAATAAACGCGGGGTAAATGCGTAACGTTTAAACATTCGTAAATGTTGACAACGATCTTCGTTTCTTTTCATGTACGTAATAATGTGTTCTTACTTGCCCGGCACTGTCTCTGTCCACCAGTCAGATTGCATCGTTAGTAGTTAGTTGAGATTAGCGTTTTTAGTCCACTTTGCCGCTGCGTTGCTATAATAAATATTCTTCAACCGCACCTTATCGGCTTCAGTGGAGCAGACCGCGTTGTCGTCGTCATTCTGCTCTCGATATAGCCGTTGTGTATTGGTGTGTAGAAACGTGTCAACACCAACATAACACTGATGGGAGATAAAAACTTAATTATTGATAGCCTAACAGTAGTTACGTTGATGCCGACTGCCATCCTCTTGGCCGAGGCAGTATTACCGCTACTACAAAACATGTATGCGAATTTCCACATCTTACAGTTTCCAACCACCAGATCGCCTGTCAGTGGAGCAGGCCCGTTATGTCGTTGTCATTCTGCTGTCGGTAGTCGTTGTTCGTTGTTTAGTGATGTGCAGAAACACGCCGACACCGTAATACTACCGAGAGGCGGAAGCCTTTTATCTATGCATATAATATGTGATAATGTTTTCGTACTTGCGTGGCAGTTACCTACACTGTCTGTGCACCATTCAGATTGCACCGTTAGTAAGACGAGATTATCTTTTTGAGTCCACAATGCCGCTGCGTTGCCACAATTAGTATTCATCAACCGTAGTGTTACCGTCGTGTCGTTGTGATTCTGCTGTCGGTAGACGTTGTTTCATCATATTACAGAAACTCGTGTCAACAACGTAGCTGCACTGTTGCGAGATAAAAAATTAATTACGACTGATAACGACGGCGGCTTTGATAGCGGCGGGTAATGGTTAAAGTGAGGAAGCTGTGGTAAAAATTATTTCGCTGTAAATTATACGTGTAAGTTGTATCGCTGAAATTGCAAACAAAACGCACAAACAAACAGTATAAGCTTCAACTGTGATTTTTTTTATCGTGTCGATGAAATTGTAGGAAACGATAAGCTTAGATATAACAATGCTGTATTAGGCTAGGTACACACGGGCGTAGCGTCGACGCGGCGTTACCGCCCGGCGGTTCAACAGTACATAGAATAAGATTAGCTAGTACACACGGTCGGGCGTTAACGCGGCGTTGACTAGCGTTGGCTCTGCGTTGGTTTTTGTCACCGCTGGGACTGTTGCAACGCGGCGTTGACGCGCGGTGTGCTAGTACATTGGCAGCATTGAAAGACTACACACGGGCGTCGACGCAGACGATTTTGGTTTTCTATGACGTGTTCTCTTTCGTTTTATTTTTCTTATCCATGGCTGATATAGCACTTACCTCAGTGTTACAGCACACATTTCCACCGGATTGACTGCAAGTCTCATGTTTGTGTCTCGGCAACGTATCACATCTCCGATTCTGCTGGAGAGTTCATCAAATGATCTACTCATTCGAAAGTAGTTGAAAAATTTGTCTTCATCGTTGCACTAATCAGTGAATAGGGGCGTGAATGCGTCTTTCAAAAGCCTAGCATTAACCAATGGATGTAGCCAAAATCGCCTATTTTTTTTTCATTAAGTATCTATTAACAGCATATGCAAATGCCACCTTCTTATTTTGATACAATTCTAACTCCATTGCACTTGAAGAATGGTGACTGACGGGAGCGGACTTGATGCTGTGGAGGGGATAGCAACGCCGCGTTGACGGTGCTCTACCACCGCTCGTGTGAACTACCGTTCAACGTTGGCCGAGCGGTAACGCCGCGTCGACGCTACGCCCGTGTGTACCTAGCCTTAGTCTACGGTCACACTTAGCGTTTCTGTCGCCGCGTTCGATACGCCGCGTTAGAATCAAGAAGTGTAAAGCATGTAATCAAATGGAGCCGGTCACAATAGGCGTACGACGTTTGCGAAAGCGTTCCGAACGCAGGACAGAGCGTTTTTCCTACGCGGCGACAGATACGCTCACAGTGTTAACTTATGGAGCGGGACATACTTGGCGTTCCTGTCACTGCTCCCCCACCCCCACTCATTCACTCACGTGGCATTCCGCATTCATTCTTCGTTGATGGTTGATCTAAGTTATATTGATTACTGAATTAAATTCATTATTTTTGTTACTTGTTATTATTGTTATTATACAGTCCAAATTTCGTGTTCTGTTTGGAAATGTCACCCTCAGCCTATGACAACAATTCATTAAACGATGAATGAAACACTCATTCGAAAATAAGAAAAAATTCGTCTTCTTCATTTTTGAGTAAAACAAACTAACGTATAAAACTGGCCGTGCGTCAGACGTATAGCATTGACCGAGTGTAGCCTACACCAAATCTCCTCTTTTTTAAATAACTTCTCACAGCAACTGCGAGTAAGACATCAGCTTCACTCAAAGAAGACATATGTGACACTGAAACAGTGCGCGTTAGTCGTCAAGTGTGACACCCCCTCAGGCTTGTGTTTCTGTCGCTGCGCGTATCGAACGCGGCGACAAAAACGCCAAGTGTGACCGTAGACTAAATATACTGGAAATGTACACACTTTGTCATGTGAGTAATCGCAGTTGGCAGTGTAGCTTCTGCGGTATACTGTGGTTTTCACGTGTATAAATAATGTTTCTAATTCATACACAGTGTCGCCACTTCGAAGACGATCATTCCTCAGGGTACATCCTTGACGGGTTCTAACAGCCGTCTACTCTGTAGCATGTAGGCTATGTAGGCAATCCCATTGTTGTGTTTGTTTTGCAACAGCCGTGACATTATCAAACTCCGGCTTTGTTCCTCCGACATCATCATCATCATCTTCAACAAGGATTAAACAAAAACAAGAAACAAGGTTTCATCCGGTGCCAAGCAGATAGATTAGAGCTGAGCACTCCAAGGTCTCACACCTCTCCGTCCCTTTGGCTTGTAATTCAGTAGGTGTGTGTGTGAGGATGCCGTTCCAACCATTTCAGTCGATATTGGGCAGTGCTATTAAGGGTACCCGGAATCCCTATACCAGTTAATGGTAACATAAGGAACATTTTCTCAGCAACTACTTGCACTAACTCTATCAAATATTTTGTACCATCTAGTGGATCCTTGTTACATACTTTAACGCCGTTGTTTTTAAACTGAAGTTTTAGTTCGCCCAAAAAAAAAAAAATTATTTCCTCATCTACGTTAAACGTAAGAAAAAAATTGACTTTATAAATGAAGTAAAATTAGTTCTACAGCTTATTTTTTAAAAACAACTCGTTAAAATATGTGTCTTTGTACAGTAAATTTCCTGTTAAAGTTTCAACAAGATTGGTTTAATAGTTTCTGAGAAAATGTCCTTTTCCTGAAAAAGAATCTGCGAAAAACAAAAACGTACTTTATAATAACTTTATATTTCAGTTAACTTAAAACATTTCTGGATTATAGTCTGGGGAATCACTAAGTTCTTCTTCTTGTTTCTTTCTTTTTAGTCTTCTTTGCTGTCTAGGCTTTTTTTCATACTCTGATATAGATTTGTCCAATGTGCGTATCCTTTCTTCATCAAGCATTTTCAATGCGTTAACCATCCGTGTACCAGGATGAATTCCCAGTTTCTCAAAAGGTAAGCATTTAATAGCATTGCCATCATTGTAGCATACCACTGCATCTGCATTTATAACACCAAATTGAAGTGTCTCTGGGCCCACAAATGTTGATTTTGGAACCGTGTCCAAATTATATGAATCACGCTGTCGTTCATGTTTCTAGTTTTCCCATGAAGGCATTTATTTAGAAGATTTTCACTAGATAAATCTCTAAAAATAGGTTTGATTTGAGACACAATTGCAGGTGACGTAGTGTGTTTATGACTATATTCTGTATTGTCATGCATCGACCTGTTGTAGTACTTGCACCATGAGGTTGGGACCAGTGGGGCACAATCTATGAGCCGGTTCAACGTCAGCTGGAAATGTGGAAATATATTTCAAAAATGTATTTAAATATGAAAAAAAGCTTCAAACCACTATATATTATATATTGCTGTAAAGAGGGAACCTTGTATTTTAATATTTCATTAAAAAATAAAAATAAGAAAAATGTTTTTGTTCGTTTTCCGGGTACCCTTAAGTACACTCGTAATATTCTTTTCCTGAGATACACCTGCATTTTGTTTCTCTGAGTCATGTTTAATTGTTTACTATTCTCTAGAGTTTTCATAAATATTCTGTAGGATTGTTAAGATTTAAGAACATCCGCATTCTACCAGACACGTTTAGTCTAAGAATTGTATAAACTGTAGTGTTTAATCGTGTACGTGTTTAATTATGTAAAAACTTAAATGAAAAAAATATAGTAAATAAAAGAAACGTGATAGCTCTTCCGCTTGTATTGGTGTAATTAAAGTTACGTAACTTCTGTTCAGTGTGGCAACCTTTTTTATAAAGTGTCATAAACCATCCGAATCTACCCAAAAATTTCATAGCTACTCTTGTCGAATTTCACGCGAATTGTTAAATGTGTTAATAGTTTTACGATAATTATTACGTAGACTTGAAGTTGTTTTCTCTGAGTTGATTATCTTCGTTTTGTATAGAGATTGTAGAAAGAGTCGAACCCTCCGCGAGATGGTAGCGAGGGGTGTAATCATCCCTTCGCGATATACACTTGCGTCATGGGTAGCGCTTCACACGTGATGCTGGAAATATAGTGAAGCTCTAATATGTGAAGCAGTGTTACGAATTTGTTATAAACTTTATTTGATTTATTCCGATTCAGTGATCACGAAATACAAGTTTGGTCGACAAGTCAGTAGTTTGGTCGACTGACATGCCTGTTTCATTTACCTCAAGATGTTTTTCCCTTATTTGGAACACGTTTCGGGAATCCTATTGTTTCCGTCCTCAGACTTCTTAATTTTGTATCTTGTACTACTTTAATTTTGAACTAGATACAAAATTAAGAAGACTGAGAATGGGAACAATAGGATTCCCGAAATGTGTTCCAAATAAGAAAAAAACATCTTGAGGTAAGTAAATTATAAATATTAAATAATATTAAGCATCAAGAACTAGACTGTAGCAAAAAGTGTTTGAATATGTATATGAGTGTATCATGTTTGGAAAGCAAATAACAAAATAGGCGCGCAGATATTGGAAGACAGGTGAATATCGACAAAGAAAACGGTACAACTTGAAAAGTAGACGTTATTAATTACTTAAATAAGTACGATATTAATTCAGGCACAAATTCAAAATTATATTAAGAAATTATAACGTTTTAAAACTTTTTAAATTTGACCAAACAAAGTAATAAAGTGATAAAGTACTAAGTAAAATACACTATTAAATTAAATATAAGTATAATTTCAATACATATAAATATAATAAGTATAAGAAAAATCGACGTACGGTAGGAACTGAATATTATGTGTAGGCCTATATTGCCCAATTGCCCAACATCGGCTAAAATGGTTGAAACATCGTAACCGAATGAATGACTGCCGCATCTCCAAACAACTATGGAATTATAAGGCGAAGGGACGGAAAGGTATGGGACGTCCGAAGAAGCTTTGGAGTGATCAGCTCTAGTATATCTGTTTGGGACCGGAACAAACCATTTTTGGTTTAATCCTTGTTGAAGATGATGATGGTATTGGGGGGGGGGGGTGTCATTGTCCTAGAGATTTCTATAGTACTCTGAGGTGGGTGTTTAGTGTAAAAAAAAATATGGAGCCAAGGTAACTTGACTTGATAAGACAGATTTGAAAAATATATGAGCAAAAATCATGATTAGAAAACATGGATGATGCAAAATGCAAACTGGTCATTAAGTTTAAACTTCCAAATGTTCAAACTTCCCATTTGCATTATTAATAAATAACTTGAAGACCGTATCCAGAATTTGTTTTCTTATATTGTTATATCGTTATATTGTATTGTTATATTGTTGTTGTCTTGTTTATTGTCCACTGTTATTAATTTTTCTCTCGCACACCCCACAGGTACTGACTTAATAGACTACGTAAGTTACGTGTATCGTGTGACTACTTACACATTAAGCTTGAAATTGAGTAAGCAAGAGTGATTTCGTGATGTGTTCAGTTTTGCGTGACCTTTTGTTTTAGCGGTAGAAATGTTTGACGTTTTGATTAAACATGTAACGGTCTGTAAACGTTAGTTATATTGGATGCGTGCAAGTTCATTTTAAAAATGATGATAATTTTCCTCACGGGGTCATCTATTAAAAAAGAAAAGAAACCATGAAAACAATCCTGTACCAGCCTACGTTAGCGTAAACATTGTACTTTGGTTTACACTGATTGAAACAGAGCGGGGAGGCGATATCTGGTTTGAAGTGTATAAGGATTGCGACACAAGAACTAATCGGTAGTCAGTCCGTGCGTTCGATGCCGCCGTCAAGGTTTTTATACTGGAAATACAAGATCACAACATCCTCTTTGCCGCTACTGTTATTGACTGCTTTGCTTTGCCAGAGGCCAGAAAATAAGTGGGGGTAATAACTTTTAACAATGGTACCCAAGCGAGAATCCTTAGCGTTATTACGCCTACTCGGTATTTCCTAACCTAATTGTGACTAATATAATTATGCGTATAATCATGCGTTCGTACTGATCCGTACAATCTACACAATCTGATTTTTTGTTTATGTGCGTGCGTGCGTGATTTGTTTTGTCTCTCACACTGTGACAATATTAATCTTAATTCAAATTATTACACTATTTTAATACAACCGGTTTCATTGGTAAAACTTCGTTTAGCGCGCTTTTCAGGACGAGTTGTGTCCTCTTCGTCATGTGACTGTCCTCTTCAGATGACGACACGGTGATATTAAATTGGGGTAATAACTTTTAGTAATGATATCCAAACGAGAATCCTTAGCTACGAGAAACCATTGTTACCGACGCCTACTCAAAATTAGTGAACAAATTGTCAAAATGAACAATATACAGAGTTATAATAATTAAACCAGACGTATCATGTGCATGTGAAATCCGGGTATTGACGCAAAAAGACGAATAGTCTTCTGCTTCTTCTTCTTCACTATATGGCATGGGCTATAGCCCATTCAGACTTCACAGAATGTCTGGCCATAAAGACGAACAGTGTCTACAGAATATTATTTTGGACCAGTTCAAAATAACTATTAAATAATTTAAATATTTACAAAAGAGAATCATCGACTGTATTGAAGAAAACTACTAATCTGGTGGTACATACACGTAAAAAGAATGGGAAAAGACAGACTACTAAAAAAAAAACAATGAGATGGAAACCTAGAGAGCACAGAAAGAAAGGAAGACCCAAGAAAACATGGATAGAGGGCATAAGATCAATGAGCGAAAGAGGACTAAACGATGAAAACTGCAACGACAAACAACAATGGATGTTAGGCATCGGACAACGTCGTAGGACGTTTTGACTCCGAATTAATATATATATATTTACACGTCTATATAACGATGTTTAAATTTTTAAGTTGTATTATTAGTTCTAGACCGTAACAATTGTGCAATTTCTGAAGTTACGAAATTGCTTCTGTTCTGGTGATCCGGATTACCTGTAATTAAGCAGAGCGTATTGTAAAATTTATGCAAGTCTTTTTTATCGGATGCGTAACATAACTGTAACAGTATTATTTTTCGTTTATTCACAGAGTTAACGTTTGGCCGTAAATCTTGGACATAGTGTTAATATCGATTGCAGTTAGTAAATTACACTTGGCTTTATCTCGTCGTTGGATCGTTTAGTACATGTGCAGCTCTTGAGTAGGGGTCACGAATCCGTGGCATCGGCAACAGCACGGCCATTACACAACTGACTTGATTTAATAAGTAAATAACGGACAGTTGCAGAGAGAAGAGATAGATTGATCGCGGTTTTGTGACCCGTGCTCACTTTGAGTTGTTTACTCTGTGTAGCGTGGCAGTCGTAAATAAAATTAAGTTGTAGCATAGATTATTTTATATATATATATATATATATATATATATATATATAAATAATATGTGGCTTTTTATTTAGTACGCTCTGTACTTGTTTGTGTATAAACTTTTATTAAGACAAATGTTTTGCTATGCATATGTATTGCACGCTGTGACGCCACGTTTCGGTTATCGGTAGTGGATTGTTCTTCAGTAGTGACTAGATAATGGTGTGCTAACCGAAAAGTGAACATTATAGTAGTGTAGAAAAACATTTTTGATAAGCTATTGAAAGCCTTTATATTTAGTTTTGTGTAAAATGTTATTCTGTTCACTTTGTACAATTACGTTTCTCACAAAAAACTCTCCCATTTTTTGTGATTTCATTGAACTCGACGTCTCGAACGCATATGTTACTAAAATTTATTTAATTTGTACGTTGAAATTGTTTAAATCTATCACAGACGCTTGTAGTTTGTTACAAAATTTATTACTAAACATTGTACAACATTTTTGTAAACATCTTTTTTTTTATCAAGACCGCGTTACGCATATTGTTCTTTTGTCTTTTGCCAGGCTTTCATTGTTTCAATTTTGACGTTTCTCTCTTCTTCTGTGATGTCACCTCGTCTCCCTTGTCCGTTGAACTTTTCTTCCAGTGTGAAGTCGTCTGGAATTTATCTGTGTTTACTCCTGATGTTGTTTCTTCGTCCATATGTGGGATCTGTTCTAAATCTTTCTGTACTTCTTTGTGCCAACCAAACTTGTTTTCATGTTTCTTAGATATTCAGATATGCGTGACGTTAATCTTTTATTGTCCACTGTTAAGAAATGTCCATAAAATTTTAATCTTATCTTCCGCATTGCTATGGAAAGTTTAAACAAATCTTTGTGCAGTTTCTTTATTTGATATTAATCTAAATTTAAAGTTTTTCATTTCTTTTGTTTCCATAATTTTTTCGTGCTTTTATTCTTCTAGTTTTATTCATAAACGGTCAAATTTTTCGTGTTATATATTTTATTATTAATAATAAAACTTTTTACAAAAATATATTTTATTTTGTACATTTACATATGTTTCGATAGTAATTCAACTATCATCAGATATAAATTATTTTATTATTATATTATTATTATATTTTATTATTTCTAGTTTTAGTATCTTTTCTGCGGAAAAGACGCCCAAGCATTCGCAGTGCATATATAAGGCTTCCGGGGCTTCCGGACATATTACTGTTTGTAATGCCTTAATTTTGCGTTTCTGCTTATGGATAAATGTTTTCTGTTAGATGGTTTGCGGTTTCCGTCTTTTGTATTCTTTTCGTGCCTCATTTTTCTGTTGCTGTTGGTGTTGTAATTTACCCACCCCCCCTCCCCAGGTAGTCATACTTTTGAACTTTGTTTATTCTATTGTTTTCGAAATCAGTCTGCTCTTCTCAGTTTTTAAGGTTGGGGATATATTCCGTTTATGTTTTTCAAAACACGCTAGTAAGGTAATTTTTAAGCACATTTTTCCCATAACTGTACTTTATTTTTGCTTCTACATTTTGGACAAAAATAGTTGGATCATTTGGCAGCGCTAAATGCTTAACTACTAATTCTTTGTTGTATGAAGATCGATTGAGTATAATTAACATATAATATAATTTCTTTAACAGTTTTTCCCATTGTCTTATAACTTTTTCCAAAGAACAGTTAAAGAGCAACGGCGAGATACGTCTAACGGAGGTACTTAAGCAACATTTTATAAAGTAATTAATCATGGTGTAAGTGTGAGTGTGTCTGCGTTGAGGAACAAGGAAAACCGAGTGCGGGATTATCACAGTCATGTAAAAAACCGGCGAGTGGTTGGTAGTGTCGCGGGAGGTCTGTCTCTGCGCAAGAGTTGTGCAAGTCTTCAGTTGTGCAGTAGGCTATACGTATACGCACGGTTGGTGATTTCTTGTTTTTACGGTGTCAATGTGGTGGAGGTGGGAAGACTTTTTGGAAAGGTAAGTAGTTTGTCGTATTGTTGTTAATGACAATTGATTTTTAAAATTGTGGTGGGAGCTGTTGTTTGCAACCGTATTTCTTGAAAGATTTCCGACATAGCCGTCTCGCTGGGAGCGTTCACCGTAGGGGCTCCGCACACGGCGCGACTACTCTGGAACACGAATTGAGCAACTGGTTTGAGACGCGATCGTTTTGAAACTTTAGATGCTAACGGGTTGCTGTTGTCCGCAGACGGGGCAACTGAATTTTGACCAAAATGAAGTTTGACCAAAGTGATCGGGCAACCTGTCTAGTGAAGATGACATGAACAGAACTGTAGTTAGATGTTTTGTTGGCATTTTCTTCAAATTATTACTATTATTATTATCTGTAACATTAGCGATGAGGAAGACGTTGTTTATAAACAATATCGAAGACGGCGAAGAGGGGGCGGAATGTTCTGGACTCATCCTTACATAGAAAGAAATATTAAGTGCAGGCTTTTTGTAGCTGCTACTCAGCTGAAAGAATCAGATTCAAAATTTTAAAAGAGACTTTTCGACCTCTTGGACGAATTTTATATTCGTCGCACGATCATTCATTTTATAGGTGAAAGTATAAATTTAATAAAAATTACAAAAACTATAAAATGAAACTATATAAAAAATTGTAAAATGAATTTACAGTAAAAAAGGCAGAACGGAAAAGGTGCACAACTACGCGAAATAAGTTGCTTTTCGACCAGCAAGCTGGGTTGCGTGCGACTGTAATGTGAATGATTTCAAATCGGTCTTTTTCCGATCGCGTCGTCTGCAGCGCCCCTTCCACTACGGTGACGGATCGCAAAACAGTCGCACCGTGTGGTTCATAGCAACGCTTCATCACCATCTCCACTCCACGTTTTAGCAATTGTCGCCCGTTACGGTTCCCATATTTTTCATAGCTAAGATCACCAATCGTGTGCCGGTCCTACTTCTGAGGCTTGTATGAGAACAGAGAATAAGTGGCACATTCATCTATACCGCTTACCTTATCTTGTAGCAGAGAAGACAAATCCCTCTTGTCCCGCCTGTCGTAAGTGTTCTGGGTTTGCGGAGCCGGAAACTCACTGTACACTATGTCCTCTCTGCTAGGTGACGCACACCCAGAGGTCACGCAACTCTCGTATCTTTGTGGACGTAGCAGCAGCAGTTGATGACAGGGCTGTGTCGATGTCGTGGACATTTTGTCTCAAGAGTTTTTTCTTGCTACTCAGATTTTGAGTATTGCGCAACCTCCAAGATCCGTTACCATCATCATCCGGACCGTGGTCAGTTGCGACCCAATCGTATAAAACCCGGTCAGTTGCGACCGAGGTAGAAATTTGAACCCGGTCAATTGCGATGCGATCATTTGCATTTTCATGTTATAATAATAATATACAAATAATAATAATAATACGGAAATTACCATTATAATTTTACTAATTCCTAGCTTAACCAAACCTGACCTGACCTGACCTTACCTAACCTAACAAAAATATTGGAAGAAAGAGGTTACTCGCACAAATAGAAAGTTGCAGAATTGAAATCTCATAGGAACGTTTCTAGATACAGATTTTGTCAGTAAGTGAAAGTTGCGGGGCGCAATTGACTGCGTAAGAACAGCTAAAAACGTTGTTTCGTCGCAACTGACCGAGACCGCTCCTTTGTCCTCCTCAAACTAACTGTTATCAGTCACAGCTAATTGCAATTATCCAGTCACACGTTCCTGTGTCACTCAAACAAAGGCCTGCCTACACTGGCAGCAGAATGACGATGACACGACAGGTGATAAGCTGCAGTTGATGAATGCGAGTCCACGCGGACTAGACACCTTTTCCAGTCTCTGTACTAAAGAGGCAATCTGATTGGCGTGTACGGTTAGTGTCACTGTTCTAACAATACTGTATCTATCACATCAAATTGTTCCGTATGTAAACGTTGAAAACGCGCGCGAGCTCAACAGAGGCAGTGTATTATTGCTGTACCAGACCGAACCGCTGCCACCATGTCGCAACAACTTACACAACAGCAGAACGCATCGTTCACAGAACTACAGTCATTTCCGAGTCATTACCTAATTTGCATGACATGAAGCCTGAACATTTAACAGTGAACCGTGCAGAAAACTTTATCGACCTCCATACTGACGTTCGGACCCTAAACCAAACCGACGTTGAGTCCTAAAATAGTACAACCTTCAAGAATGAGGAACTAATAGAGCTATACGGTCTCGGCCAAAATGTCGTCAGTCGGCACCAAAGCAACTGTCTACCATAGTTTTTGTTAAATATTGCTGCTGGTGAGCTGTGTGTGTGAGAGGGGGAGAGACGGACCCTTCACTTACGTACCGGAAAAACCCCTCCATTTTACGTGTCACAGGAAAAGAGTTTACAGTAATTCTTCCACTCACAAGACATGTGTAGGGAAAAGTATTGTGCAGCAGGAAGTGAGAGTGTTGTTGCCAGTTGCCAGAGATGCAATAAATCGTACTGCCCGGTCGTTTGTAACTTTTTATTGGCTTTTAAAACTTTTTAATTTGTTCCATAATCTGTAGTAAGCGTAGGCTCCAGCCGTTGGTAGCTTTCGTTCGCCAACCATTGAATCCCTTTCCATTATAAGATTATATACGAAGCGAAACAGCAAAAACAAATCATACGTTTTGCTTGTCCGATGTCTTTCTCTCTCTCCATCACGTATGTCATTTAACATTTAATGTTTGTAACCAAAGTGTGTTACAGTAACAAAAGTTACAATAATAATATTGTCTCCTTTTCTATCGCGTAAGGAGTCTGTGAGTGGGGTTAGGGTAGAAACTGTCTTATGTGAGCCGTTCGGCGTGTAACGACGTTAGTGTGGCGAGCACTACGGTTCAGCCACCCATTATTATCGCCAGGGTCTTATCCCACGTAGTTATTTACGCAGTTTGAATTGACCTGGGTGGTGAAAAATGCAGCTTGATTTCGTGGTGCGCCCGGAAACAAAAGTCCTCCCCCTCCTCCCCTCCTCCTCCTCCTTTTTTTATTTACAATCTGCTCACTCAGTGCGTTGTCCCATGTCCCATATCCCTCTGGTTGTCTCCTCTCTTCTTTGTACCCTGCGTTCTTGCCTCTCAGATTATCTTTATCGGTATTGCTGAAGTGTTCGTTCTCTGCAGACTTTGTTCTATAGATTCTTGTACACCTTCTGTTTTTCAACTTTTCTCGTAGTTCGTAACTTCTAATTATATTTTCTAATTAAGAAAGTTGAGTGGCAATTTGAACGTGAACGGGTGCGCACCCTACTTCCGCGCGCTGTTTATATGCAAAAAGTTTTGACATTTTATATTATGTAACGACCTCGGTAAGAGTGATAGTTTTATTTTAATCTATATCTGATGATGGAGCATATGCTCTGAAACGCGTCCCAGAAAAATTATAAGAATGTCACAAGGCGGACAATTTAAGGAAATTTAGTTATTAAGAAAGTTGTGTTAGTGGTTATAATCATAAACACAATTATCACTGTTGCACACCACTATTGAAAAATTATTCCGATTAGCGCTTTCAAGCTTCACTGCTCATCGTCAGATCGGAAATAAAAAATTGACGTCAGATCTAAAAACATTTTTTTATTTCCGATCTGACGATGAGCAGTGAAGCTTGAAAGCGTTAATCGGAATAATTTTTCAATAGTGGTGTGGAACAGTGATAATTCTGTTTGTAATTCTATTGCCATAGTACTTCTTGACTTTTTCTTTGTACGTAGATATTTTACTTGGTCAGTACCGGTAATTGATAACAAACAGCGTATTCACATGCAGTGATAATTTTGAAAGACCGGCTTATGAACACTATACTATTTCTTTTAAAAATGGTAAATAGAAAACAAATTATAATCAGACTCTGCATAGCTCCCAGTAATTAAAAAAATATATTGGTGAAAATGAGGTTACTAAATATTGAAAAAAAAGTATAATTACTTTAATATATTTGGTTATTTACACATGTAGACACAGCCTGCGACTGGCAGAAGAAATATACGTAACTTAATATTTGATTTCCCACAAGTTTAAATAAATTTGAAATTTTCAGATACAGTAATTATAAAATTGTGACGCGTCAGAACAAGAAATAAATGTGTACGCTCTTAGTAATTGTGGCTGTCAGGGGCGGAATCTGCACACAGGATATCGGGAAAATGTTCTCCCCCTACCGCAGATCATGAAAAAATATTTTCTACAATTCTGTTGACGGAAAATTCTTTAATCCTTGTTATGTGCGAACTTAGTTTTACTACCTAAAACTATTGTTTGCACTTTATAATTTTTCTGTGAGGGCAAAAGACCGTCATTTAATTCTAACATTTATATAGTATTCAAAAATGCAGTTTTTCGAGAATAGAGTAAAGAGTTTAAGAAGAAAGACTGTCTCTTTTGAAAAGAAGACATGTGATTAAACAGAAGTGTTCTATCTTTGTTCTACTTCCACGTTTCCTGAAAATAAGCAAATATTCTATTTATTTTTGAACGGTTAATAAGTTTCACACGACAAAAACTTGTTCTAGACAAACAATAGTTTCCGTGACTTAAGTGTAAACTTGTGTTGTAAACAAGCAAGGAGAGACAGAAACTGCATAAACATCGGACATCTCTATTATAACTGCGGGAGTAACATTTTAACGTCAAGATACACGTTAGTGGGCATAATTGACATTGGAACCATTGTGTTCCAGTGTGAAGAAGATATTTGAAAACAACACGGCATTCGCATGGCACAGATCAACTGTGTGTGTGTGTGTGCGTGTAGAACGAGATCGCAGGCACGACACACAATACCGCATATTTATTATAATTAGTAACAAAGACGAGGCGACGTGTATTTAATTTGGCAGGCAGTGGCAGTGGCAGATGAAGCACCGCGGTGCTGCCGGCCGCGAATTTGGCACCTCTCCGCTCTCTCGTGTAACCTATTTACTGACACAGCCATGGCCGTCGGCAGAGTTGCATCGTACATCTCTCGTTTACCGCGAATCGTTGTTTTATGTGAAAGTTTTCCTTGAACGCGTAGTGTGTAACGATAGGTATTTTACTCCCAAGTTTTCCTTGTCGGTCGCAGACTGTACATAATTAACGGGCGGGTTCGTTTTTTGTTATTGATATTACGTGAGATAAGGTTATGAACTTTAGTTGGTACGTTAATAGATGCGTTTTCGCGCCCCAGTCCATAACACATAATATCTATAAAAAATATATTCGTCTTTACTGTGGTGAGCGAAGCCTCCCAGTGATTTTTGTCTGGAGCCAATTTTGATCATTTTACTGAACGAGACTGTACCTCTAGCGTACAAACGAGAATTTTTCTTGATATCATTTGAGCGTCTTGATCATGTGCCGTATTGTGTGGCAGTGAAAAGTACTGGTCAGTTCTAGCTTTCGATCTCATTCTACGTTTAACGTGTTCAGATGTTACAATATACGCACACGCACGCACGCACACACACATCTACTACATTAATCGATGATCGTATCCTGCATATGAACCGCCAGCAATCTCTGTTTTCAGTCTCCTGTAAATTCCTGCTCGTCATATCCTCCAAGTCCTGCTCCTGTCTCCACGTTTATCGACGTCTACCTCCTTTTTTCTCCTGGGATTGAGCGGATGAATTAAGTGTTGAGTGAGTTCTAGCAGTTTGAACATCCTCTACATCAAGCGTCCACACATTGTTGTTATGGGTTTGGCCTTCTCACTTTTTTTCTTCAAATTGTAGAAGTGGGTGAGACCGCTGTCTTTAATCATTCCTGTCTGGCCTCTCTTGACCCACTCTTGTTTTTCCAGACAACAAAGCTATTAGTTTTCTAGAACTAGGGTGGCTTCTACCCCGTCTTGTACCAACCGTCCTCAGGCTACGAATTAATTACACCTGGTATAACACCTTACAAGAGAGTATAACTCTAAGACAGTGCGATCGTTGATAGTTGTACACTTACAGATTGAAGTGTAACCTGGCGGTATTATGTACTTAGAGGTAGTCGGATCCCTTCAGAGCTGTAAAGAGACGCCTTCAGCTGCTTATTTTATACATATTGTGTTGTGGTCTCCAAGTTGCATATAACTAATTATAGTTAATATTACCTCGTGTATCCGGGTACACTGGTGCTCCTCCTTGCAACTTCATTGATTTTAACAACTACGCGTTATGCCAATGTTGGACAAACTGGCAGGAAATTTCTGAATAGGTACAGAGAACATCTCCCTAGAGGTGATATCCAGAAGATAAAAATCAAACTTTGCCTTGCATATAGTCAACCAGAACCATAATTACTCGAGTTTTCAAAGTAGCTTCAAGCCGTTACATTTCTGTAAAAAGGGCAGGCTTATGGACGCGCTGGAAGAATTTGAAATTTATAAGGCCTCAAAAAACCCAAGGTAATCAGCTCTTGAACGACAAGCTTTCTTTTAAGTCCAACGGACTGTATGATGGACATACGCGTGTTGGAACAACACATAGATAGAGGTAAATATAGTGCGACGCGTATTTGGTTAGTCGCTCGCGAGGTCCGATACGATGCGCATCGTGTAGTGGTGTAATTGTATACACGCGGTACTGCGACTTTATGTGCTGGATTGATGTGCGAGTGAAAGTTTTTATTTGTATTTTATTAATTTGACGTACTCAATGTAAGTGATTTTCGTTTTTACCAACAATGAGTCCCGAAACGCGTAGTTGTTAAAATCAATGAAGTTGCAAGGAGGAGCACCAGTGTACCCGGATACGCGAGGTAATATTAACTATAATGCTTATTTTACTTCAGAAAATGTGTTGTTAAGTCACTTGACTAAGTTTTCTAATACATGGTGGTGGCACTTTTTCGATGTCTTGTCATTGGAAACAAAATACTTTCGACTTGATGGAAAGAGAGAGAAGTCAGTTCACACGTGATTCATGTTTCACGTTTACTAAATGCTGTCACAACACACACTTATTACACAAGGTCACATAGTGTACTCGTACCAAAAGCTGTGTACGCGTGTGCGTGACGTCTACGAAAGTTTACTGTTGTTATTTCGTAACGAACGACAAATCGTGAATCGCGTCCTTCTCGTTATGTAAGAACTTTTTTTTTTTTTTTTTTTTTTTTTTTTTTTTTTTTTTTTCCAAAGAAAGCATTGTTTTCTTTACTAGGTAGACTCAGAGATAGTTGACGTCGACGTCAAGCAGAAGTACAGTAATCGTATTTCTCTTGACATGTCTTAGGCGTCCTATCTGCCAGTGAAATGTACTCCTCAGCGTGTTTTGTTTCTACTGTATATCATAATCATTTAAGGGATGCCAGGTCGTGAAGGCCTGTCCCATGTTAATTAAATGGAAGTATCGCTTATCAGTTAGGTACATACAATTAAAAAACCATTCAAGATATTTTTATGAAACTTTTTTCTGTTGAAAAATAAATGCGTAGAGTATACCGTAGACCTAATTAAGTACATGTACAGATAAAAGAATACGTAGGGTGATTTTTAAGCAAGGGTCTATTATAATAAGTGTTATGAAGCAAGCATAATAAAACGAATTTCGAGTCTCAAGCACGTTCCAGGACCAAAGTTGTGTGTACATAACACGCAAAATATGGAGTTACGGAAAACCGCGTTTAAAGTTTCGTAATGTTTCTATTCAAAATCCACCTTCTTCTTCATTACTCTCATCTCCAGGGCCGGCCCCAGCTCTTATGCCGCCTTGTGCAGTATTTATGAGTGCCGCCCCCTCTCTATTCATTACCTGTCAAAACGTTACAGGAAGTCAAAAAGTTTACTATGGCTCTTAATGTGTTGGAATCTTTCATTTAAAGCACAAATGGTAACATCTATAACTTTAAAATAAAATTCGATTTTATACCTCAACTCTGGATCTTCAGTGAATTCGTCTTTTCGCTCATAATCAAATTGTCTTTTATCTGATTATTGAGTTTTTGGTGTCCAATTTGGTGGCTAGTTCCTTAGCGTCAACTTAGATTTGAAATTTTAAGTCACTTCTGACAGACATCAAATAAATGCTTGTATTTTCAAGTAAACTGACAACTTTTGTTACATCCACGTCAATACTTTGCAGTGTTTTGCTGACGATATGGAATATGTCGTACCATATTACTATGGAACACAGAAATGTGAAGTCAAGTACATGACTCGCCAGACTGCCAGCCTCGTTAGCCACCATTTTATCTGTTTTCGTTTTTATTTATATCAACTAGGGCATCGTAGATCTCTTCTATTTTATATCTTAAGTGGAGTGACAGAGTCTATTCTACTTTCCCACCTTGTTTCACATAAAGGTTTCAACGTAAGGTCAGAAATGTGATTTTTTAGTACAGCCCAACGGCGAGTTGATGCAGAGAAGACGTTATTAAATTTTGTCCACCAAACTAACATCACGGAATCTGCCGTGCTGGGCGGTGGCACTGTTCGCCCCTGCCTGGAGCCAGGCCTGCTCATCTCTCTTCCTTTTTAGTTGCCTTCCTGCCTTTTCTTTACTCTGTTCTCCTTACTTCTTTCCAGAAAACTCGTATTTGCTTCCAGATTCCTCATTTTATAACTAATAATATTATTATAAAATATTGAATAGTTTGTTTTAAGGAGGTCAATGACATCGCACAGGGTGACTTTACATGAAATAAACATATAAGTTCATATGAACAAAAATTTGGTATAACAATATGTTTGTCATTTTAAACAGGAAGAAAAGGAAAATTATTTAATGCTAAAAAACTAAAAAAATTTTTTTTTTAATTTTTCATGATCCCCTTAATGTGTTCAGATATTACAATTTGAAGCTTGTTTATATTTATTTAATTAGTGATCATAATTTACATGCTATAAGCAAATTCGACAAAAGTTCAAACATAATGTGAGAGGTAATCAGTCGGTCAGTGACGACTCCTCGACTACATCAGGTCGGTCGGCTGTTTTCTAATGAGTCGTCTGTTATCTTCTCTGCATACCGTCTGATGTTTTCCTGTTATCCCTCATAAATACTTCATATGTGACGCAACTATGTAGTCGTATATGAAGTATTTATAAGGGATAATAGAAAAACATCTCTCTATGTTATCCTAAAAAGGAACAAAAATTATACTTCGACAACGTTGTTGGTCAGAATAGTCCTTTTTTTTTTGCAATCAGTATAACATAAAAATAACATACTATAAGCAGATCTTTTGTATGAGAAAAAATAGGTGATTTGTTTGTTTTGTTTTATACAGCATCAAAAAATGGATTATAATTTACGTATAATTTGTTCATAATGGTGCACATATGTTAATCCAGTGGCGTAACTGTCGGGGACATCAGGGAAATCCCCCTCTCCAAAGAGTTATTTAAAATTTCAGTGAAATTCCGTGTAAACACTAACGTAGCCCTTTTTCTCACCCAGTTCCGTGTGTTAAAATAACAGTTGTAAATAATTTTATAAATAATTATATGGGAAGAATCTTAACTAACACACTTGTCTTGAGGAAAACGGGGTGTCCAACCTTCACGTTAGTCTCACCCTTCTACCGGAATCAGCTCGTAGTTATACCACTAAAATGACGCAATAATAATCTATTATCTGTTTTCTATAAATCGTCGGTTTGTCATTCAGAGTTCAGTGTTAGGTTATAATCTATACCATGATCACGAAGGTGGTGTTGTGACCTAGTTCGAACAGTTGAGAGATTCTTACACATTTCATCACAATGTATCCTTACTGAAGACTGAAGACGAAGCATATTTACATTACATTTATTGTAATTGCGTACCTGTATTTTTATATAATCGTGTTTTCTTTTTCATGCATTTATCACTATTTGTTGTTTGCATACATTTTGTAAGCTGTTTTTGTACCCTTCTGTGTCTTTAGAGCAAACAGAAAATCTGCCTTACTGAGAAAATGTGAGACAACAAAAACACCTAACGAAATGTGCACAGATAACAAATTCTGAATAAATCCGGAAAACGTAAAACAACTATATAAAGTGTGTGTGTGCACGCGCGCATATATAGGCCTACATACCCCCTCCCACCAGTAGCGTAACTTCGAGTTGCTCCTCGGGGAGGATGAGACTAGCTTGAAGGTTGGACTTCCAATTTTTCTCAGGACAAATGAAATACTCAGAATTCTTCCCTTATAGTTATTTATACTTACAGTTATTTATAAACCTTATTTTAATGCACGCATCTTGCTTAGAAATATACCTCCTTTAAGGGTTTTATGCAATGTCATTGAAATTTTTAATAGCTCTGTGAGGGGGCGGGATTGATCCCCTAATCCCCCCCTGTAGTTACACCACTACTTCGCCCCCTCACTCTATCTCATTCTGTGACACAAATTCAAACGTTTTATCAGTACACTGCGCGAGTTTGTGAAACAGCGCGTGATTATTCAACGTTGTAATGACTAGTACAGTATACGATTTGGTCGTCCAATAGATAAGTAAATTATTGTTTTTATTGACAGATTGGGCGCTATCAGCGGAGTGTGGATTCTCCGTTTGTTATCAGCATGCACATGTAAGCTGCACCACCAGCGGTCTTATTGGGTATTGATTGTAACGTTTATTGGAGACACTTGTGTGTGGAAATCCACGTAATATTCTGCGTGAAATCCAACCGTCATTGTAGTCTTTTTTGAAATCTGCATCCGTCTTACGTCGGTTCCTTACACCTTAGCAGAAAATGTAACTGTAAGACGTCGCTTCCCTTACGTTATTGTTAATCCGGAATTGTTTAATCAGGATTATGTAAAACAATCTAAGAAAGGCAAAACTTAACACAATATTCCGTGAATTAATTGTCACGCTGTGTCAGAATATATTCCGTCGAAGGGGCAAAAGATTGGGAAAAGTGTTAGCACAGTATAAACATATTCGTTTAAATTTAAACGAAGACACATGAAATTCAGTGCGTTAATTTTGTATATAATGGGTTTTTTATGTATAGGTCTTCAATTGACAGTTAGTAATCTTCAGCAATCCCTTGTAGACAATAATTAATCATTCTCGGTAGGAAAACCTAAGTCATCAGGGTTAGAATTCAGCATACAGCGTAAGGTAATCATCGCTATTTAAACAACCTACGAAGATTAAAATTTAAGTTAGGAAGTAAGCTCTGTTCATATTACTTTTTATGGTGTTTTGTTTTTTCAGAATATAAATTTAATGTCCAGTGTTCTGATTGGTGTCTGAAAATTGTTTTCAGAAATTTATGAAAGAATCGTTGCATTTATGCGTGTACAATATAGATTGGAGTTCGTTGACTGTCAGGTGGGTAAAACGGTTAATGAGTGTAGAATTTCTTTATTTATTGTTGTCCAGTCATGCGTATATGACCATATAGAGATGTTGTATCTTCGTGTTCTGCACTTTAGGTATTGGGTACAAATCGTCTGTTACGTTACTCATCTCTTTCTTGACCTTCAAAGACTCCTTCTTCCTGATGGTGTATAATGCCAGACTTTAACTGGACGTCTGGCTGGGTCCGTTCTGGATCCATCCACCTTCTTCTATTTTGTGTTATTTTACCCTGAAAATTGTACGTTTGCAATTCCGTTTTAATGTCCGCGTTTCATCTCCTGTCGTCGCTTCTACATGCCCTCACAGTTGTGAGGAATTTCATCTGTACTGCCTGTATGCGGTGCCCTTGTCTCTTAATGAGAAACTATGATTCATCTTGTTATTTGAATTAGCAGTCGTGGTTTCTCCAACTTTGTCGGGTTTACTTGCTCAACTGCTGCTACCGGTCATGTTGCGGAGTATGACAAGTACAGTCCGGACCATGACAAGTAGCAGTTCAGCAAGTAAACCTGACAAAGTTGGAGAAACCACGACTCACAACCATAAAGGAATGTCGGTGATGCAACCGTTTCGTACATAGGCTTATTAACTCCTGCGTCTCTTTGTGTTTTGTGTTTAAAGTGTCGGTTTATTACACCACAAATTTAAACTAATTTATATATTTTATTGTCAAGATGCCTGTCGAATTCTCATGAAATTTCGCACCCAACTTAGTCAAAACGCTGAACCTGTTTCATGACTGTACTTTCTACAACTGTTTTACTTGTGACTGGCTCGTTTCCCAAGGATGCCATTGTTTTAGTTTTTTGACTTGAGATTTTAATGCTGTAACTCTTACATATCTCACTTAGTGAATACATTCCCATTTGAAGGTCGCTTTCCGTTTCTGCTATTAAGGTTACATTGTCTGCATAATGCAGTATGTTTAAGGTGGCATCACACAGCTTTATACCTCCTTTGAATCTCATTTTCCGTACTCTCAAAGCGTCTTCAAATAAAGTGTCGAAGATATACAACACACTCTTGACTACCCCATTGTTAGTAGTACAAATGTCATGTGTTTCCTTCCCATCAATACACAATCGGATACTTCCGTCTTAGTATAAACTGCGTACTGCTCGAATCAGGTGCAATGGGTAATATGTTCCATTCAGTATACTCTACAGTTTTAACTTACTAACATTTGGAAATCCTTTTACAAATTAATGGAATCTATGTGTGTTTGTTACATTCTCGATGATTTCGCGATACGCAAGGTTTCATCAGATGTTGACCTGAAGCCCGTCGTTTGCTCCTCTCACATAGCAGGTACCATTTAGGAAACAGAATTGCCAGGTAATCATAGACGACGGAGAAGAATCTATCGCGATTGAAACAAACCAAGGCGTAAGACAAGGTTGTTGTCTGTCACCATACGTACTATTCTTCGTATATTCGCGAAGCTACGTATATTCGCCACTTCAGAAGACGATCTCCAGCGAAAGATCAGAAGATGGCGAAAGATTACAACCCTAGAGAGAGTAGAAAAGTTGGTAGACCTAAGAAAAGGTGGACTGTGGAATAGGAGCAGTCCGCTAAAGCCTAAAACCGTTAAGAAGAAGATGATGATGATGATGAATTGCCAGGTCATTTTGAAGTACAGTGCTGCTAACAATCTGCAGTGGTACTATTAGCGGTGTTGTTGCGTCATACGGAAGAGAGAGAAAATTTGGTAAACATTCGGCGCGACCTTCGTGTGTCTCGGAGACCTTCGTCGACCTCAGTTTGTGTATGCACCGTCGTAAAATCCCGGCAAACAACTTCTTCTTTTTTTATTATTATTTGATTAATAATAAACGCGCAGTGAAGGGCGACGCCATTTAGACGAGTCATTTGAGAAGTTTTTAGTATTGCGATGTTTTGTTTTAACAAATTTGATCGTATACTGTTACTTAAAATTGTAGTGTAGCTACTAAGTAGTATATTCATGGTGGCATCCAGTGCCGGATTTACGACTAGGCCGCGGGCTCACAGGGGGCCGCAAGCTTCAGTATATTTTTTTTAACAGAAGTATTTTTAAAAAAGTAGGAAGCACCCACTCTGATTTATTTAAGTATGATTTATTGAAATTAAGTGAAATTTTGTTAACAATACAAATGGAAGACAGTTCTCATTTAAATATTGCGCGCTTATTTTTAAGACGTAGGCATCCTTGAAAACTAATCTTTATCCTAACTAATCCTAGGCATGCGAATTTTGTGTATGTTTTCCCCGAAATTAATGCCATTAAGCTACATAGTTCCTGAATATTAGTTTACCATTAGCTTGTTGTATCTTTAGTCAAAGAATTAAAAAAATCTAAACCCATTTTTTAAATTTTATAAAACGTTTTAAGAAAAAAATTAATGTGTTATACCTAGACAATAAAAAATAAATTGTTCATGTTGAATTTATGAATAAGCTTAGTTAAGATACTCTACTTAGAAAATAAATTAATTGCTCAATTCTTTTGCATGGTTCTTAAGGTTCTTAAGAAGTTTGATAAATGAAAGCACCCTTTTTTATGGTAGCCTGCTGGTTTTAAATTTGATAGTATTAATCTGGGATCAAATTAGGCCTACTTCAGCAGTACATTATTACTTCAGGGTTACAGCCGAAAGGGGGGGGGCTCAGAAAATTTGCCCTAGGGCCTCAAAAATCTTAAATTGATCACTGGTGGCATCACGCAGCTTTATATCTCCCTTGAATGTAATTTTCCATACTCTCAAACCGTCTTCAAATAAAATGTCGGAGATATACAACACCCTCTTGACTGATCCCATTGTTAGTGCAAATGTCATGTGTTTCCTTCCCATTAATACGTAGTCGGATACTTCTGTCTTAGTATAAACTGCGTACTGTTCGAATCGGGTGCAATGGATAACCTCTTTCCCTCAGTGAACTCCACGGTTTTAACTTACTAACATTATCAAATGCTTTTACAAATTAACGGTCGCTATGTTTGTTTGTTTGTTCGTTAAATTCTCGAAACTTCTCCATGATTTGGCGAAGTGCAAAAGTTGCATCTGATGTTGACCTGAAGCGTCGTTTGCTCCTCTCACATAGCAGGTACTATTTAAGGGATAGAATTGGCAGGTAATCATAGACGACGGAGGAGAATCTATCCCGATTGAAACAAACCAAGGCGTAACACAAGGTTGTTGTCTGTCACGGTTAACGTTTTAACCTTCATCTAGTGACCTCCTCAAAACATGGAAAGAACAGTCCCCTGACGGTATTAAAGTCCACCGAAATAAAAACTTGAAAACTATTCTCTTCGCGGATGACCAAACTATATTCGCCACTTCAGAAGACGATCTCCAGCGAGCAATATACATCTCGCATAAAGTAGGAAAAGAATACCGAAGATGGCTAAAGATTACAACCCTAGAGGTAGAAGGAATGTTGGTAGACCTCAGAAAAGGTTAACTGTGGAATAGGAACAGTCCGCTAAAGCTGAAAACCGTTAAGAAGAAAATGCTGAAGAATTGCCAGGTCATTTTGAAGTACAGTGCTGCTAACAATCTGGAGTGGTACTATTAGCTGTGTTGTTGCGTCATATGGAAGAGAGAGAATATTTAGTAAACATTCGGCGCGACCTTCGTGTGTCTCGGAGACCTTCGTCGACCTCAGTTTGTGTATGCACCGTCGTAAAATCCCGGCAAACAACTTCTTCTTTATTATTATTTGATTAATAATAAACGCGCAACGAAGGGGCGACGCCATTTAGACGAGTCATTTGGAAAGTTTTCAGTATTGCGACGTTTTGTTTTAAAAAATTTGATCGAACAGTAGTTGTTTCTAATAGTAGTGTAGGTACTGGCGTACTGTTAAAAGGTTACAGTGTTTTATTAATACAGAACACAGAAAAACAAAACATACAGTGGAACTCGCGAATAACGAGCTCGCTTATAACGAGAACTCGGATGTATCGAGCAGAATTACGTGATTTGTTTGGTTTTGTATCTTAGTAATGTGATAATTAAACTCGCTTTAACGAGTAGGAACGCATTAGAGACTTCTTATAACGAGCATTTTATCGCAGACTTGTTCATGGCTTAAGGTCTAAAAATATTCGTTACAGTACAGCATTTTAAACATTCTTTTAAAATCATTAACGCAATTTAGTGAAACTAATAATGTAAGTGATGAATCCGTGGAATATTTAAATAAATTACAAAACTGTTTTGATATCTACAGATACAAAATTACTGAGCAAACAAAAATAGACGACGACTTTTTTAATGTTAAAGTTCTGTGAGCGGAATATAACTTTGACGATTCCATTTAGAACGAAGTACAAAAAGACAAATAAATTAGGGTGAATTTTCTTATAATTTAAAAATAAATATTGTACATGTGACATGGAAAGTTTTGCGTTTTTTGCCATATAGCCTGCTGATTTTTGGTAAGCTTTTACTACACAGTTACTTTTACTATATTTCGCCAATGCACTATACGCCAATAATCAGCTAAGAATGTTAGTGTCTAAAAAATTTTTAAATGTTACAATGTACATCTTAGTGTGTTAATTTCACTTTTAAGCGTAGAATGTAAAACATGTCAAAATTTTATTGTGCAAAGCCTCGTCTGTAGTAGACTATTTTCTTGTTTATTCCATAATCACGGGTATAAAAATTTAGGCTTGCGAGTCGACAACTCGGATGTAATGAGCACCCGGTTTTAACGAGCATATTTGTCCGGTCCCTTGAATCTCCTTATAAGCAAGTGCCACTATATAATTTTTTTTACAACCATAAGATCGAACATTTCCTAGAGTTTGCTGGGTTTGGCAAGACGTTTTCATATTTACGCATTTCACGTGGCCTTCCGGTATTATGGACCGCGGTAATATGTACGGTGAGCCATCCATACCGGAAGAAGACTTGTGGACACAGGCCGATTAAGCCTACGTGAGAATATGTTTATATTTGTACATGTTATCTGTTGTCCGTCTAAAGTAAAATATTTAAGAAACTACACGGTACAATACTAACAGTTGAGTAGCGGTATAAGAAGGCCAATAATTGCACCTTCACAACGAAGACTGGCAGTTCTTTAGGTCTTCCAAATCGACAGACAGTAGGAAGCGCGTTCTTCAACAGTTTTTATATCGTTTTCGTCATGAACACCGCTCTAGAGGTTGGGTGGGGTTAGATTACATTAGGTTAGGCTAAAAGTGAATAGAATTGTAATGGTAACGTCCGTCTTATTATAATAATAACATGAGAAAATATTAGTACGATCGGCACCACCTTTTAACGACAGCGTAAAGTTCACACTACGATAGCACAGAGAAAGTAGATTGGTCGTAACAGTGTATAGACAATATTGGAAACTGTCGTAGTGGATTACCATTCCTTGCGTGACTCTTCATCTGTTCACACGTCTTTGATAGATGCTGTCTTGTGTCTATAGCTTACAGGACAATATTTTCGATCGCAATTGGTCTGGCTGCAATTGACCTGCTTCAAATTTCCACCTCGGTCGCAACCGACCGGGTCTTACCAAATGGCTGGGTCGCAACTGACCTCTATATAACCATACGGAAGACTAAACTATTTCTAGTAGGCTTCCCTGAGCTGCAGAAATCGCTCACTATTTTAAACGAAGTACACTTATATATGATTACATAAATTTCGGCATTAAGTAATTTTTCAGTTATGGGAAAAATTATTAAAATCCGATTACGCTACTATTTCTTTAGTAATATGTATAACAATTGTAGAGCACACAATCATACCATAAACACAAACAATTAGAAACCTTCGGATTTGGGTTACATTTCCTTTTAGTGTGACTCCATGTTGGATTTTCACATATTTTTCACATTTACATTTCTTTTTTTTTAGGGGGCCCTGGAGTTCCAAATTATTGAAATTTTAAGACTTAACACTCAATTCAGATGTTAGTTAATGACCTCTTTAAATTGACAACTCCCACGTGATGTTTTGCGATTTTATAAAAATGTTCACCCTTTTTTGGGCCTGGTCGTCCAAAATTTTTGAAAGTAAACATTATGTTCAGATTGTGGTTAAAATTCCCTTTAATTTGACACCTAACATGGGCTTCCGCGAGTTTTCACATTTTTTGCCTCTCTCCTCTTAGTTTTTTTTTGGGGGGGGGATCAATCTCAAAACAATAAGATTCTGTATGCTAAAAGTATGGACACGCGTGCCAAGTTTTTGATGCGTTCAAAAGTTATCGTGAGCGTAGCCCAACCTGATAGACAGACAAACAGACAAATGTCAAACGGTCGAGTAAAAACCGAGACCTCGGTTTACTTGTTCAGTAAAAAACTATAACTTATAGATAATATTAACCACACCCGTTGTGCCGTGGACAGATTACGTATTTGGCAACAGAGTGGGGCACATGACCTGGCAGGCCGCTCGTTTTTTATTTTCCTCAATAAGTGTAAACAAAACAGAACAGAAAAACAAGCCGACCACAGAGGGTAAAGATTAAAGTCATCTGCTGTGCTCTGATCTCTCACTTTCGTGGTTTTCGTGTTTATTACCAGTAAATATGGAACGGTAAAGTATACTGTAGTTTGGAATTTGTTAAATCGATTTTTCTATATTTCATATTTCAAACGTATACGCCATTTGTGTGTAATAAACCAGTTTGTCTATTTAAAAAAGAATTTCTACTATATTAGCTAGCGTACACAGCTGAAAAAATAAAAGTGCCTAACAATTAAGAGATTAAAAAAATTTGTCAACTTTTTCGACTCTCTGGGGGGGGATCCGATTCCGTCCCCCCCCCCGGAAATACGCCCCCGGTTGTGCCAGGATTATGCAGGCTCTGATTGTCTCAACCAGGGGGTTTATCTTCACGGCAGACACCGCCAAACGCCCACTATACACGGGCGACTTAGAATTTTATGAAGGAAAAGCACGACTCACCTACTTCTGGAGCTTTCCCGGTCTTCCTAGTAGTATAATTTAAGGATCACAGAACTGGCTCAAACTTCGACATATCGAACTCGTCAGCGGAAAATATGGGGGGGGAGGTTTAAAGCTACAGCAGTCAACAGAGACTGCAGGTGGCTACGTAGTTACGCCACTGCCTGATAATATTTTATTTATGCGAATATATGAAAATGATAAAAAGTTAAAACTAGGGTTTACAAAAGAGAGGACATAGGATGGGTAGAAGTGTGTTTAATATTATATGTTATGCAGACGACGTTATACTAATAGCGGAAAATGAAAATCACTTACAAAGACTTGTGTATAATTTTAACAAAGCATGCCAGAAATATAACATGAAGGTAGCGGAAGAGAAAACAAAATCAGTTACAATTTCACGTGACCCATTAAGGTGTAAGCTTGTGACAAATGACAGAATAATAGAACAAGTAATGCAGATAGACTACTAACCTTATGTGGAATAATAAATACCTCGCACGAGAAGCAAAAACTAGGGTTTACATAGGCACAATACGTCCAGTAATATCCTGTGCATCAAAGACCTAATCAGGTACTACAACTCAAAGAAAACGACAAACTATAGAAATGACTATATTACGGAGGGTAGACTACTAACCTTATGTGGAATAATAAATACCTCGCACGAGAAGCAAAAACTAGGGTTTACATAGGCACAATACGTCCAGTAATATCCTGTGCATCAAAGACCTACAACAGAAAACTACAACTCAAAGAAAACGACAAACTATAGAAATTACTATATTACGGAGGGTACTAGAAAAAATAAGGTGCGACAGGTTGCCAAACAATAGTAGGCTGTAAGAGAAACGTGTAATGTAACAGATATTAACTCTTGGATTGCGGAAAGAAGGATATGGAATTAACATATATCAAGTCTGGATGATAAGGCTAGTGAGTGAAAAAGGCAAAAGGTAGCCAACCAAACACCAAGAGGACCATTGGTCGGCCAAGGAAGAGGTGGAGTGACAGCATGTAGGACCGTTGTTAGGTATAGAATAGGACAGAGTCCTAATAAGGAAGTTAAAGACGAAGAAGACAAAAAGGTTTAAGTTTCAGAGAAAACGTTAAAGTAACTAAATTTTAAAATGGGCATTATGTTTTGTTATCAATTATGTTTCGTGCAGAAGACCCAGTGACTTGTAACTATGAGCCTCCACTGTTTGTAGGCCTACTTGGAAGGTTACACGACAAAAGGGTACAACAGAAATTATGCGACAAAAGGGTACAAGGCGATGGCCTGACACTTGACGAGGATTAAACGCGAGGCCATAAAAACTGGACAGGCGACAAAACGGTACAACGTCTAGTCCCCAGCTACCTGATGCAACTTTCCCCCGGTTATTTAGTATATCAAATTATCCTATCCATCCTGCGACCTAAATTAAGCTATTTGATTAAGTTTTTCTAACTGATTTCCATCACACTTTTCCCAGGCTTTGGACACACAAATACCATCATTTTGGCGTGTTTAAAATCAGCTTTCGCTTCGTCTTTTTTTTTGTAGTTTATTTTATTTTTTATTTTTAGTTTTATTTTTTTATTTTAGAAAATGCCTCTTAACCAAAATCTTAATCTAGTTTCTGAAGATAAGAGACGGATTTCAAACAAGAATAAATATCCCCTGTTTCTTCGTACTTTTTCACTGCTCTTTCTAAAGACTCGTCGAGCTTTATGTATTTGGTTCTCCTCCTCTTCCCTTCCATGTTGAGCTCCATTCGCATGAACATGCAGTTGGTGTTCTCTGCTTCTTTTTTTAAGCACTCTACAACATCTCTCACCTTGGGATTAGGGGTGTGTAGAATGTTGTTTATTTTGTGGTGCCACCCCTCAACAGCATTAGTTGTTTGGTGTCTTCGTCGATGGCAGGACCACAACTCAACCGGGACATCAGCATTTTCGAGCCACTGGTCTACGAAGTAGTCAAAAAACTCTGTGAGATTTTCGTTGTCCCGTGCTTGTGAGTGTATCTCGGCAAATCCCTCTTCGGCGTCTTCTGGTTTCAAAAAACTTAGGGCTGCACACATCCTGATTGACTGTCGGATTTCTTCGTTTTCACGGTATTCTCTCGTTAACCCAATTTCTTGGACCCTCCTCCACAAACATTTTTTCTTGTGGAAGAAACAACCGTTGATCTCTGCCTC
Organism: Magicicada septendecula; assembly: GCA_034769895.1. NCBI lineage: Eukaryota > Metazoa > Arthropoda > Insecta > Hemiptera > Cicadidae > Magicicada > Magicicada septendecula. The sequence goes on from CM068369.1 coordinate 559,598,064, forward strand.
CGGGAAAACGTCTCGAAGCGCTGAGATTGCCGCAGCTTCAAAATCTTCATTAATCTTTTGAGGCTTCCATTCGGGAATCTCATCAAGGTGAGGCGAAACATCCGGACATACGATTCTTTTTTTTATTTGGCAGCAGATCAAATGTTACCGGATGCACAGTGGTTTCTTCTTCTGTGCTGTCAAAGTCGGCATGTATTGTGTAGATTTGAGCAAACTGTTTGCTACAACTCTTGAATGTACCATCCATAAAAAATATTTTTGACGTTTTCATGCTTTCTCGGCCTTTTTCACCGCTGAAAAGTAATATTCTTTGAGCATATGAATCGTCATTCAAAAGAAAATTGCTACCATCACTCATCCTTAAACAACCCTCATCAAGGACAATTTCATCACGCGATTGTGGCTCCCTCTGGTTTCCTCGAGCGACACTTCTGTTTCTTTGCAGTACTCTTCTAACAGTGGAAGTTGATGGCATTTCTGTGACGAAATCATACCCTCTGTTATGAAGATCGCTAAGTTCTTCGGAGTATATCTGAGATATAGAAATCGAATCCTCTCGTGCCCGCTTCTTTGCCTATAAACAAAGAGAAAACTGACTGTTGCAAGGACATTTTATAAACAATTTTATATGACTTGTGTTTAGGAAGAGACTTCCATCCCTAAGCGCACTTTTCTAACAAGCTTCTCTGGAAATGTATGTTTAAGCCCATTTTCTCTTTAGGCGAGGAACGTTAGATTCGTAACGTGTGAATAGGGGAAAAAATTCGTCGGAGGATCGGACCAAGCTGTAGTTCATTAAATATTGATTTTACAGAAAAAATTGTTCTTTTTAAAAATGTAGAGCGGAACATTTTACACAAAAACGTCTATAAACATATTTCGATCAAATCATAAATAAATGAGCTGCGCAATAAACAATAGTGCTGTATATACTGCCTATGTGGAGAGAGGCGAGGCAGCCGGTGGCACCGTTTTAACACGCGCGCGCTATAAACAAATGCCTATATCTTTTGATCTAATATGGATAATTAAAAAAATCAAAATGTCATTGATTAATAATACCTTAAGGAATAACTTTTGGTTAATTTAAATGAATTTGCTACATTCAGAAATAACATATTATAGTAGGCCTATAATGTTGTCAGATCGAAGTATTTTCGAATTTGTTTACATCGAAACTAACCTTGCAGATTTGCTTCTTTACTTGTAACAGTGCTTCATCTGGCGGCCCACACTGATGGTCTGCAACTTCAAGTACGTCTCCGTTCTTACTTCTCAATCTTCCCTTACATCCCTTTCTTTGCTGCTTCAAACACAACCACGACACAACTCGTTTATTAATCAAAGTCCACTTAACTTTTCAGCTTTTTGTTGAGTTAAAAAAAAGTTTTCTCTTCTTCTGGTGCCGCATCCGCTTAGTAAACTTTGAGGAGCGCATGCTGGGGCCGTAAATACTGTTTTGTTCGGGGCGTCTGTAAACAAAACTAAGTCTTGCTACAGTTTAGTGGAAATTGTGTTTGATTTTAAACATTTTGCATGCGAAATACTGATGAATTATACTGTACTGTAAAATCGCTCATTCCTAGAGGTAAATTCTTCACCGTCTTCTTCTGACCTTCCGTATCTTTGTTTGCTTTCTCTCTCTCTTTCTCGTCAGCTTACGAACCACGGAAATGGGATACTGGAGAATGTGTAGACTTACATTGCTGGATAATAGGGTTATACCCTGGATATAGGGTTATAAATGAAGAAATAAGGGAAAGAATAAATATATGTGCCAGTATAAATGAGACAGTTGATGTCAAAGGATTAAGATGGTACGATCATGTGTGTTGTACGGTCAAAGTAATTACTAGAATGTACCACTCCTGGAAGAAGAAAAAGAGAGAAGCCACGGAAGATTTGGATTGAAGGCACAACGAATGCAGTGTCACAGAGATATGTGAAGGATGATGATCGGAAAGATCGTAAAGTTTGGAAGCTAGGGTGCGAAAAACACTTAAAATGTTGTTCGAAAATCGCGCGCTCATGTGTGCGTTTGATAGTATGATAATAATATAAAATGACTAAGACTAACTATATGCCTATTAGTTTTTTTTTGTATGAGCCACTGTGGACTAGGTTTGGTTCAACTGTTTTTTTCCTCTCTCTCTCTCTCTCTCTCTCTCTCTCTCTCTCTCTCTCCGCTCCCATATCTCCTTCATTCTTGGTCGACGTCTATCCCTCCTTTCGTCAGTCCAGATGGCACCTCACCTCGTCTTGGGTTTTTCCCGAAAACCTTGCCATTTTTTTAAATTTCTTTTTGAGTGATAGCATTCTTCAATGTCTTCTTGAGTAATCTGAAGTTCTATGTCTTTTTCTGTTTCTTTGAACCACGTATTGTGCATTTTGAGCTTTCTGAAATAGTTAAAAGAGTTTCCCTGTTAGTCTGTCAGGATTCATTCTTTGAATACGTTTCCTCAAAAACAACCTCACCTTCTCGCGGTGACCCCTGTTTGTATTAACGAGGTTCTGGCAACCGAGTGTCACCCGGTATAAGGTGACCGCCTCTACCAAGTGCCAACGGTCTCCTAGAAGGGTGGATGAGCGGGTAGAGTTTAGGACACCCAGTTGCTCGTGGGATGGGAAACTGTCCTTAAAGGCGGAAGAGCAAACGAATTGTCAACGGCATAGGACCTCCAGGACTAACAATCTTGGTTGTATCTTGGATAAGCTGAAATACTGCTAACCTACCAGCAAAACTTTGTTCAGCGGTACATCATGGTGGAAAATCAGGAACGGAAAACTACTCCAAGTGGTAGGCTAACCAATCCACCCTTGCCGAGGGCAACGGAAACAAGTCGCCGGATTCTGGAGAACGGCATGAAGAACAAGATCAAGCACAGGCATATGGTTATTAGTTGTTATTATTGTTATTACTATTTATATACAAATTTACACAAAAACGTTAAGTATGCAGACCTATTGTTTCTGTATTGCCCGTACACATGGTCTAATGATGACAATAAATTTTATCGGAGCGTGGGAACGTAGACGTATGTGTTATAATTGTGATTGTTAGTGGACAAAACGTTTCGTCATTCACGGTCACTGCTAGTAGTGTCAGCGACTTACTGTAGTACTGAGTACGTAACGATAGGATAGGATAGGTGGTCTGATCGCCTTTCGTTCCAGGAGAAAGGAAAATATTAAAATAAACGTATAGATATGTGAATAAATAATATTTGGTTAGTGTAGATGGTGATAACAGTTTTGTTTTCTTTTGAACAGTTTCCACTGCACGGTTTGTTGAAGTTACATTAAGGAAGGGAAAAAACGTAAGTGCGGGGTGCGGTGTCGGTCAGTTGCGCTCAGCGCACTTTCGCTTGGTTGCAAATGGCCGAATCTGTGGCAACAAACAGAACCGTTCCTGTTCCACAAATTTATAGATGAGGTTTCAATTCTGTGACTTTGTCATTTGTGCGAATAACTTCTCTCTTCCAAATGTTTATTTAGAAATGTGTCAGATTAGGAATGTGTAAAACTAATGGTAATTTCTGTATGAAAAAAGTAACAGGAAAATGTTACTGACGATCGGCACCACCTTCCAACGGAGTACGTTCACACTAGATAGCACAGAGAAAATGGACTTTGATGCGATGTTGTACGAGGGAGCTTCTTCCCAATGACTGGCCCGCGAACTGTAAAAGTGTCTTTAAATTCAAGTAAAACCCGTCTTGAGTTCTTTTACCTCGCCACTTGAGAGATCGTTAGATCTGTTCAATAATTTCTGCAGCCGCAACAGTATGTCTCCTATATACACATTGGAAATAGCATTACCATTCTAGCCGTGAACCTTCATACTTTTGATAGACGCAGTCTGTGTCTAGCTGACAGTACGATGGTTACGATCACAGTTGGCCGGGTCGCAACTGACCGCGTTTCGTGGGGTGTGTGGTATGTGGGCCGACACGACGGTGGCGTTCGAGACTGACAATCTCAACGGGTGTGGGATCGAGTCAAGGTTACCTTCGCTGGGGGACGGGGCTGAATTGCAGCTTCCGGGACGTACCAGATGAGAACAGTGCTCGATGATCGTGAGACGGGGACGTAAAAACTGGGAAGGACACGCCAACGCGGTTAACCGCAGAGGCGCCGGTTATTTTTAAACAATAATTTTATTTAATTTAGGGTACAGGTTATGCTTGTTAGCACTCTGGCGACGAAGCGGACGGCAGGTCCCGCCTCCATCGGACACAGTAGGCAGACGCCTCCGTTCCGGTGGCAAACGGCAACTAAACCAAGCAGTCTCGTAAGACATGCTTGGGGAAGGATGTGTCTGAGGAGCGGAGGTAACAGAAAGGAAAGGAAGATGTTGGGGGCTATTCAGGTAGTGAAACGAGGTTGATTTACGGGGGGCGGGGTCATCTAGAATCGCCCGAGGGCGTTTGATTCTGATAGGGGGAGAAGTGGTTCAGTCGTCTAATGGTTCTGGGTTAAGGGAATAACGAGGTCGCTGCAGAATCAAAGAGAGTTTCGGAGCGACCGACCGGGCAAAGTCGCCAAGAGAAGGAAGCGGTCTCGTCTGGCTTGCCTGTGCCAGATACACACAAAGTTACAAAGACACAGTTCCTACACCGCACGTGCGCACTAGCTAGCTTAGCTTATTGCTGTGTGGTGATGGTACCACGGCCAGGCATAATGTTTGAAGGGGGAAGAAGAAGTTATTGAACAAGAAAGGAAAAGGTGGAGAGACGTGGGACTGCTGCAGGCGGTCGCATGTGAGTCGTGCAGGTGCACGTGTGCGAGAGAGAGAGAAACCATTCCGATAATTTTAGTTTTGTTGTCCTTTTCACGAGTAAAATAAGAGATTGTCAAGTGCAACCGTGCGCGCATCGCTTCAATAAGCATGTAGGGCAACAATGCCCGCACTTATATACCTGTTGTATTGTTCAGTCTTACTTTAGTTGATGTTTTGTTAAACGCTGTGCGGAGAAGACAAGGAGAACGGCCATAAATCAAATTGTACGCGTAGAGCGAGAGGGGACCGGAAAGTTTAAACAGTGTAGAACGGCTGTGGGGAATTTTGCCGGTGCAGTGTTGCCAACAGCACAGCCTTGTGTGTTATTTATAAACTAAAAAACTGTCAACACACGATTAAATTAAATCGCGCCGATTCACGCGTCCGTGAGTAGGATTTATTGGCGTATGCGATTCTTGCTGTTGGTTTCTAAAGTTTTTTTAGATTTTTTAAACTAGGGTTACAACAATATAAGATCCACAGAGTTCAAAGTAAAGTCTTGATAACTATTGTTAATGCTCCGTACTGCCATTCTCATATTTGCCTTTATGTTTAAAGATAATTTTCATAGATGCTCTTTTTCATATTGGCATTTATGTAATTTTCTCGTAAGAGAAACAGACTAAAGTGATAACGACGTGTGGGTGCAGAAAGTGTTCCTTAAGTGGAGAATGGTCTTGATACAAAACGAATCCTTTTAAAAAGATCTTGGTGACAGTGTTACAGAATGTCCCGTACCTGGCACTAATCACTTTTGGAGCAGAAGATCTAGTTCCTGATATACTGAACCAGTAATTCTAAATAGGCCTACAGTCGTTGCTCAGGTAACACATAAGCACACGCATTTTGCTGTTTGTATGTGCACAAACTTACATACACATCCTCTCCCATTAAGTATTACTTATTTAATCTCCCACCCTCTCTCTTTAATGTCCCTCTCCCGAGTTCTCTCTGTTACCACACCCCAAATCCAGCACCCTAATATACTTTTGGTAAAGAAAACGTGTATTTCAGTTGTGGCCCATTGCTTGTTTCGATACACTCACGAAATATGTAATATTTTGATTATAATATAAAATATTTTTATATTTTAATTCAAAATAATAAAAAAGTGAACACAATAAAAATATTAAAACAAAGAAATTAAAATAAATTACGTAAATTACTTGTGAATATATACTTCTAGTGTTTTATGCGCGCGCGCGTGAATATTGAGCTTGAATTATTAACTATTATTTTGTAACGCCTCAATGTTTCCTAGAAATGTTTTCTTAAAACCATTACCAAGAGGCAAACGTGTCAGGTATTGAGGAGGTCGTAAAATACCCTTGTTGGGTTTCCTTTTATTCCACCCTAATTGTTCACTCCGGAAATTCTTTCTGCCCCCACACGTCACATTTAACAGAAAAATTAAATGATTCATTAAACTGGTTTAATTTAATTTCAGGTGTAAAAAAATATTTAGTCTTTCGAAAGAGTGTTCAAGAATAAAATGTTTCAAAAGTGTTTAATGGTTATGGATAATCACGGTTTGACTTGGTAAATAAATGCTGTTAAACTGTAGCCGTATGCAGTTGTTTTGTCAAATAATTGCCGTTTTATTCAACGTATCAAATATACAGTACGTTTCCACATTTCCATAATCTATAGACCTTTTCTTGTATCGAAAGCTTGTGTTTAGTGAAGTTAATTCGTAATTATCCTGAATTTATACGAGTTAATTTAATATTCTTCTTACATATTCGGTCTGTCAGTTTTGAGGGTAAAATAATTACATTTGCTTTGCAAATATTTGATAAGTGATCATATAGAAACATGACAATAAAGTATAAAATAAATACCATTGTTATAAAACTGATGTTAAGGTTCGTGGTTGTTAAGACCTGAACGATTAAGAAATTATTTTCCTAATATTTATAGCGTTCCGTACTTTAAGAAAAGTTTGTGTGTCAAACTCATAAAATGTTTCTAATTTATTTTACAAATATAATTTCTAAGAATATGTAGTTTCAAAAGTGTTCGTTAGTAATTGATAATGAGTGGTAATTATATTTTACTCGTCCTCCGTTGACATCATAGATAGTACTCAAAATTCTTTTTAATACTTTGTTTTCAGAGTATAATTACAAAATGAAATTGTCGATAATGCTGTAAAAGAGCAAGCAGCAGGAGTTCGTACGCTTTATACTAAATGACGTTGACAGTGCAATTAATAATCTGTTCATAACAATTTGACAGCTCACTAATAGGCTTTGGTATATTCGCTTCAGTCAATCGATCTCGTTCGTACAACATCGCGAGACTATCGACCTTCGCCAATATGTCGTTAGTAATAGCTGTGAGAAGCATTACATAACCTGTTGATTTTTCGCGTTTCGCCTTCTGATATTTTTCTTGTGTTATAACGTATTTATTTATTTGATTCTAAGTGTGTGTGCTGTAAAGTTGTCTTTTTCGCTGCAAGCTTTAGGTTATATAAACCTGTTCCGGCACCCATCTCATCCTCGGACGACCCACGTCTCTTCTACCAGTGGCTTTATACTTCAGCACCACTTTTGGCAATCGATCCTCCGTCATCTTCAGCAAATGATCACACCATTGTCTTCTATAAACTGAAACAATTGTATTTATATTTTTAATTTCTAGTTGTGCTCTTATGTCCTCATTCCTTCTTCTATCTTACAATGTATAGCTTAAAGTATTTCGAAGGAACTGCATTGCACCACTCTGAATTTTGCCGCATTCATTTTTCGTAACGACCTGCACTTCATTCGCGCATGTCAACGTGGGTATTGTGTTTTAGTCGTAAGAATATAAGTCTTGTGCTGTGGGTTGTTTTATTTCTAAGATTCCTTATCCTTTCAGTGAGACTCCTATTGCCAAATTTTCCAATCCTTATGCCGAGGCTGCTTTGGGTACTGTAAGTATGTAATTAGTTACTGGCCTGTTGCACAAACCGTGGAGCAGCGACTCATTTGCCATACCTTAGCCTTCTCTCTTCTCATTCTGAGGTAGCATAAACCTACTGTATATAGGTTAGTACCTATCGAGACCACACTTTACCTGTCAAAAGGTGTGCGAGGTGCTGGCCCTCCTCACTTTCCTCTGGGTCTGGGAATTGAACTTCAACGAAATCCCAGGCCATTTGTATTCTCAGGCACGTGACAGTATATAACTCCTCACGATCGCAAAAGAAATGTCGATGTACTGCAGAAATTGAATATAATGAGTATACTCTATAGAATTGCCAAGTATCGGCTAAAATGGTTGGAATATCTTGACTGCCTTAACCCCAAACAGTTATAAGTCGAAGGGACGGAGAGGTGTGGGACGTTCGAAGAAGCGTTGAAGTGACCAGCTCTGGTCTATCTGCTGATGTAGTTTGTAAAGCGCATTCTGTAAATTGTTCTCTGTTTCTTGCATTTTTATAAGTAATTGATTGTTTAACTGATTTCACAGTTTATTAAGAAATTCACATTATATCCTTTGGTGGATGTTGGTAACCATGTCATTCGTTTCTGTCAGCTGGTCGACAGCTGATATTTCGCCCGTGTTTTTTAATCGGTTCCGCAACGCGCCCCAGATACGACACCATAATTCGTTTATCATTGACGCGCGAGTACGAATGTTCAGAATCACAGGCGACGCACGCTGCTTGTTTTTTATGTAGCATCCAGAGGGGTGGATGGAGTGCGCATGCTCGCGTGGGCGGGGGATGAGGCGGGTGAACCGACAGCATCTGGGGGTAGCGCTCGTGTTTTGTGTTGTATAAAACTCACGCAGACTCTTGGTACAGTTGTGGAAAACTATAGGAAACGTATCGACTTAACTTGTTGCGCGTCGACTACGGTACTAAAAGTTAATTTTGTTATAGTTTAGAGGGTTGCGAATCCACGGACGCGCGCGGCTCTACTTCTCTGTGATCTCTTAACGTCCTAGTCAGTTGATAGTATACACAGTATTTCCTGCTCTCTAGTAGATCAAAGTACAACAGTACTTTGATAATCCGAATTAATTAGAACTGAGGGTTATTCGAAGTATAAAAAAAGTTCAGATTATCAAACATGTGAAGTTCCTATAATTGAGAAATTAAAAAAAAAAACAGATGACGATGATGTAAATTATTTATGTAAATCTAATGGACATCATTTATGTTAATCTGCATCTGCCTCTTGCTCGAAAATAGACCGATTACATATACACAGTAGTTATTTGGACCGGTTTGTAAGTATCGACCTGTTTCGACAGACAGATACCGGTTGATTGATCTTTAGTCAGTGAACAGTGACGGTACGACGGAGGTATTCGTACAGGTAAAGTGTAATGGCCGCCGTGTGTGGTGTGTGTGTGTGTGTGTGTGTGTGTTTTTCTTTTTGTTCCGCCCTATGGGAATACAGAGAGGGTAGTAACAACCTCCCCTTTGTGCAATTGTTGTTGTCGTGTATTGTGTTGTCATTGTCGTTCGACGAAATCAAGTATTCAACAATTGCTGGACGTTAAAAGTCGCATTGGTTAACATAGGTGTGTGTGTGTGTGTGCGTGCGTGCGTGCGTGCGTGCAAACAGAACGCACAGCTAACACAATACACAACCTTACAAAAAATAAACATAAAGACACATAACTTAACATAAAACATAACTTAGTACCAGGGTAGCGTGAAAAGTTCCGGGTCTGACACAGACATAGCGCTACTATGCTCATTATTTTATCGTGATGTATGATTTCCTTCTTTGCTCGCCGAGTTTAGATATTTCAAGTCAATGAGTCGTTTAGTATTAGTTTGACAGTACATCACAGTAAACGCCTCAAGCATTGTTTTAACAGTAGCCAGTTTGGAAATTCGTGGCGTCATGATTGATTAAAATCAAAGCATTGAAGTTTGAATTGCTTCCTCACCCACCGTACTCACCAGAGTTAACCCCGATTAACTTCTACCTCTTCTCTAACATCAAAAAATGGCTCGATGGAAAAGATTTACTGACGACAATCAAGTCAGCGATGGTTTAAACGGATACTTGGAGTACGTCGACAAGTCGGCTTGCCAGTCCGGCATAACCACTTTAAAACAACGTGGGGAAAAGAGAATAGAGGTAAACGGAGATTATGTTGAGAAATAAATGCAAATTAATTGAAAAAGTGCTGTTTTTTTTATTCAGGCCCGGGACTTTTCACCCTACCGTCTAGTATACTTGGTGTTTCACAACGTGACCACGAAATCTTCTTATAATGAATGATTGATAATAAGCCATCGAGTTACATGCAGATAGTGATTCCATTGATTTAATCAATTCCTATCTCAAGATCGCAAATTCTTTCTGGGTAGGCAGCAGCTCTGCATTCCTCTTGACTCTCGATGAGTAGTGTACGTATATCGTCCACCATTTGTCTTATTCAGTCTAAACGGAATCTTCTTCCTCTGCGACACACTTCTGTTTTCCTACACTTACTTCCTTCACCAGCCCGTTGCGTCGGAGTATATTCCCGATTAACTTATATCTTCTTTAGTTTTAGTGTCCTAAGAAGCTTCTGTCCGCCACAGCTGTTCTGAGGACATCCTCATTAGTTATCTTCTCCCTGGAGCATTCTTTTGTAGAGTCTTTTCTCCTCTCCTTCCCCTGTTTCCCGTACACAGCAATGCTGCACACATACGGCTTTACCAAATTCGCATTTATCTGTAATGTGATGCTCTTTGAAGTGAGAGGTTTGTCTTTTTATTAAAGGCCCCGTACTCATTTATTTTGAAAACTAAATGCGTTCCCAGTTTTAGATAGGCCTATATTTTATATAACAACTAATGTCAGGGAGTAGCACTATTATACTTTCCATCTCACGACATGCTCGGCAGTGACAGTGCGCCACGTTTGCTCCATGCATTGTGAAACATTGTTAAACATTGTGCTGAACATGTGCGAAATTAATGAAAGTTTATCCACTGAGCATCTCAAGCTCACTATCAAGGCAGTAACCGTTAGAGTAACACTGCGGCGAACGAAACAGATGCGAAACGTTTAGAGAATGGCCGAGAAATGCGTGGCGAGGATAAGAAGCAACACACACTAACCAAACAGAACTTGGTACTGTTCGCTTGCCCTTCCTTCGATCCGAATATTTTACAACTTGCCAAGCTCATATTCTTATGTAATTAAAGAATTTATCTTCGTAAGCCTACTTTCGGAGTTCTTGTAAAAAATCTACAATAGTATTGTAAGGGTGAACCCAAAATTTACGTGACTTTTTAGAACTTAACTATAACCACTGCCACAATATCGGTATACATTCGTCTATTTCTTCCTCATCGGAAATCGTATTAAAACACAGGTAATTAGAAAAAATCCTAATGTAAGTATCTTTTAAATATGAGAGTTAATGGAAAACACTCGAAGCACTTGTTGGCAGTGGCATAAGTAGTGCCAAACAGAAAGCCGGTTCGACCAGTGTGGGTTGCGGCTGCACCGGACAGAACCGACCATTTTGCTCGTGTTCGTTCGCCTTGTCACCCACCGCCCTATTGAAATTGATTGGCCATCCTGATCTGGGGAATGATTGGGAAGCGAAGGCCCAGACAGGAGTATATGGATGAGATCAGTAGCGTGGTGTTCGTGTAACCGGCATTGGAAATGAGCGAAAATAATATTAATTATATCACAGATTAAATACTTCAGTTATTGAATAATTTGAAATTCGAACAATATTAGTAGGGAAACTTGAAGAAAAGCGTAGCATCGCTTTCGAACTGCTAGGCACTTGCACCGTCTTGTGTTGCCGGCTGAGACGTCGGCAGTGTTTTACTGCGTACGGTCATTGACCTCGTAGTAGTTGTCGCTGTACAAACTGCGGAGGGGGGACACATTCGTCCACCCAATGTGTTGCCGCTGTATAAACAGCAAAAACGCTCAGTTAGCAGCTATGTTCGTTTTTGGAACTGACGTGGAACAGATACTACTTGTGTTTTGTTCGTTTCGTCCTGTGTTTCTCTGTTTGTCTTTATTATTTTTAATTCGATTATTTGTGTACTGATTTATTCTGTGTAAGTATAATGAGAGTCAGATCCCGTTGAACCGGGACCCTCTTCTTCTCCCAGCGAATGATAGAAAATACTCTAAAAAGAACACGTGGTACAAGAAAAAATTCGAATTAATTTTTAGTTTAAGTTTAAGCCTATCACAGCCGGCAACAGGTGTTATGTACCAACGCCACGCCATTGGATGAGATAATTTGACGAAGAACGTATGTATTAGTGTTCGAAAGGGAAGAAATTACAAGTCGACCAATCGAATGGATTGAGCATAAGAAGTAGAGGAATTTTTTACTGATATCCGTAGATTATTGGAAGCATATTTGTTTAGAACTTCATTTGTTTGCTGAAACGATCAAATCTGGTTTGAAGAAATTACAGAGTGTAGCGATTGCGTCGTCAGTATGTCAGTAGCAGTCACCAGGAGGGGGATAAAAAAAACGTGGAAAATTAGAAAGCATTAAGATGTTTGTCGTTGCGGTTATAATTGAGGTCTGTTGTTGTTGTTGTTGTCATTGTCGATCAGTTACATACCTGACCGCATTCGAACGCTTCCTGCTTGTGTTGGATCGATTGTTGCACTAATCGCAAGGATATTGGATATGTGGCAGCGACGTCGTGCGTTCGATTCCTAACCCTTAGAGTCGCGACGTTTCCACTGGTAGTTTGTTTACACAATTTGTTTCTCATTTTGATTGGTTTGTATTTGTAACATTACGGTTGGTTCTAGTAACGAATCTCAATGTGTGATGTATGCATTTCAATTGGTCCAGACTGATCCTATTAAAACTATTAATAATTATTAAAGTTACTAAAGTTTTTAAGCTGTTTGAATAATAAAATACGATCAAGTTGGTTTTTATCCAATGTTTTACTGAAAAATTGTCTTATTTTCTAATCTTAGTAGCCTTAGGAAAAACAAATCTGTTGAATATTTGAAGTATTTATCTGTTGATGAATTTTTTTTTAACTGGTTGTGTGTGTGTGTGTGTGTGTGTGTGTGTGTGTGTGTGTGTGTGTGTGTGTGTGTGTGTGTGTGTGTGTGTGTGTGTGTGTGTGTGTGTGTGTGTGTGTGTGTGTGTGTGTGTGTGTGTGTTCAAAGATCCAACAGGAAGGCAAATAGCAAAGAAAGAAAATAAAAAATGTAAAAATACTAAAAATATTTCCAATAAAAAGTGCATGTCTAAAATGCGTAAACAAGGCATTAGAGTACAGTAGTGAGGCCAGAATGCCTATATGTAAGTGAATGCCTAGCGTTGAATTATAATTTAGACAAACTAGAAATATTGGAAAGACGAATTATTAGGAAAACATTAGGCCCACGAAAAACTTCAGAAGGTTGGAAATTAAGAAGTAATGATGAAATATATCAAAGTATAGAAAATATAACAGAAACAGTGAGAAATGTGGGGAAAGAAGTCAACATGGATTAAAGAAGTCAGAGAGGATTTAGAAAAAATAATATAAAGAGGAATTGAAAGAGAAGTTTTTCGAGAAAAGTGTTAAAAATGGAGGGAGTCCAGGGTAGGAGAGAGAAAAACGCAGGTTCAAAGTGGACTAAAGACAGGAAGAAGAGATATAGTGAAAATACGAAAGAATATTGGAGAAAAAGAAAAGAACAAGGAATAAAGAATTGAAATTGGCATGTGGTCCTCAGATGTCTGGTACAAATAGAAGAAAAGACAGAAAACGTTTGCATGATAGGTCCAGGGGGAGTAAGCCATCTGTTTTCTTAAACTCTTGTCAAAAGAAAAAAACGTAAAATGTTAAACAGATTACTGGGGTGACTTGAAATTGTAGTAAAAATGTTGAGGTCGTATCGGTTGACGTGCTGATCAAGGGTTGGTGAATGTCGTTGACATGTTAATCAAACAGCTCGTGTGTGCGGCTGTCGCAGAACTGGGTCGCGCCGCGCTGTGACGTCACATAACAGTACTGACTCAGCGCGTCCGACGTCTCTCATAACAGACGTCACTTTTGCCTTATTAGGAACAACGGGAGAATCCGCCTTGCAGACGTTAGAAAATTATTTTATTATTTTTGTTTATTAGATATAAATAATAATTATTATTCCGACTGTACAATGTTTACACATTTTCCGGAACCAAAGATTACAGAAGTGATTGAATTCTCATCTTGGACTGCTGCTAGTCCATCCAAAGAGCTTCTTCAATTTCTCGTTCCCTCAATATAGTCTGAATTTCTTCTATCCAAGTGATAGGTGGTCTTTCTCTTTTCCTTCTTCCTGATGGGGCCCATTCCATTACTCTCCTTGGCAATCTTTCCTGTGTCCATACCATTGTAATTTTTTTTGTTTGGATAAAATCAACGATTGATTTTTTCACATTCATTCTGTCCTTAATGACTACATTTCTAATTTTCTCACATGTGGATATACTCTTGCCGAACGTCTCCAAAAGTCCATCTCTGCTGTCATTAATTTTGTTCTTGTGCGTTTATTAGTAGTCCAAACGTCTGAGCCGTAAGTCGTGATACTTCTGACAAATTCATGAAGGGAGACTTCATCTATTGATGGAACCCCTTAGTTAATAATAATTTATGGTGTACGGAAAAAAAATACGAGGTCCTAACATTAGCTAATCAGATCTGAAAGCCAATGTTTCTTCAGTGTCCATGGAGCTTGGGATGAATCCTGTACACTGCTGACAGTGTCGATTCGATATAAAGCGGCCTACACACGGAAATGATCGTGTCTAGGGACAAAATGATGTGAACTAACACCAAAAGTGTGAACTGTGTGGGAATGATGAAATCGGCGGCAATGACATGAGGTGGAAGTGAGCGTGTGAAGGAGTCGGCTCAGTTCAGTCTATCACACTGAGAAACTAGAGAGAGAGTAGTTTTAAACAAGTTTCTTCATCCGTTCTTAATTAATTATGTCAGTTTTTAGGATGTAGGTTTAGCTCCGTCAAAACATTTACGTGCGAATATTTTGCTCTTTATGTTCCAGTGAGCAAAATAAACTGCTTAAAGTTTGCTCTTTAAAGTCAGTGAACCGAAATGAATGATGCGAGCTCAAACCATAAGTGCGAACTGGTATGATCGAGTGTAGGAAGTGACAAAATGATGAAATCGCATCAAGCCGTGTGTCACTTCGACATAGCATCAGGTACACATGGAACAGTAAGTCATGAAACGGTTCGCGCAGATAAAGTTGGGGGGGGTGCAGGATGTTGGGGTGTGAGGTGACCAACCGTCACATACCACCAATGCAGCTGTTTTGAACACAAACTAATTGGTCCGAAAACAACGCGTCAAAGTAACACTTGTGCAATGAGATCTTTTTTCTGACACAGTGCAACCAGATAACCGTTTTACGACCAATTATTTTAGCTGTAGAATTGAGCGTGTGTATGGGTCAGCTCAGTTCAGTACATCACACTGAGAAACTAGTAACAGCAGTTTTAAATAGTTTCTTCACCTATCCTTAAATAATAATTGTGCCACTCCTTAGGATGCAGCTTCAGCTCCGTCGGAACATATAGGCTATGGGTGAATATTTTGTGCTAAAGCCAATCTTTAACCAGAGGCGGATTTATGTATAGGCAAAATAGGCAATTATCTACGGACGGCAAATTTTGGAAAGGTGAAAGACGGCCGTTATGTTGTTTTTATACCTAAGAGACGTTTCAAATGCCGCTCCATTTCATCCCAATATGATAAGAAACTTTTAAAAATATATATTGATTAGTAACTATACTTATTACAGTTCGTACTATACTTACTTATAAAAAAATAGTTCGTCATTTATTTCTGATATGTATTATATATGAAGTAGGTCTACATCGTTTTACGTTATGTAAATTGTTTTATATAAATGTATTAAGTAAAAATTGGGAAGAAAATATTGTGACAACAAATTTTAGGGCAACTGTAAGTGTGAAGGATCGATTTAAATCCGTAAATGCACCCAACTGAGATTTATACTGCCTACGGGCTGCAAAATGGCAAATCCACCCCTGTCTTTAACCCACAGTCTTCTTGTTTATTCTTCTTTCTTTCAACAAGTGCACAGGAGGCTACAGCACCTCACAATAGTAATTTCTTTTCCGTTAGCATGATAAACTACAAAAACCAACTTTCGGTACAACACACAACGAGTGCGATCCATCAGAATACGGCGCGCGGCGGTAGACTGATGGCATACCGATGTGACCGATGTGTAGACAACGCATCAGTTCAGTCCGATGTGGCACATGAAAATGAACACACTGAATTGACAATGATCGTGTGTAGGCCGCATCGTTTTTAACAAGTAACGCAGCGATCGATTTTCAACAAGTAACGTAAAAAGAAAAACGGAGTCTTTGACTGTAGATACGTAAAATGAGGCAATAGCCTACACACATTTAACATATCTTTCTTTCGGTACCATATTTAACACGCCTTTGACGGTACAATCTTTATTATGTCAGTATAGTAATGAAGATATAAGAATGAGATTAAACATTGTACATTAACGCAAAACCTTCGTTTTCCGATGTACCGTTCGTATTAAAACGCAGTAGAAAACCGATAAAAAGGTACTATTATGATAATTATTGTTGACATATTTTCATGATAAAAATTGCTGTTAAGCTATAATTATGATATTGATGTTAAGTTAAGTAAGTTAACGATGTGTGGGGCAATCAATCGTACTTTTAGAAACAGGGTACGCCGAGATGGAAAATTAAAGTTTTACAAAGCTATAGCAGTCTCCACGCTGCCCTGTTTGCGTGAATTATGGACATCAACCAAGAAACAAGAAAGTAAAATACATGCCTTGCAAATGGCGTTCTTGAGAAGAGCTAAAGGGCGTTCTAAACTAGACCGTATTAAAAATGAAACCACAAGAGAAGAATTACAAGTTTTTAACTTGAATGAAAAACTAAAGGAAAATAAGCAACCGACTAAAGAACACTTAGGAGAATGTCAGATTCAAGGCTGGCCAAACAAGTATGGAAATATAACTCTAAAGGACACGGATGTTTGGTTAGTCCCAGGAAGGGATGGCTGGAGGTCCTTTGAAGGAGGCACCTTGCGTATGCCGTGGTGTGAAATTGAATATGATTAAATTAAAATTAAATTCATTATTTTGGATTGTAGCTTTATTATGACACAGCTAACTTTTTATGACGATATAGTCACCGCGAACACGTGATGCGATCGCGTGTAGGACGCGTAGCTGCATGATATACTTTAGATTTCTAGTCAACAGTTGGGATCTGCGTATCATACTGATACTGATACTGCGGATCTTGTCACTGTACGTACAGTAGAATTAGCAGGAAGTTCGGTTGGAGTCTCTCGACGATGTTCGTGTTGGTTGGGCGGGGGCACACAGCTGGACTCTCTTTGACCAGATACGTTTTATGACGGTCTTACGTTATAGAAACGAGTTTCACATAACAGAGAATTTTGACGCGGTTTTTCATAACAAGTTCGTTAATATACCAAATTATGACTTACGTCGTGAGCGCGGTGTTCTTTAAGTGTTTTGTTTTCCTCAGTGTTGTGTCGCCCGCCTGTATAAAGGTCACGTGATTCGCCTCATTACGCGCATGTGATGGCGTCGTGTAACATAGATCATTGTTAAGAGGACAGGACTTCGCTGAGACCGCACGTATTCAAGCGTCATCTATTGAAATTAGAACGCAAATTAATTTTTACCGGGTATTTCCGTTACCCACATAGGCGTAGTACACCCACGTTCTTTTATTGGCCTTATTTAGCGGAAATCCCGCATCCGATAACAGCGTTTTCTTATCTTGTCGTACCGTCAAGTGAAAGTTATCTCTTCAGCATGTTGTTACCATGCTGGACGTGGTGCGCGTCGTCTTCTGCTTATTGTAAGTGTTCCATTAAATGTCTTGCAAGGCCATCTTGTTGTGACGCGCGGGGAGGTAACGTTTGAGACGCAGCAATGCGTTTGAGACTGCAGGCGAGAAACAGATCGAGTACGATGTCATGCGTCGCGATAACGGATGGAAGTGCGCGATCCCCTGACGTACGTCGTCGCAACGGAAGGGGCCGCACACAGACTACGGCTCCGTCACGTTTGTTTAGTATAGTTTCTGTTTTTTTGTAAGTAATGTTATCTGGTAGGCAGAGAAAGTCATTAGCTGCCTATTTAGGCCTACTTTTAAAAAGAGTGCATAAGTTAAGAAGTCGTAGATGGTGGATTCATCCTATAAATCGAAGGCGTGAGGTGTAGGCCACGTTCCATGAACATTTTTCCATGAATTTACCCTTTTATTATTCTTTTTATATTCATTTAGTCCATTGTCATAAAGTATAGGTCTAGATTGAACCTAAAGAAACGAAATTTTAGCACTTTACACAGTTGTCTAACATTTATCAAAATATGTATAGTAATTATATGTATAGTAATTATATGTATAGGCCTATGGCAAATGTTGTGCAGTGTTTATCAAAACATGTATAATATTTTATATTTAACAAAAATCATAGATTTAATTAATAATGTACCAGTAGTTCATAAATTGTTAATTAAATAAGACAATAATATTTAAAAGGAAAAATGTACTCCCACATATTGACCTCAATTATTAATTTTTCTTAATTTAAAAACATGATTCTTGAACGATGGGACTCGAGCTATTCATACGTTATCGCATCGCATGGTGACGCGGGCGAGAAACAGACCGGGTACGATGCCATGCGATGCGACTACCCAAGTCATCGCATGAAAACTGATGGCCATGTTGCGTTATGAGAGTCCCCTCACCAAGTACGTTGCGATGATTAACGCGCGTCGGTTTGTTGATTTTTGTTAAATATAAATTATGATACATATTTTGATAAATACTGCACAACATGCTATATACATTTAGATATTATACATATTTTGATAAATGTTAGACAAATGTGTAAAGTTCTTAAATTTCGTTTTTTAGGTTCAATCAAGACCTATACTTTACATAAAGGACTAAATGATTATAAAAAAAATAATAAAAGGGAAGATTCATGGAAAGATGTTGCCGTTGCCACGGAATGTGGCCTACACCTCACGCCTTCGGTTTATAGGATGAACCCACCATCTACGACTTATTAACTTTTGCGCTTTTTGAAAAATAAATAGGCAGCTAACGCCTTTTTCTGCAGCCTAGATAACATTACTTTCAGAAAACAGAAACTATACTAATGAAACGTGACGGAGGCCCGCTTAATCGTTTTCTGTGTGGGGCCCCTTCCGTTGCGATGACGTACGCCAGCGGATCGCGCGCGATCGCATACTTCCATCCGTTATCGCGACGCGTGACATCGTACTCGGTCTGTTTCTCGCCTAGTCATCGCAGTGTACTAGATGAGGGGACCCTCATAATGCAACATGGCCATCAGTTTTCATGCGATGACTTGCGTCGTCGCATCGCATGGCATCGTACCCGGTCTGTTTCTGGCCTGAGGCTATACTACTGTTGTGTGATCGAATCAAGGTCATGGCTCCTTTTGCCTGCCCACCCATGTCGCTGGGTTAATACAGCGGTCTTGTCTGGCACTCCCGGTCTAGATATTTAACAAAGGCACACACAGCACGCACAACTCTCTCTCTCTCTTTCTCCATCGTGCGGCTCGCTATATGACGTGGTTACTATACGAGTAAATGGTAAGTGGTTTAAAATGGAAGACGTTTAAAAAATATTTGCCGTTTTTCAGTCTTCGGTAAAGGTAAAAAAAAATCGAAATTTACGTAACGCGTATTTTAATAACACAGCTACTCAATTCTAGTCCGCTTGAGTATTCCAACCATATGTTGACTTTCTAGGAACAGTGGGGCCGCAACATTTGGGCGATTGTTTAGAATTTTTCGTCGATTGTATGCGTCGACGGAGCGCTTTGAAGGTAACAGCACGTTCTAAATTTAACAGACAAACTGAACGAAATCTACGATAAATGTGATAGGTTTGCTAATGAATTTTAAGTGGAGGAAAACAACGAACAAAAATGTTATCATCAATTTCGTGGTTTACATCAACAAGCCTTGGTTTCAGAGGCTACTGTTGGAATTTTGAGTTTTTGAGACCACCGTATAGGGTAACCAACCCTATGCCGTCTAGATTTTTTATGGACCTTCTCTGGTCTAGATCCGTCGTGTTCTGTTATAGCACCACCTCGAAAAGGCTACACCGTTGTTAAACAACAAGCCATGAAGTGATGAATTTCACAAGAACGTGTGGAACGATTTGGAGAACGTTGGGAAATAAATGTAGAAAAGAAACCCAAATAAAATTTCATAAAAACATGTCAATACCTACACTACCGTATGGTTCTGAATCTTGGGTCGTCAAGAAAAAAGATGAACAAAATATACAAACAGCAGAAATGAAATTTCTGAGATCAGTTAAAAGGTGTAATAGACGAGAACATACAAGAAATGAAGAGATAAGAAATGATTTAGATATTTATGCAATTAATGAAATTATTTAAGAGTACAGAAGAAAATGGAAGAAACAATAGCCTACATCAATAGAATGGAAGAAAGTAGAATACCGAAGATGACGAAAGATTACAACCCTAGAGGCAGAAGAAAAGTTGGTAGGCTTAAGAAAAGGTGGACTGTGGAATAGGAACAGGCCGCTAAACCCTAAAACCGTTAAGAAGGTGGTGATGATTCCTCCTTGCTGGTATGCTCCCCGCCATTTGGATATGCATAACTAATGTGTTATACTCATTTACCAGACGGTGTCCCTCCTCCCATCCTTAAATTACAATCCGTAGAACCCACGTTCACACTAATCGGAGTAAGTGACAGATGTGTGATGACAAATTTAATAAGACGTAATAACGCGGAAAAAGAACGAAGGCCAACAAAGTACAAAAAAAATTAATGAAATGGTAGATGGGTTAATTAAATTAAACAAGATTTCTTCTCGTAATTTTCTGTTTTCCCCTTGGAAATATTCGTTTGGAAGTTTTCGTCTCTGTGGACTGCGGAATAGGAACAGGCCGCTTCGAATAGGAACAGGCCAATACTACATCAGCAGTATTGTTCGGCAAGAAATGTTTGAACGCTGTTCCATACTCGACTTGTTGACTTACTCCACAAATCTACGACCTGCAAGTCTATGTGGGTTCATTATTTGTTTATAGATTCATATTTTTCCTGTTACCATTTTACTTCTCTTAATCGATCTGTGTAATTAAAAGAATGTATGTATATATATTGCGACCAACACAAATAACTTAACTATTGGCGCATAGGATATTGTAGTACGTGTATCTTAATGCAAAAATCTATATTGGAGGGTTTAAGATTATTTATTGCACACAAGACATATGTAATTGTTTATATGATATATTTGACAAGCATAATAATGATAGCGTTTCAGATATAGTCTTTTAAAGTGTTAATTATTGTTCATACACGTGATGTGGTACATTACATATGTGATGATGATGATTCCTTCTCGCGCCGATGTTGATGGAAAGGGGGGGGGTTTGCTGTGTAGTTGAGTCGTACGTTCGATGATGGTTCACCTTGGTGACGCTTCCAGCTGGGCCGGTGTCCTGGAGTTCCAACGTTGACACAGACGCTTCGCACACCACAACGGCTCTGTTGATACTACTGGTTAAACTTCATACAGAATTTATAATTTATAAGTATCTCAGGTCACAGTGTGTTTTACTTAGAAACGGTATATTAGGCTTATACCAATCCGGACTCTTCAAGTGTTCACGCGTACAACTGGGTCTACCGCGATCAGCAGACCTCCCTATGCGGAAATCTTCCACTCACGCGGAAACTAATGATGACAAAATTTTATTACTAAGTAATTACGAAATATTACTGGTACTGCAGAATACCTCACACAGTAACACAGTTAAAGTTCACTTATTACACACGCTATATTCAAATCAGATACTGCGTGTAGCGATGAATTACACCAACAGTTTTGAGCCTTCACACTCGTTACTACCGCCGAAAAGACTTAACAAATTCTTGCAAGCGGAAAATCTTGCACAAGAATTGCACGTTCCGATCGTGATAGCTAGATGAGATGTAGCAACAGGCTAAGAAAATTTTCAACTGCCGTCCAGCATTTTATTGGTGGAAGGAAGTCACATGGTTACTTTGAACATGACTCGCCAATTTTTCATGCCGTAAAGTCCATTGACTATGCAAGAGCATGCATAGATGATAATCTCTGAATACCCTTATCCCACGCACAAATGCGTTTTACAACAACTTTATATTTTAATGAAATCATATTTTAACTTATTTAATAGATAGGAAAACTACAGGAACTGTAAATAATACAGTAGCTTATGTTCAGTTCAAGTGTCCCAACGATATGACAATTATATCACAGCCCGAGAAACGTTTATGACGCGCGCACATTTCCACAGACATAGTACATGAATAAATAACACAAAATCATACACAATTTGACTAAACCTAATTCCTTATCCTTTCTAAAATACAAAACTCATACAAAAAAAACCAAATCTAACAAACTACCAACATAGACCTGAATGTTTATCGTCTGTGTATTACACAAGCCTGCACTGCTTATCAGGATCCTGTGTTTCATTGCAGGATTAACCCCTTCCCGCATAAAAAAAACATTTCTTTTTTTTTTAGTTGACTAACAAAATAAAAACTTTTTTTTCTTTGATACGTCCAACCCAGTTTCCTAACTCTATGAATACTAACACTAATACCCTCAAACATAAAATCAGATAAACACCTTCCTTGCAATACTAACATTTCATAACTGTCAACTTGACAGAACCAATAAACCAAAGACACGTGGCAACCTTTAAACCATAACAAATACACATGTTCTTGACAAGCAGATAGCAATTAAGCAAGGTCACAAGGTACAACAGACTGCATTCCTTATCTTTACTAGATTATCGCTCATTCACAGAATTACCCTACATACAACATTTATACCTGAACTGACATATTTTAAATAACGCTACACATTCTTACATCCTATATCCTGACATTTATTTATGTTTATTTATGGATTTTTCGTATAATACTTTCTCAGCGATGAAGCATGAAATTTACCAATCGCACGGTTAGTGTTGGGGTTGGTTAATATAAACGTATGCTTACCAACCTGCTCCGATAGGGTATAAGGACCATTGTATAGCCTGAAAAACTTCGCGGCTGTGTTGTCCTCCCTTCGTCCAACATTCAACGCTCGCAAAAGCACACTCTCCCCAGTCTTGAAACTCACCAGCTTATGTTCAGCATTAAACTTTTCCGTGCGCACTTTTTAATGCGTCGCCTCGCCTCAAGTTTCTTTATTTCAACTGGTATTGGCACATTCTGAGTCGATATCCTTTCAATGTGCCTTTCCCAGACCCGTCCTGGCATCGCTCCGGTTTGGAGTTCATTTGGGGTATACCCTGTAGTCGAATTGTAATTGCCATTTATGGCTGATTCGAAAAATTCCAGGAATTCCGGCCATTTACTCTGGTTAACATTACAATATGTCCGGAATAATCGTCCCAAATCCTTATTGACTCGTTCAGCCAGGTTTCCTTGCGGTCTCCGGATCGCTGTCAGAACAGTCTAGACACCGTGTTTTTCAAGCTCAGAGTGCCACTTGGTGTTAGTAAACTGCTTACCCTGATCCGATAGTATTTTCTGTATGGGTCCATTTTTCGGCATGTATTTATTTAATACGATGTTTACTAGTTTACTACAGCCGATGTTGTTGGTCTACCGATGGCGTACAGGCTGACATGCTTGGTGAATGCATCGGTACAAACCACAAGGTTCTTCATTCCACGCGCCGCCCACGGAAGTGGACCTAAAAAGTCAATGCAGACTAGGTCGTTTTTATTCCTTGCCACAATGTTACCCATTTCTACCTGGGTATGTTGGTTTGGGTATTTCGCAGTTTGGCAGGCGTGGCATGTGCGAAGTATGGCCTTTATTTTCCTGGCCATATTGAGCCACACAAAATCCTCCCGCATTGTTAGGTAACATTTATAAGCCCCCGCATGGGCTAGACTCTCGTGACACATCCAGGTAAGGTCTTCCACCATCGCGTCAGGCACCATGATTTTCCAACCCCCATTAACAATATTATACAGCACGTTTTTATATATTTTGTATCTGGGGTTTTCTTGGATCCGGATCGCGTCACTGATCTGGTTTAATTTGGTGTCCCGTTGCTGTTCCGTACCAATATTCTTCAACTTATTCTTAAGACTGTCCTCTATCTTGTATTTAACAGCCAGAATTTGTACTTCTTTATTACTTGAAGCATGACGCTCTTCCATTACCGGAGGGTATCGGCTTAACGTGTCCACCGTTTTGTTCTCGCTGGCCTTGCAGTACTTAATCGTGAAGTCATATTCCTGGATGGCCATGATCCAACGGGATATGTGAGCATTCGCCAACTTGCAGCGCAGCATGAACGACAAGGCCTGGTTGTCCGAAAGGATTTCGAAATGTTGCCCAACCAGGTAGTAACGAAACTTGCTGATGCAGTATACTATGGCCAAGATTTCCTTCTCCGAGGTGAAGTAGTTGCGTTCGGCCCCTTTTAGTGATCTACTGCTGTGAGCGATCACTTTGTGCTCACCCTTTTCATTTCGTTGGTAGAGTACTCCCCCGATGGCATAATCTGAGGCGTCGCAATTTAAGACATACGTACCCTCCTTCTCGGGATGGAACACGTGAAGGTTTCTGCTGTACAGGTTTTTGGTCGCATTGAAGGCATGCTCATGACGCTCCTCCCATCTCCATTTTGTATTCTTACGTAGCAGTTCCAGTAATGGCTCAGTTGTTTCAGAATACTCAGGAGTAAAACGCCGGAAATAACCCGTCAGCCCGAGGAACGCTCTGATGTCCTTAGGTTTCGTGGGGTTCGGGAACTCCATGATCGCTCGTATTTTTTCATGATCCGTTGTTATACCCTCCGCCGAAATTATATGTCCTAAAAATTTAATCTGCGATTTACCAAACTCGCACTTTTCTAGGTTGAGGGTCAGGTTAGCGTCTTTCAATTTTTGAAATACGATTTTGAGATGTTCGATATGTTCCTCAAAAGATTTAGATATAATCAAAATATCATCCACAAATATGCTAACAAAATCTTCCACCTCAGGACCCAAAGCTAATTCCAAACACCTGAACATGGCGGCTAAACTTGTTACTAATCCAAAGGGAACTACTTTCAATTGGTAGCATTTATTCCGATACAGAACTGCTGTGTACTTCCTTGATTCTTTAGCAAGGGGAATCTTCCAGAATCCACTTTTAAGATCGATGCGGGACATGTATTTAACCCCCTGGCATTTAACAAACAGGTTCTCCTCATTCGGAGCCCAGTCGTAGCATTTTTTTGTAATGGTGTTAAGGTTCCTCATGTCAAGACATAACTTAATGTCATTATTCTTTTTTCTTGACAACAACCATAGGGTTCAGAAAGTTGCTATCTGTGCGTTCTATCACGCCACTCTCAAGCATGTCCCTGACTTCTGCGTCGACCTGCTGTTGATAGTATAGGGGGATGGGGTAAGTTTTCCGCACAAATTTATTCTCATCAGTGACTAGAATTTTGTGCTCGTATACATTTGTTGTGGTTGGTTTATTTGAGAATACCGATCCGAATTTATCTAGCACACGTTGTAGTTTATTTTGCTCGCTGCCCGTTATCTGACTACTGTGGGTCAGTGAGTTATGCGTTATCTTATCAGCTTGTTGAACAGCCGGTCGGGCTAATGTATACGGCTCACATACGGACCCCTCCTTACCCCTCCTGCGTCCTAATCTGATATTGTGTTGATTATTATTAACCGTACACTTCAACGTTTTGTTAGGGAAATCAATGGTCGCGTGCAGTTTATTTAATGCGTCCACTCCCAAAATAATATCATATACAAGTTTTTTAATAATAAGTACCGTGATTTCTGTTTCTACTCCCTGAATGGATATTGTTATGAGTGCTTGTTTGTCAACCATCTGTGACTCACCCGTCGCTGATTTTATAATTTTGTGATTTACCGGCAGAATCAGAATTTTTTTAAAGTGTTTTTTTGTGCCTCTCTAGGAACCGCTCGTCCATCAGCGAGATTTCTGCGCCGCTGTCGAACAAACCTTCGCCAACACACTCGTTGATTTTCGCATCGACAGTAAGGTCGGTGTCATTTTCAATACTAATATTTTCCTCACATTCCTTACTTATTATTATTACACGATTATTATTGTAGTGTAAACTAGTTTATACGCACACAGTAAGCAGTTCAATATATTAAAATGTAAACAAACGTTATCTAACACACAAAACAACTAATAATCTACCTCCAATATACTAATAAAATTGTTCATATATGACACACAAGAGAATATGTACAATTGATAAATTATATCCTCAGATTTTCATATGAACCATACACACACAAATATTACATTAATTTTAATTATACGTCGGAATTTAGCAACAAATTTTATATTCTTTGACATATATAGAATAGCGTAAATTACCGCTATTTTACGTGCCCCACGTTGGGCGCCAAGTATCACTATGCGACAACACAAATAACTTAACTATTGGCGCATGGGATATGGTAGTATGTGTATCTTAATGCAAAAGTCTATAATGGAGGGTTTAAGATTATTTATTGCACACAAGACATATGTAATTGTTTATATGATATATTTGACAAGCATAATAATGATAGCGTTTCAGATATAGTCTTTTAAAGTGTTAATTATTGTTCATATACGTGATGTGGTACATTACATATGTGATGATGATGATTCCATCTCGCGCCGATGTTGATGGGAAAAGGGGGGGGGGGGCTTTGCTGTGTAGTTGAGTCGTCAGGCGTTGCGTTCGATGACAGATGGCTCACCTTGGTGACGCTTCCAGCTGGGCTGGTGTCCTGGAGTTCCAACGTTGACACAGACGCTTCGCACACCACAATGGTTCTATTGATACTACTGGTTAAACTTCATACAGAATTTATAATTTATAAGTATCTCAGGTCACAGTGAGTTTTACTTAGAAACGGTATATTAGGCTTATATCAATCCGGACTCTTTCAAGTGTTCACGCGTACCACTGGGTCTACCGCGATCAGCAGACCTCCCTATGCGGAAATCTTCCACTCACGCGGAAACTAATGATGACAAAATTTTATTACTAAGTAATTACGAAATATTACTGGTACTGCAGAATACCTCACACAGTAACACAGTTCACTTATTACACACGCTATATTCAAATAAGATACTGCGTGTAGCGATGAATTACACCAACAGTTTTGAGCCTTCACACTCGCGTGTGTGTGTGTGTGTGGGGGGGGGATTTTTTCTATGCCCAACGATAACTGGCGCATATTGAAACGTAATCAATTAATTGTTTGCATATGTGCCTAAATTGTAGAGGACTCGAGGCCTATTGATTTTGGTGAAGATCGGTTAAGGGGAAGGGGTAGTTTACCTGCAACGTTTTATGTTTTAACAAGAGTAATTTTTTTATGACGAACGATAACTGCCGTAAGTTCAAACAGAGTCAAATAATGTTCTGCATATGTGCCCGAGCTGTAGAGGACTAAAGGCTTAGTGATTTTGGCGAAGATCGGTTAAGGGGAAAGAGTAGTTTAGCTGCAACGTTTTACGTTTTAACAAAAGTAAAGTACTTAATTTTGATAAAAAAAGTTTCCTGAAAAGAAGGTCATAATAATCCACTGTAGAAAGGTAGATAAAATATCCAGAAATGAAAAAAGTAGTTGGAGGGGGAGAGGGTAACTTTTCGTAAAAATCAAAATGATAGTTGAAGGGGGAGTGTGTAATTTTGTATACGTGTACTACGTTATCAGCAACAGAGAAGTAGTTTGTTGTTAAAATTCCTTCCCGGGCTGTTTGGCCGTGGTCGTCCAATATTTTCTGCAAAACCAGACGTTTCGGCAGTATCATCGACTGCCATCATCAGTGAAAATCGAGTGCGTTAACTTCAGGTGGTATACGTTAGTCACCACGGTACTGTGGTTAAGGCTGAAGAGAACATAGGAGTCATGTATGGTTCTCCATATCGATATTTTCTACGACATTGTAGAATGCTGTGTAGGCCTATATTTAGAGCTTATCTCATGTTGTTGCTTTATACGCCGTTAACAACATAGTGGGTAACGTAAACAACATAATGTTTATTATTTGTTGGCTGTAAACTACACGCTTGACTGGCACTCAGTTGTTGTTCTGTTTTGTGTTCCGGTGTATTAATTTGTGATTTGAGCGACTAGAATGATTGGTAGTGACGTGTTTTGAGAGCTTTTGTCCTGTTGTCGTCTATCTTTCTGTTGTCATCATTGCCGCGACCCATATTTTTAGAGTAGGCCTAGAAGACGACGAGATCACAAAGGCAGTGGCGACAGGGTTATTATGTTAACAACAACGGCAGGTAGTGCGTAAGCGGCCGTTATTGATCTTGGTTGTTGGTCCCAATTGAGAGTGACAGTCATTATATGATATACCCCCCTCCCACTGTAGTACGCACAACAGTCTTATTTCTATACAGTGACTTGCGTCCAGAAGGGTGTAGCCTGTTGGACACTATAAATATGATTTTTTTTTTTATTAGCAGGGGTCCTACAGTCTATGCCGCACCCCGCATTTCGACAGGCCCGGATTTAGGTATCCTGCCGCCCCTAGGCACTATTGTTAGCCTAGTGCCCCCCTCCGCCAACAAGTAACTTCTATATGTTCAATTGTCCTTGACTGCTGGAAAAAAGTAGCTGAAAATAGTCATTTCAACTATCTCTATTGCAAATATCTCATTTGCTCTTAAATCTAAAAGGGAAATGTGATGGAATTGTGAAAAAAAACTACTTTTTTTAACTTTTATTAATATTTATTTACGTGTACACTTTAGTAACACATAGATTAGTTTTATAACAAGTAATATACGTAGGTCTACATTCTTTTTATAGGTTTATTTATAGACCTACATGGTTTGGTTTTATCATCAAACATAGTAAAATCAATGAAAGTAATGTAAATTGGATAAATAGAACAAATAATTTAAGAGTGATTGAATAAGATACCAAATTACACAAATGGCTTGATTTTACGTTGGCTTTCGTCTTGCTTTTATCAGTGAAAATTCTTCAATAAGACCTTCCAAGTTCATTCATTCACTGTTTAAAAGTTCTCCCTCAACAGAGAAAAAAAGTTCTTACTTCAATTTGGCCATAATGCAAGTGCCCAAATACAAATACTGTAATTGAAA
The DNA here is from genome assembly GCA_034769895.1 of Magicicada septendecula. Taxonomy (NCBI): domain Eukaryota; kingdom Metazoa; phylum Arthropoda; class Insecta; order Hemiptera; family Cicadidae; genus Magicicada; species Magicicada septendecula. The sequence goes on from CM068369.1 coordinate 559,627,084, forward strand.
AACCGAAAACATGAAATTTTAACAAATAATATTTCCCCTCGTGCCGTGCTCCTGAGCCTGCCGCCCCTAGGCACGTGCCTAGTGTGAAATCCGGGCCCGCATTTCGATCGCCATTTCTCCTTACCCTTCAGTCATCATCTTCAATAGCTCGATCTGTCATGCTTTTCCTAATTCCTGTTCTCCATTGTGTTGTTAGCCTTCCTTTTCTTCTCCTGTTTTGTGGTGTGTAAGTCAATGCTTTCTTTGACCATCGCTTCTCCTCCATCCTTATTACGTGACCATACCATAGCAACTGTCTGGATTCCATTCTTTCTGCTGTTGTAAATACGCGCCCTGTTTTCCTTCTTACATCTTCACTTCTAACATGCTGCATTCTAGAAATATTACACGCGCTTCTTAAGAAGTCCGTTTCCACAGTTTCTATCATCTTCTTCTTCTCTTTATCTGAAAGTTGCCAGCGTTCGCAGCCATAAGTTAAAATGTGCTCCACAATAGTTGGGTGTAGATTGTCAGTTTAGTTTGAAGTTTCATTTTGTTGGACCAAAGTAACGAGTTTAGCAAGCGAATAGTCTTTTTTCCCTGTTGTATCCTATTTTTATGTAATTTTTTGTTGTTCCATCTTCTGAAATTATGCTTCCCAAATGTTGGAATTCGCTACACACTTTAAATATGATACGAGCGTCATAATAACTCGTCTAAAGTTGTCCTGAAGAGTCGACATTAATATTTTAAATAGCATTTCACATTTTCGAATACAATAATAGTAATCATCATGTAGGCCTACTCCAAGAAATAGGCTCCAATGCTGTATCGCTCTATCACCATTCTAGAAAAGAGAAACTACCTTCGCTTGGGGCCGTTCTTTTGGAATCGGTTTTCTCTTCCAGCACATGTTATAAAAATGTATGACACGTGAGCGAAATTTTTATTTATACGCTCATATTTTAATAATTCAGTGTTTTGTCCAATCATATACGTTGTTTTTATTGGATGAATTTTGATAATAGTTTTATAGTTTATAATATAAAATTTTTATAATTTTATAAGATAGTTTTCCAGTTATCTGAAAAATTTCGAAAATACGATTACCGTATAATTGTTTGTTTAGTAAATTAACAATTGTAGCCCAGTCGTACGACAAACCGTAAATATTTCAAAAGAATCCAAATTTGTTAAAAAATTCTCTTTACTTTGACACCCAGCTTGACGTTTACAATTTGAAAAAGTTTTTGATCCCTGTTTTGGGCCCTGGTGTCAAAAAATGTTGAAATTTCCAAAAGTGTACACAGTAATCAAATTTTCATTAAAATTATATTAAATTTGATATAGCACATGGGATTCGCTATATTATCAAACTGTTGCGCCACTTTTTTTAGTCCCGACGTCCCAGAATTTTGAAATTTCCAAAGTGAACACTAAATTCATATTTTGGTTACACTTACTTACAGAGGCGCGACAACCTATTACTGAGTCAAGGCCTCCTTTAACAGCCTCCGCCAGTTGTCCCGGTCAAGTGCAGCTGCTCTCCAGTTCCGGGTCCCAAGGATGTGGCGCGCATCATAATTTACACCGTCTTCCCAACGCAATTTGGGTCTGTCAACTCTCCTGGTCCCATAGATCTGTTCTGTGAGTGCTTTCTAGGCATTTTATTCTCCCCCATTCTGATCCAGCCCACCTGAGTCTACCAAGTTTTGTAGCTTTCACAATATCTGATTCGTTCAGAAGAGTGTTGAGTTCTTGATTGGTACTTTCCCTCCATTCACCTCCCACACGTATTGGACCAAAAATACTGCGGAGGATTTTGCGTTCATGAACGATCAGGGTTGACTCTTATTTTTGGTTAAAATCTCTTCTAATACCGCACATTGAGTTTTGTGACTTTTTTTTTTTCAAAATTTGAATTTCCTAACATTTTAGGTCTCCCATTTTTTGGCGGATGATTCTCAAAACGATAGAACTCTGTAGCGTAAAATTATCGACACGGATGCCAAGTTTTAAGGAAAATCGGTTTATGCGATATCTAAGTTATCCCCCAAATAGACAAAAAAAGAGAGACAGACCAAGCGGTCGAGTTAAAACTAAGTACTCGTGTTCTCATTCAGTAAACGTTCAGATTATGTTTTGAAGTGATTAATTAGTCGGGGATGAGTTCGCAGACCCGCGACCTTGGAGAAGTTTAGTGCGAGAGATTGGTTGGGATCGATCGATACTACTCAGTAGTCGTGACGCGACACGGCGCAGTGTGTTTTTGTGACAGCCACATTAATGACAAATCGTCACACGACCTGTCAGCTGCCCCTATGTCCACTGCTGCTGCCCTTGTCCGTCTGCTAAATAGAAATTGTACATTTTTCACCGCTGGGTGGAAACAATAGGGGGGGGGGCGTGATGGATGTAAACGGTGGCAGCGTTTGACGTTTATGGTTTCGGCAAAGAAGGACAGAAGCGGCGGACGACGGAGGAGGACGGTTTGTTAACGTAGCGTAATTTGTCGCTCGCGCTGTGGCTAATTTGTCATACTCGGACGTTCTAAATTTAACAGACAAACTGAAACAAAAATCTACGATAAACGTGAAAGGTTTGCTAATGAATTGTAAGTGAAAGAAAACAACGAACAAACATTTCATCATCAATTTCGTGGTTTAAACTAACAAGCCCTGGTTTTCGAGGCTACTGTTAAAATTATGAGTTGTCGATTGAGACTATGGTATAGGGCAACCGACCCTATGCCGGCTAGATTTTTTATCGACCTTCTCTGGTCTAGATCCGTTGTGTTCTGTTATAAGACCACCTCGAAAAGAGTGGAGCTCTTCACCGTTGTTAAAGTAACAATCCATAAAGTGACGAATTTCACAAGAACGTGTGGAACGATTTGGAGAACGTTGGGAAATAAATGTAGAAAAGAAACCCAAATAAAATTTTATAAAAACATGTCAATACCTGCACTACCGTATGGTTCTGAAACTTGGGTCGTAAAGAAAAAAGACGAACAGAAGATACAAACAGCAGAAATGAAATTTCTGAGATCAGTTAAAATGTGTAATCGACGAGAACATATAAGAAATGAAGAGATAAGAAATTATTTAGATATTTTTGCAATTAATGAAAGGATTTAAGACTACAGAAGAAAATGGAAGAAACAGTACATCAGTAGAATGGAAGAAAGTAGAATACCGAAGATGACGAAAAATACAACCCTAGAGGCAGAAGAAAAATTGGTAGGCCTAAGAAAAGGTGGGCTGTGGAATAGGAACAGGCCGCTAAAGCCTAAAACCAATAAGAAGGTGATGATGATGAACGAATAAGCCGACAGTTAAATTCCTAAGAAATGAAGAGTAACGGGGATGGTACAAACCAGTCGAAACGTTGATGATGATTCGAGACGTTCTCTGGTTACGTGGGTCGCTTAGACTAGTGTTGCATTGTCGTTGGGCAATATGAAATGACCCCAATATTAATTAATTGTGCTTGTGAGACGGCGTGTAACCTTTGTCCTGTACCGTGCGTGCTGTGCGTTGTGTAACTGGCGCGTGTGTGTACTGTTTTACTTAACACTGTTTGCCAAAACAACAGGCCGTGGTGGAACAGATGTTTGGCAATACCGGGCGTAGCGGATTCGATCGCGAATCGATTTATTGCACCACTACTGCACATTTTGGCGGCGACGCTCGAAATCACGTCGTTTGTGCTACAAATAGTAGTGATTAGTGTTTTGATTTAAAACTTAGCAAATTGCGTTTTTCAGATAACCCGGTTTTCCGTTATCATGATCGACACGGTAATGTGGTGATTGCGTTACGTCATTCAGTTTGAAAATCACCTTAAATTACCAAGTCTTTTCTGGCTCATATAGAATCGTAAAAAGTTTTTTTTTCAACATTTCAGTTTACTCTGAACGATATGTCAGTCGATGCACCTGTTACATATATACTAAGGATAATACAGACTACCCCCCCCCCTAACATATTTTAATTTAATGATCAGTTAATTTTTGAATTTTTAGTGGTGTGTGAAGATGCGACGTGTAAAAATCGTATCAAATTATTTCAGAGCAACGTTTTAAATTGAAAGTGTCCTTCGTCTCTGTTTCCGGCATCATCAAATCTGTGGGAGTCGAAGGGACATATGAAGCAAAAACACCCAGTCTTGCAAAGCGATTGTGTTGTTCGAATTGGAATTTATTGAGGAAGTATTTAGATTGTTTTATGGAGATGAAAATAACCACGGAGTTGCACATCTTTAATAATAAGGTGGGATCCGCCATAAGGCAATTAAATGACAACTCAAAGGCGGCTAGAGTACAACTTTTTACGATGTACGTAGTAAAATGAAGCACGACTTATAAACGGTCTTTTCCACAAAAATCTGAACATGGGATATAGAAAGGGGGCGACGTGCGTTTGCGTGGTGACAAATCGACCATAAAGATTATGGTGGCGGGTATCAGACGGGTAGCGTAGCGTGGGAATATTTTTTTGACACGCAGAGGTTACCTGCCTGACTACCGGCCTCATCGAACAGCTGATTATGGTTTTTTTGTAGACGGCGGCTGGGAAGGCGAGAGATGACGTAATTCGTGTACCTCGTGACGTCACATAGATGGGGCCGCGTCCTCTCGTGTGACGCTTTAACTTCAGCGGTGTAATATCTGCGGTTGCTGATCGGCAAATTTATTTTGTTGAACAGTTACGTTCGTAATAATGATGCTAATACAGTTGACTCGCGTAATCTGACTCAACGGTATTCTGTAGCAACTTTAAACTGTAGGGCGCTTGTTTAAGTAGCATATTTTAGGGTTTTGACGCTGGAGACCTTTTAGTCTGACACCTTGTGGGATTTTCAGAATTTTTTCAGACTTTTAATCTCTTTTTTGGGTCTTCGGATTCCAGAATTTTGAAATTTCCAAACCAAAAATGAATACGACATTCAGGTGTTAGTAATACACGTGACATTCTCTTTAATTTGATACTATAGAGCAGCGTGCCCATGGTACACTACAAATGAATACTCAGAAGTCGCGGCACCGATCCCCCCCCGTGTCTTTCCTTTCCGCGATGTCTTTAAAATCACACTGTAGCGTAATATACCATGACAGTGAATGTGAATTACTTACTTACCTCAGTACTATTTGTGGTTTCCTAGTTATGTCAGTGGACTTTTCCAACTGTAACGCAAACTTACTGTCAACAAACTTACAATAAGCCATTGAAACCCATATTCTCACACAACTTTTATTTGCACTTTCTTAATTTACAAAATAATGAGAAAAACACAAAATATTATAAGATTAAAGTTTGTTCTGTATTTTATTTTATTGAATATTTTTATAAATTTTCCAAAATTTCGCGGCACACAGTTTGGGAAACGCTGCTATAGAACATAATTAATTTTGCGATTTTATCAAAATTTTCACCCAGTTTTGGGCCCTGACGTCCACTAAAAGTTTTGTAATTTTCAAAAATGAATACTATATTCCAATTGTAGTGTAAATTCCCCTTAGTTTGATAACCCACGTGGGGTTTTGTGATTTTTTTCACAATTTTGAACTCCTCCACATTTCTGCCTCCCTCACCTTATTTTCGGAGGGATCACTTTCAAAAACAGGAGGATTCTGTGAGGTGATAGTATGGAAATGTGTGCTAAGATTTCAAAAGTTATGATAAGACATACCACAAACAGATAGGCACACAAATACAATACCAAAAGGTCTAGTCAAAACTGAGCATCGCTTCGCTCGATAAATAATAATAACAATAATAATAATAATGACAACGATAACAGTGAGAATAAAGGCAGAGTTTCAGCTGTCGGTCGTGACACGTCAAATCGCCAAGACTGGTACCACCTGTTGGTTGAACAGCGACACGGATTTGACTTGATCCGTAACACGTTGCGTTGCGATGCCTAATTTTTTTTTGTTTAACCTTTCCCAAATCGGTTGCTTGTTAAGCCCTGTTGTTGTTGTTGTTGTTGTTGGGGATTAGATCGATGACATTTGTCTCTTCTTATGCGGTTTCATTTCGTTTGACTAGTTTCAGTCTCAACAGATGCTTTGATGTCGACTGTCATCTATTTGGCCGAGGCAGTAGTACCGTAGAAACTTGGGAATCCCCTCATTGAAAAAAACTGCGATAGACGTGCAGGTCATGGGACTACAGCCTCGTATACTGTTGGTTCACAAAATTACGTAAGTAGCCTGACGGCGTCTTTTTACTCCCATTTTCCGTAAGGAAATGGAAGTATGGTGATGGCGAAAAACTCGTGTTCGAGGTGAGAGCTGATTCTTATTGTACTATCCACAAAACTTGAAGAAAAGTCATTTTCCGGACAGTGTCTGTGTGTAGAATTTTTCCTATGGCGAACGATAACTGTCGCAAATTAAAACAGAATCAAATAATTTCTTGCATATGTGCCCGAGCTGTAGAGGACTCATGGCCTATTGATTTTGGTGAAGATCTGTTAAGGGGAAGGGGTAGTTTACCTGCAACGTTTTATGTTTTAACAAGAGTAAAGATTATAACAATCCACTGTAGATAGGTTGATGAAATATCTATAAATGAAAGGGTAGTTGAAGGGAGAGGGGGTAATTTTCTATAAATAAAAATGATAGTTGAAGGGGGAGGGGATAATTTTGTATATGTGTACTACGTTATCAGCAACAAAGAAGTAGTTTGTTGTTAAAATTCCTTCCCGGGCTGTTTAGTCGTGGTCCAATGTTTTCTGCAAAACAAGACGTTTTGGCAGTTCCATCGACTGCCATCGTCAGTAAAAATCGACTTGTGCTAGTGAGGTCGTATACAGTACTGTGGTTAAGGTTGAAGGAAGAAGTAGAAAGGAATAGTTTTTATGGAAATATTTCATTTAAAAAATGATTGTAAATATAAATCTTGGAACATGGGAAGTCATGTGTGGTTCTCCAAAATTTTGAAATTTCCGAAATGTAACAATACATTCAGACATTAGTTGAAATTCTCTTGTAATTTGATACTCCACATGAATTTTGGTAATTTTATCAAGATCCTCAACCACTTTTTGGGCCCGGACGTCAAAAGTTTTTGAAATTTTAAAAGCGAACAAACGCTACATTCATATTGTGGTTAAAATTACCCTTACTTTGATATACCACTATGGGCTTTTCATATACCCCCCGTGAGTTTTTGCCTCCTAACCTTTTTTTGAGGTATCAGTCTGAAAAACAGAAAGATTCTGCGGGACAGAAATATGGGCACACATACCAATTTTTAGGAAAGTTAGACAGAGAGACGAATGACAAAAGGTCGTGTTAAAACTGAGAACTCATCATCATAGTATTAATAGTAAAAATGTCATCGTAGTATTAGAAACGTCATTAGGGAATTTACATAGTTATTTGCCGTCATTGTTTTGGCTGAAGGAGCTATTCTTCGGGTCACGCTTGCCGCAGCTTTGTACACCCTGGTCTGGATTTATGGTTTAAAACTGCAATAATCTTTCTCGCTTTCGTTTCATGTATATAGGTATTCAGATGATTGCAACCCTATATATTTCCATTTACAAAGACACAGTCAAGTTTGTAATGTTAATAACTTAACATTTGTAACTTAATGTTTGTAACTAGACATCGGTTTCAATTTCTCCGTTTCTTATTTATTTTGTTTTGCATTTGTTCAGGTTATGATCTCTGACGTGAGGGTATATGTTTTAATGTTTTACTTCCATGTTCCATAAGGAAATGGAAGTATGGTCATGGCGAAAAAATCGTGTTCGAGATAACGGCTGATTCTGATTGTACTACCCCCAAAACATGAAGAAAAGTCATTTTCCGAAAAGTGTGTGTGCAGAATTTTTTCTATGGCAAACGATAACAACCGCAAATTCAAACAGAATCAAATAATTTTTTGTATATAGCCCTGAATTGTAGAGTGTTCAAGGCCTATTGATTTTGGTGAAGATCGGTTAAGAGAAAGCGGTAGTTTACCTGCAACGTTTTATGTTTTAACAAGGGTAATTTTTTTATGATGAACGATAAATGCTGTAAATTCAAACAGAATCAATAATTTTGTTGCATACATCCCTGAGTTGTAGAGAGCTCATGGTCTTTTGATTTTGGTAAAGATCGGTTAAGAGAAAGGGGTAGTTTACCTTCAACGTTTTATGTTTTAACAAGGGTAATTTTTTCAATGACGAATGTTAACTGCCGTAAAATCAAACATAATCAAATAATGTTTTGGATACATTCCTGAATTGTAAAGGACTCAAGGCCTGTTGATTTTGGTGAAGATCTGTTAAGGGAAAGGGGTAGTTTACCTGCAACGTTTTATGTTTTAACAAGAGTAAAGTACTTAATTTTGATAAATAAAGTATCCTGATAAGATCATAATAATCCACTGTAGAAACGTAGATGAAATATCTATAAATGAAGAGGCTAGTTGAATGGGGTGGGGGTAATTTTATAAAAATGAAAGTGATAGTTGAAGGGGTTGCGGATAATTTTTATTTATATGTCGTGTACTACGTTATCGGCAACAAAGAAGTAGTTTGTTGTTAAAATTCCTTCCTGGCCTGTTTCGGCTTGATCCAATGACAAAACCAGACGTTTCGGCAGTGGTATCGACTGCGATCATCAGTGAAAATTGAGTGCACTATCGTGAGGTGGTATACGTTAGTGATCACAGTACTGTGGTTAAGGCTGAAGAAAGAAGTAGTTTCTATGGAAATAGTTCATTTCGAAAAGTATTTTAAATATAAATCTTACAACATGGAAGTCATGTATTATGGTTCTCCGTACCGATATTTTTTGTTTGCAGTAGTAAATACTTATGACTGAAACGTTATACGAAAATGACAACGGCTGCAGTGTAGACTATAAAGTCTTATTCGAGTTTTTTGTTGTTTTTTTGTTTTATTCTTTAAAACAAATGATCATTTGCTTTATTTTCGTTCTAAGGATATGTATTTTAATAAATATTCTTAAACATGTTTTAGGTTAGCATAGAAATGGGGCTATTTAAATAACATCGCCCAACGTTGTTTATAATGTCTTTGACATTCGGATTAAGTGCTGAATTTTATAACATTTTGTTGCTGAATTCTTTGAACAGATTTAAAAAAAACCACGAAACATCTTGTGGCGACGCCATCGTTTCTGGGCTAACGAAACGCGTATTAATGTGACGTAGTAAAAGTTTTTAAATTTATTTTTATTTATTCAGCGTTTTATCTGAACGAGATAATAAGTGTCACATTTTACAGTGTAAAAGTGACATGACCGGTGTTTTCCCAGTGGAGTCTGCTGGCGTATCGACACGATTTTACGACTAAATCACACGATTTTACCTTATATTCAGTGTCTGTATAAAAATTAAACGTAATTGTAAAAGAATGTAATGTAACAGGACAATATTCAACGCAATTATAAAAATAGCAGAACACAGTACAACTTGTAAAATTAATTAATTAATAGCTTTTATTTTAAAGAGGGAACGTCCTCTTATTGCTAGAAAAGTAGGGTGAAAATAAACTGTCGGTGTTGAGAGGATCAAGGTAGCTCTGAAAGTGACGTTTCTGCTGTCAAGGTGGTCGTGTCTGCTGTGTGTGTCAGTGGTGAGTCACTGGAAGTCACGGTCCCGCGGATGACTAACGTTACGAGTTTGTGTTTTTTAAATCCACTCATTAATATTGAAATTTAATATAAGTATACACATACGCGTTGGGTATAAAATACATTGCTAGCGGAACCGAACCATTTGACTTACGCTGGGCGTGACCAATCAGTCTACATACACTGCCATTTTTTTCCTTTACAGTCTGTTCTGTTTTTTTAATTCATTTGGGGTATCCTTAGTTAATATTTCATTTTTTCCTTTGTCCCATTATTCCAAACGTTGTGTGCCTTTAATATTCCGACTACAGGCCAGCTACGATTCTTCTTGTTCTTCTTTAAATGGCGCTACAGCCCATATCGAGCTGCAGCCTCCCCAATCGATCTCTTGCAGGCGTCCCCCGGTTCAATGAATGCCAAACTCCAGCATTTATCATTTCCTTAATTACGCCTCCACCGCATTCTCGGTCTTGCCACTGGGTGGCCTCTATGAGGGGATTCTCTCATTCGCATTACAGGTTCCGCGACAGTTGCTCCCCGACAATTCCTCCGCTAACAATTTCTCACCACGATAGTTGCTCTCTTGCTTCCCAGTGGAAGATGAAATATATTGGACCCGGACCATTCAAGTGTAATTGGAATAAAGTCTTAGGCCTACTTATTTTTCCATGAACACCATGTTAAATGATCTGTGTTATTATGAAATTCCAATTTTATTTCCAGACTTCAGTTTTCGAGTCCGGCAGTTGCCTGCACAAGCCTACGTATCCCTCCAGCTACGCGGCCCTTCAAGAGAGTGACTTTTTCTCAGACGTCAACAATGAGCTGGGCGCAACCCTCTGCTGGATCCCTAGGCAAGAGAGTGTTTGGTGGGTCGCGAAGTCGGGCTTGAACATTTATTTACTTTATGTTAAAACACTGGTGCGTGGCAAAATTAATAAGAATTGAAGAAAACGTTTGGCCAAATGTTATGTGTGGAGCGTTGCTTTATATGGTGCAGAGACATGGACACTGAGGAAAGAGGATGAGAAAAGATTAGAAGCATTTGAGATGTGGGTTTGGCGAGCAATAGAAAAAGTGAGGTGGATTGATAAAGTAAGGAATGATGAAGTTTTAAGAAGAATAAGGGAAGAGAGAAGAATCCTGAAGGTAATAGAAAATAGGAAAAGGAATTGGTTAGGTCATTGTGTAAGAAGAGACTGCTTGCTTACAACTGCCATGGAGGGTGTCATAGAAGGAAAAAAAAGAAGATAGTGTAGAAGAAAGAAGTTTAGATAGCATTAAAATCAGAGGGTGTTACTAGCATACGATAGGACAGCTTGGAAGCTCTTTCCATTTGAAGACCTGCCTTAAGGCAGAACACCAAATAAAAAAAAAAAAAACATTACGATTATAAATTCAACTTATTTATGGATATTCGTATTAATCTATTCTAGTCACCTGTTTTGTTACTGACAGTCCTTACAATACGGAATTTTTTTTTTTGTTCTACCCGTAATAGGCCTACTCTGAGAATGTGACTGGTCACACATAATTTAAAGTCTTCGAATCTTGTGCTGTCACCGTTAACGGTTATATTTTAATAAAACTGTGTAAGATATGATGAAGTTTTGAGTTTGTGCCGAGGGAAACGACTTTGTGGTGTGAAGCTTCAGTGCAGTACACACGTGCCGTCACAAACGTGTAAATAATACCAGAAAGTAGTAATTGAGGGTTGACGTCAATAGTCGATGAGAGTACTAACTATGGACAGTAACGATAGATATCGATGGAAGCGGTTTTTTTAAACGCAACAGCGGGATCGCAGGTTCAACGAACGTACCAGTAATAAGAACAGTGTAGCGTAATGGAGGGAGGTAATTACACTTGAAGCCACTTTCGTAGTTAATTCCGTCGTTGTTTAAACCGCAGGTACTTGTCTGTGTGTGTGTTCGCGCGCGGGCATTTCTCGGGTATATATCGTAAGAGGGGGGCGTGTTCTTTCACCGATATAAAAAGTGTCGCGTGCTCGATCCGTATAAAAAGTTCTTAACTACAGTGTATACGACTCGGTAGAATGTTTATTTCTTCTTCTTTCGTAGTTTTTTGTCTGTAATGGGATTAAACCTGTGTGTTTTTTCTGTTGTCGAGCCGTGGTGACGCTTACAGTTATCAAGATTTCCGGTCGCCTTTCTCAATTTGCTAGACGAATTAAGTAGTCGAAATGTAGAAAGCTTATTGTAAAAACAGATGTTCTCCACTGTAGATATCGTGTTTAAAATTTGTAAATATTGCTTATATTTAAAATTGTAAATCGGTCTTTGTATAAAACTGTAATTAATTAAATCATTTATTGCAACTTCGTTTTTCACAGACACACACCAAGTAATAAGTAAATCAGTAATCACAATTTTTACACTGAAAAAGACAAAATAAAGGTTTTACTTTTTATCTTTTACTTCTTCATCGTCTAGTGGCTCAGGTATCGAAACTGTTATGGTTTCTATATTTTGTTTTCTACATAGGCTTATAGGTACGTCCTTGAAATTTTATATTTTCTGGATTAGATTGTAGATGTTCTAATTTCTTCAGACATTTTGTCAAGGCGATCATTCAGTTTGAAATAAAATTTATTAAATAAACCAAATCTCCAAAGACTAAAGAATGCACCTTTTTTGGAAATTTAGATATATATAACACAAAATAAATAAGATACTAATTCAGGCACAAATTCAAACAGGCATTAAGAAATTTACAACCCGTTTTATTCGAAAGAATAGATTTTATTGACTATTTAAAATAGGGAGAATACCCAGAACTTTCTAAATTTAAATTAAGTCAGATATCTTCTTGAGTCGTAAGTCTTTCGATGCCCGGATATGGGACCTATAATTTAGCGCCAGATAAGTTAGACACAAACGTGAATAAGTTCTTTATGCAGGACTTCTTACTGATAGAATTTGTCATTATTAAAACGTTGTGAAGATGTCAAGTCGATAATTTAAAAAAAAAAATATATATATAATTTAAAATACGTCTGTTTATTTTTTTCGTAAAAAAAAAAAAACAGTTTGTAAATAACCCGGTAAGAACATTTTTCATTAGTTCCCGGAATAAAGTCTACTTCCAAACCTGTTCAGAGTTTTGTAACTCGCAACTGGGTTATTGAATGGATAACAGCCTAATGGTGACCACTTTTTGTTTGAGTCGGCTTGCTAATCGATTGGCGAGAAAGAGGGAAGGGATGTTTTCGGCGTAGTCACGGCTTTGATACCCCTTCAGCTGTTGTGTTTCCTTTTAATGCGTAGTCGTTTCGTTGAATGGCTGTGTAGGTAAATACGAGTTAGATCACGAATCGTGTTTACTTTAATTGACCTCATATAGGGATAAACTTTTTTTATTGAGCGGAGGCTGTCAAACATTTATTTTGTAAAGTCGCAATTTCGATACACTTCTCAGATGTCATAATAAATAAGGCTGTAAACATGTTTGGTTAGCACGCCTATGAACGAAATACGTAATAAGTATATAATTTAAGTTGTCGTGGCAATCGGTAATCGGTAATTACACGGAGTATCGAATAGCGGAAATCGATACCGGTGACACAGTTAACTGCGTTTTGTCGCCAGATTTTGGGCAGTTATGTTGGTAAGAATCGGAAAACCTAACGTATACAGAAAAATAGAAAGTGAACGGTTATAATGATTAGAGAAGTTGAAGTCGAAGGAGGGGGAAGCGGACAAGTTTTTATTGTTGTTACAGTCGAGCGGGCAAGGTTTCTTACTGAAAGTCGTGTTCAGCGAAGACCACGCGAACACAATGTAGAGCATCGGACGCATGGCTGCTGCCGCTACTGCAGCAGTATCATTAAATCTACCACATCGTCGACATTATTAAACATCCTTTTGGTATTTAGTATTTTTCATTAATGGTGTGGGACTAACCGGGCGACTTTTAGAATACTCATTTAAAACGAGCGTTTTCTTGCCAGATTGATGTAAATATTGATAGCTGGTTGTTTTAAATTCAGATTTTTAATTTCACGTCAGTTGTTCAATTGACCCCCCCCCCCTTAATGTGTATGGTCTTAATTGCTAGGAGAAACATGAATTTAAACATAATGTTTTTTGTAATGTAGTATAGTCTATATTATAAATAATATTGTGTATTATAGAATCTACACGATGTTATGACCACTCTCAGAATAGGTTTTAAGTGAAAAAAAAACAACATTCAGGTGTATCTGAAACATGTGTTCATGAAATATATTGTTCTTCGTTTGGCACTACAATTATCAGCGAATATCAGCGGACTTATCAGTCACACACTTAGGTCTACATACACAAACACGTTCACTCAAATAATTGATATGTTGTGTTTGACATTTTCTTTTGTATTCATAGGCTACACAGGTACCGGTGATGACAATAAATATTGTCGAAACGTCGACACAAATAGTTTAAAGGTTCTGTTATACTTTTTGACCGATTCTGACAAACGGAAAAATCCGTTAGTAATAAACATAAACCAACCAACTAATTATTGTGCAGGCAGTGTCGATGGAACACGTGTTGTGTCTGTCGGGTTTATGGGTTTGTCATTGGGCTCGCGTTTACGCGTGACCATATTATTATACGTGAGAATAATGATTGCACGTTCAAGGCCAAGAGTTCCGTGCCTGCATCATGAAGTCGTAAACGCTGTGTGTGTGTGTTGTGTCACACAGTATGCGTACATAAACAGATGCATATGTATGTAAATAAGGACGTGCGTGAGCGCGCGCGTGCGGCACAGATACTCCGTAATGATGTCGTCGCTGCATAGTTTACACTCTGTTTTAAAGATTCGTGTCAATCAGTGTTCCTGTATTCATATTTCTTGTTGTTGTTACTTCTTCAAGGTTTTTAATAGGCCCAGTACAATACTGTTGCTTGTTATTGGAAAAGAAATATGTATTAACAATTAACTAGTATGAGGTTTGATCAAAGAGTTCATGCAGTTCTTGTTTATTTTTAAAATTATGCCTTTATTCATCAACACATACTGCCCCCCTCAAAATAGTCTCAGTCGAATGTAACACGATTAAGCCGTTTTGCAGTCTTCAAAATATTTTGAGTTCGCTTAGCGATTTTCGTTTTACGTCTTCGACGGTCGCGAAACGTTGTCTTTCGTGGACATTATCGCTGTTGGGAGGAGGATAGATCGCGTTGGGACACGTCTGGTGAATACGGAGTTGCCGTGTCATCGTAATGACATTCTTAACAAGCAGTGACGTGCGTCCGGGCGCATTTATCGGGCTACGTACATAAATTTTGATATTAGACGATTTTTCGTAGGAAAAATCTCTAAAATCCTGATTACTGGACTATTTCTTTAGTAATATATTACTAACAAAGCAACATCGTTGATTTCAGCTAAAATAGCTAACGAATTAAAAAATAATGTGAATAGCCTACAAAGACTTGAATTGTTTCTTTATTTCTCGTTCAACACAGCATAGTAACATGTGTTTTTAATTGTGAAAGTTTTTTAATTGTTTCTGGAGTAGTGAATTTGTTATAATATTATTTTTTAAGCAGCAGTAATAATATTCACGTCTGTGAGGTCAGGGTTGCCGGATGCGAATATTATCCAAGGGTCCCTATTTTATTTCATCGTTTTCTTTTATGTACATTTTTTCGTAACAATGTAATTGCAGCGAAATGAAGATTATTCTTCATCATCACTTTATTCATCATCGTCATCATCATCATCTTATATGAATATTATATTAATACTGATATTAAATTGATGTAATTGATATTTATAACGTCCTACGTTCTTTGGGTGCCATTTAATATAATGTAATTTATATTAATATTTATTTGTAATGGATAATATGCAAATTACTTGCATTAATTAATTACTTTCATGCCGCGCGTTATGCAGCCAATTAATACAATGATAATAAAGGGTAATCTTTTATTGTTTACACTAAATATGCATAATTAAATTTTCTCTATTACTTTTTGTTATCTATGCTCCAGGTATGTAGCGCCATTTAATATAATGTATAACTATTCTGATTATTCATAAACAAAATACTCGATATCATTTAATAAATTAATATTGTCATTTCATTTATTTTACTGAACAAAAGAAACTCTTAAAATTCTACTTTATATTTTGTTCAAAAATTAAGTTAATATCTGGGTTATCTGTGGTAATAATAAACGCATATATAGGATCAACTTAAATTACTAGTTTATTTATCATTCACAATAAATTATAATCATACATATGATACGTCGATGTACCTGTAATACATACATATTTTATAAGAACAATTCATGTTTTAATATATGCTGAAACAAAGAAAACATACATACATATATAAATCAAATAAGATAACAATTCATATTCTAATTATTAATGCGTTCATTGATCGATCCCAGATAGTTTTTCGTTAATATATTCACTAATTACGTTTTTAATTCTGATTTATATTCATTGCGTTTATTAATAATTTCTCAGGGATGAATTCTTTGAAAGAATCAGGTCAGTAGAAGTACTAAATAATAATGATTAAAATAATGGTTACTTGATTTATGAAATATCCATTAGTCTTTGGTGAGGTCCAGTTTCAGTGATGAGGATGGCATGAAAACACATCTCGTTGAATGCCGTTGTTATCACAAACACTTGCACACACTTCCGGTCACTCGCGTTGGCGTAGGTTTATGTGAATAATTGATGTTTAGTGTTCAGTTAAATACTTTATCTTACGATGTATGTTGTGTGTTCGTTTTAACGTTACTGTACATGTCTAGTCCCACTTATATCACTGTTTATCAAATATACGTGTGATTGATTAATTAGTTAATGTTCCATGTTCTTTATGGTTTTAATAAGGTGTAGTAACACTGAATTAAGTTCAACTGTTTTGTATTGTACATATGTGGTGATATTTGTTCGTGTAACGATCTGATTGTTCACTTTGAATAATTCTTATCTAAGTCCGTTACATTGCACTTCGAAATTCACGATTAAAAGTTTACTAAGTCTGACTATCGTAACATGATGATTTCACTAAGTCTGCTAAATTACGAGTTGACGTACTAACTCCCGACTTGAGTTATCTCTCCGAACAATTAATATACTCTTGAGAACTTAGAGTATACTGACTCCGAACAATTGAATGAACTGTTTGAAAAATTTGAGTAAAACTGGCTTCGTACTTAAAGTGTATTACTTGAAAAATTAAGATATACTGGCCTCGTCCCCGTCTTGGACATATAGTTTTATTAATTCGTCCCTACTCAAAATTTTGTCCCTGGCGCAGTTTACGCCTTCTTTATTCGTGATTGGTCAGTTTTGAGTTTTCTTGGAATATTTTGTCCCACTATGTCAAGACCCTCCGTCATCGTTCTTCCGATAGGTTCTTCGTTTCTGTTGCTATGGAAACAGTCCTCTCTACAAGTTTTTTCCGTGGCTCAGGGCTTCTGATAGGTTCTTAGATCTCCCCCGATTTTGCTCTGTCGAACGTTGACCCTTTTCGTAGAAACTTTAGCTATTATACGCTTGTCTATCAACCCATTGTCTGAAGTAAACTCAGTGTTTCTCTAGATTGCCATTATCTGTACTTTCGGTTCTCCCGACGTATTGTTCTGTGTCATACCCCTTTTTTGTAGCTATTAATAATTTTGGACATCTGCTGGCTGGTGAGGTCACCCCAACTTTCCACTCGTAAATTCTGTCTGGCACTTAGACGATAACTCCAGCTGCGTAACATGACTTGAGTTTTTGTCTGATCTCTGCCTTCGTATTGTTTCTTAAGGTGCAGTGCATCCGTTCCATTGTAACATGTAGTTTCCCTCTTTTTGTCGTCTATCGTATACTGACGTAACTTGGTCGAACATCTGCCACACTTCTCAGTACAAGTGTGAATGTCCTCGCCTACATTGTTACAGCTGTAGTGAGCGATAATTCTGAACTAAACTTTCCCTGTCATCTTGTGCAACCAATTGCTATAGCCGAGTCGAACTTAACGTCTTTCTATTGTCTAGTTAGCGACGCTGCTCTGACATCTTCTCATTACGCTTTATTTATTGCGTCAACTATAAGCCGTTGACACCGCCTCGTGTGAACGCACTCCGTCGAGGTGAAAATTTAAAAAATTTTAAATTTTTTGCTCGTTACAATCTGCAGGGATTAAACCAAGGATGGTTTGTTCCGGTCTCAAACAGGCAAAGTTTAGACCTCGTCACTCCAGTCCCACACCTCTCCGTTCCTTCGGCTATTCGTCCGGCTAGTCCTTATTTGAGACAATTTAGTAATGGATATGTTACTAGCATATCGCAGGGTAAGAGGCTGCCGCATTCAGGCTTAACATGCACCCCGATTTTCTATTTTGGTGTTCTCCCATAAACTGGCTGTCTTACCACACTAGAGACCCGTTTTCCCTGTTGAGATATCTATAGGGATCTTTAATGTGGTAGTTTCTCCTTGCCTTCCACATCCTACGTCATTGACCAATGGAAGGTCGTCTGTATTAGGGGCAATTTCTCTCCTCGATGGCAAGAGGGTGCCCTAACCTCTACTTGACAATAACAAGTAGAGGAGGGACAGCTTATACTGGCTGTCACTCGGTCTCTAGAGCCCCGTTAGCAGCCACCTGTGGGTGTTGCCCATTCCGCATCCCTTGGAGGTGCGGCTGGATATTTTTCTTCATTAAGGAATGAGACCATAAGGCATTACACATCCTCTCCAGTACTTTGGGGGACAAAGACTAATAATACAAGATATAAAAATGTGTTTTTATAAAATATTAATGTACAGTCAAGATGTTTGTTCCAACATGAGACAGGTTTCGAGCGTTTGGTAGTATGCTTATCAACGGCCATGGTGGTTTCCCTGTGTGGTGAACACAGAGACAGGAAACATATGGGACGATGAGCGTACTGATTAATAATAGAAACCTGTCTCGAGTAAGGACAAACGTCTCGATAGATCATTAATATTGTTAAAGTTATTTAAACATAAAAAAAGAAGTGGAAGTTTTTAAAAAAAGTCTCTCTCTATCGCGCGCGCACTTATATATCAGTAATGTGTTTGTTTAAGTGTCATTTATCGTGTTAGACGTTAGTTTTTTACCGTACATCCGTATATATGTATCATACATATATTATGATATTATACATATATGTATATCGTACATCCGTATGATACGTATCGTACATGTGTGGTCACACGGTTTGGGGCTGTAAAGCTTACGTAAGGGGTACAGCAGGTATAAAAAACTGAAACAGTGTATAATTTGTAAAAATTAATTTTATTTCTGCTTATAACTGTACGAACGTTTCTAACCAGATTTTTTTGTTTTTTGTTACAGGTGAGTGCTGCTAGTGAGATTTTGTTGGCTTACCGACGCGGAAAGTGTCCGCCGGAATTTCGAGTTGTAAGCTTCCACTTGTACTCTTATATAATATTAAGCCGTTATTATATCAAGGAAAGGAATTATATACCTCTCTCTGTGTGTGTGTGTGTGTGTGTGTGTGTGTGTGTGTTATTTTATTTATAAGTTCTCAAATGCGAGTTAGTTGTGTTACTTCCTTGCTAATTTACAATTGTAAATAGCAGTGGCGGCTGGTGGTTCCAAATTTTGGCGGTTGCAGTAGTTGGTTGAGTGGATGAAAGAGGGGTTAAAAGACATTAAACTATCATAATCACAGTTATACCTTGAACCAACGTAAACACTAAACCTGACATAACTTATAAGTCAAGAAGGCTGTGCTGATTTCATTATACAAAGTTGCGCTACTAGTGGAGCGTTGCAGAAACTTTGCAACCGCCTAGCTAACATTGGGAAGATAGGGCAGTTATGAAGAGTAGCGCACGCCCTCCCATATGTTCGTGTACCAAGCTCTACCATTTACTGTTGAAGTTGCAAGCGGCATACACCACCAGCCTGCGCGCCACATTTGAATTGTACGCGAACATTACCGCGTAATGTCTAATTCGCTCTCCGATGAAATTTATGATACTTTTAGCTGCTTAATGTTTTCGTATATTATTTTGTAGGTTAGTTATTCTATATTGGTGGTTGTGCAACGCTGCAACCATAACACCAGCCGCCACTGTAAATAACTAAAGATGTTAAACAGAAAGTTGTTCATATAAATGCTCAGTTATCAAGGAACTAAAATGAATACTTGCTTTTGAAAACTTTTGAATTAAATGAAAATATGTGTAATACAGGAAACAACACACACACTTATAAGATGTATTGAGGATTTTATATTCTTAGGTTACATCATAAACCTTTTTATTTTTTTTTTAATTTCAGTAGTTGGATAAAAATATTGTTTGTAAAGTAACAGTAAAATTTAAATATTTACGTGTGTGATTTAATGGTGTTTGCATTATCACGTTTTTCCAATTACTACATGTGAAGTGTCTCACGGGAACGTAAGGGTTTATTATCCGAAAGATCTCGAATCTCCCTAAAGTCGTCAAATAAACAAAACAAAACTATAACTTTTCTGTTAAGTCGCACAGCGATCCAGACTTTTCCAGCATACGTGGATAAACACCAAACAGCTTCTAGCGTGAATTCCTTGTCTGAAGCCTAGGAAAGGTTCGGTTCCTTCATGGTCTCTGAAACAAAAACAAAACTTTAGTACGAGTAAATCCTCTACTCGGGCTTCTTCCGTTGTAATAGTTGTCTCGCTCGACGGTTCGACCCCTTGAATCTGCAACCGTCCTCACAAGGTAAACAACACGAAACAGTTGTCATGGCGGTTGAATGATCTTGCTGGAGACTATGTTGTTTAGCTTCTAAGGGCGATTCCAGATTCTAGCGATAATATTACAGTGGAAGCAGTTTATCCGTAAGAAATTATCCCAATTTATGTTCGCTTAGGATTTTTGAAGAACAAAGTCTACTCTTCAACATATGGCGTTTTTACAGGGCTGCCGCTAGGGTGCCATCCGCCCGTGTGCAGTTTCGCCTTTGCCGCTCTCCTGAATATACTCCTCACACCCGAAACCAGGCAAAAAGTGGACTTTGATGAATCTGGAAGTGAAAATCCCGTATCTACTTCTGCTTCATTATTTGAAATTACTTCAGCCGTCATATCCCGCGGTTGGAGGTATGCCCCGTTTATCAGCCTCTTACTCACTTTCTACTTTCTTCAAATTCAAATTGTTTTGAAGTTGAAGCACCAACCTTTACAGCTTCATTCGCATGACCTTTTGGACGCTTTGTTTCACTTTCACTAGAATCAGCTAAAAATTTGTCTAACGCACCACTTAACTTCTGTTGTTGTTCAATTTTCGTTTTTCTGTCAGACATTTTGATGATATTACGAATAGGCTGTAAACTGTATACAAATACGACACGTCTCAGAATTACACCGCCAGACCGTGACAGAAAACAAGACCGCACTTGGAAACGTCTTAAGCATAACTAACAAATTTCTGTTGCTGCTTAAAAACTGCTGTCGTTTTGGATACAAGTTGACAGTCCTAAAGGTGCCCTTTCGTCAAAACAAAACATAAATATTTTCTTATATTATCGGGTAAGTACTTATAGTTTACCAGCGTCGACATGCATGCGTTTGTCTACAAAAACACACAGAGACCCCAGCTATAACTCAGATATAAATGTCACCGCGGAACAATACCTAGGGACTATACGCTTTCTTGTCAGTCGCTAATGCCAGAACACTGCGGCAATGCTAACAAAACAAATATCAGAAAGAACTAAATAAACGCTAATGCCATATACCTAGCGTGTCGTCTCAAAAGCCACGAGTCCTATAAGCCACGAGTTTCAAAAGCCACGAATTCTAAGAAGACGGCCGGTAAGGTTCCGTCGTATACCTGGACCAGTCTCAAAAGCCACGAGCCGGGACAGCAATGCTTTGGGTTGTTATAGTTTGTGGAAGACCTGTTATTTTTCCTTTCCCCTTTTGTCGTCAACGAACCTAGCAAACGGATTGTGTTATCTAGCTTTATTTTACGTCATTATAAGGCCTCAAAATGCCCATAAGAATAACAAAAAATTATTATTTTTTGCAGTTTTTTATTAAACAAGTATTGTAGGTAGGTTAGGTTAGAAATAAAAATACGCAGGGAAGCCCCCCCCCCGCTACGTGGGGCACGCGAAATTTTCGTTTAAAAAATGTCCAAAAGAGTAAAAAAATTATTTTTTTTGCAATTTTTTATTAAACACGTACAGTATTCACATATTAGTTAACATAGAATCACATAGAATCATATTAGTTAAAAATTCACATATTTTATTAAACATATTTACATATTCACAACATTCAATATTAACTTTTATTTACAATTCTTTTCCTCTTCACTGGATCAATCGGACCGATCAATCCATTTTAACAATGAAAGCCATTACTTCTAGGAATCTCGGAATATCTCTTGTTTCTTCATATATTTTAGTATTTTTTTCTATCCTCGTGTCAAGTTGGGAATATTTCTTTTTCCTTTTTACATCTTCAAGATTCAATTCCATCGTGTCTATCTTGTTGTTTGCTTTTTCAGATTCTTTGTTTAACTGTACTACTAACTCTTTAATTCGGGGGTGGGGTCTTCTTTGAACGTCATTGATATGGTGATGCCACCCTTCTACTGAGTTGTTTGTTCTGTGTCTTCTGTTATAGCAGTTCCACATGTCCAGGGGAATCTGTGAATTTTCCAGCCATTGGTCTACGAAGTAGTCAAAAAACTGTACCAATTTATCGTCATCTGGTGCGTTGCTGTGGATGTTAATAAAACCTTCTGCGACATCCTCAGGTGGCAGGAAGGCTAGTGCTGCACACTTTCTAATTACTAATCGGATTTCCTGATTTGTTTTATAACTTTCAGTGAGACCTACTTCGTGAACCTTCCTCCAGATACTTTGGGCTAAGTGAAAAAAACATCCTTGCACTTTGACTGAGGGGAAAATTTCTTTAATTAATTGCTTTTATAGCGGCTGCCTCAAAGTCTACGTTTATTTCTGTTGGATTCCATTCTGGGATCTCTGTTTTTATAATATTGAACAATCTAATGTACGTGTCTGCTGCCTTATTCGGAAGAAGGGCAAATACAACAGGTGCTACATGCTACAACAGCGAGATCAACATGTATTGTATACAGCTGAGTGAATTGGCTGCTAGAGCTTTTAAAAGTGCCATCCATAAAAAATTTGCTATGCGTTTTCAGGCATTCTCTGCCTTTAGAGCTCGAAAATATTAATACTCTTGCCCCCTCATTGTTGTCTCCGAGAAGAAAGCTACTACCGTCGGTCATACGTAGAGTGTTTTCATCTAAGTTAATATCATCTCGACTTCTAGCTTGTTGGACTCCGTGCGCTTGATTTCGTTATCTGTAGAGTGTTGTCTTTAAATTCGAAAACTGTGGTACCCGAGTGATCAGTTCGTATCCTTTTTGCTGCAAGGGTTCTAGTTCTTCAGCGTAAATCTAAAACGAATTTAGCATAAAAAATTTTTTAACAGATTTGTACATTTCTAAAATTAAAATTAAACAAATTTTTTTCTTCCCCAAGGAAGATAATAACGAAAAACTTTACAGTGACTTGGGCGAGTCTCGTGTGCTGGAACTCGAGTTTGTTTACATTCGCGTTTGATATATCTAAACGCTATGCGAATGTAAACATACTCAAGTTCCAGCAAATGACACTCGGCCAGATCAGCCGATTTAATAATACATCTTTCTTCTATAATCAACACAAAATTATGAATCAAATACAATCGAATTATTTACATACCTGTGTTACCGATGCTTCACTTTCTTCACGAACTCGTTTTTTGGCTTGGCTGACCGCTTTGCTGACTTCATTATTGGCTTCATCAGGAACACACTGGTGGGTTGTTTCACTCAAAACACGATTGTCACTTGAAGTTATTATGTATGCTACCGGAACACGCGAAAGTCTTCTTTAATGGCAAAACCAAACAACTTCACTCGACTTGTTTTCACGTTGTTTTAAAAACCGATAACCACTAAACAATAAACACTGTTTATCTTTTTGTGTAGTTATAAACTCCATGCTGTCACAGGTCGATAACACGGAATGGAATGAACAAGTGAGGTACACCTGGTCCCTTTCGTCGTGGGTTTTGAGACTCATTAAAATGTTTATTTAGGGAAAGGTTTGTGTCCGTGGCTTTTGGGACTGTTTTCCAAGAATTTTAATTTGTGTCTTTTGAAACTCGTGGCTTCTGGGACACAACCTTACCTAGACCTAGTCGGTATTAATTGTTTTAAATGTATTTTGCAATATCTGCTGATGAATTTGCCAGTCTACGGCCGCCCGTGTGCGGTGCACATATTGTAGCGGCGGCTTTACCTTTCCTTTAGACATTACGATAATCGATGATAGGAGTTCAAATCATCGTATCGAGTATAAATGATACGCGACTTATTGTTTCGTTCCGTTGATTCGGCCTGTCGACAATTGAGACCGTAGTGGATATAGGTCGCGGCGACGGATATATCGATTGTTCTCGTCGACCGTTGTTTTATAGTCGACGAACACGTATAGGAGGAGAATTGCGCGTTCCGTTATGGAAGGACAGGCCGACTGATCTGCGGAAGGTTTTATTGTGTTGTTGGCTGTGATAGATGTCTGTATTGTCTTAATACTGGAGCAGGGTCGCAGTCGTGTTTGATTGGCTGTGCTGATAAATGTGACCCGGCGTCGGTCGCCGGATATCGACAACTTTACTTTAGTTCCCTACATTGACAATTTAGTTGATGATCATGGGCGTATTTAGGGGTGCCGGACCCCCCCCCCCCACCAGAGGTTCGAAAAAAGTTTACGAATTTTGTTAATCTCTTAATTTTAAGGCTCTTTTATTATTTTTCCAGCTGCGTACGCTAATATAGTAGTAACTTCTTTTTAAATATACAAACAAGTTTATTATATTTTGAAATGGGTTGTCTAGTTTCAAAACCAGATACATCCACTTTTTTCACTATCACATTTTTTTTTGCATTTTCCTATATTTTATTACCTTCTACATGTCCCTATATACTTCACAAGTTTCTAAAACAGATACATCCTTATTAAAATTGGAGATCGAATTGCTGGTTTGTTGCAAAACCAGCTCTCCTGCAATAAAGTTTTTTAGCTCTCCTGAAAATTTTCATTTTTTGGATGTATCTGGTTTTGAAACTAAACGACTCATTAATATAATATTTCAGAATATTAGCATATGCGTTTGAAATATCAAATATAGGAAAATCAGTTCAATCAATAAGTATCTTGTAAACGATGTTTCAACACAAAACGCGTATTTTTATTGTGTTATTACTGTTTACTTTAATGGAACTGATTTCAGGATGTTATCACACGTTTTTCAACCACATTAAAGATAGGAATGCTGATTAGTCTTAATTTGTTTTTTCTTTTGTATCAAACCGGCTCGATCGGACGTCTCCCTCATGCAAAATTCTAGATACGCCACTGTCGATGATACTCATTCCATGTGATTGTTATTTTATTCTGGCACTAGGACAGTGGTGCCCCCCTCCCCCGAATCCCAAGACACACAGCTGCAGTTTCCCGAAATTTCTCACTATACTTCCTGTCCAACTCTTACCTTCACCCGATGACTCAAATGTACTTCATAACAATTGATGTATAAGTCACCAAAAGACTTAGAATACTTACTTTTTTTATTCATTGAAAGCATGATATGTTTATTATACTTATTTTAAATCAGAATCAGTGAACTGTTTTTTTTTAATTTAATAAGAGGTGTGTAGAACAATTGAATGCAGCAGGCTCACGACCGTCTTTTGGAAGCATTTGTACCATTTATAAACCGCTCGTTCGTATGTACAAGATACGCTCGCCAATAAGTTTGTGCAATATTTACATCACGATACAACAGAGTATCTCATTTTTGACGTAAAGCTTGAAGCAGATTGTTTGTTTAACGTACATTTGACATAATGTAGTATTTATCGCCAGGGGTGCCGATACCCCCCTAATTTTATTTAAAAAAATCCCCCCTTTTCTGACAAGACCTTTTCTCTCTTTTACAGTAATTGGCTATTTCTTACCTAATCGAGCAAAGGCCGGGGCTTTCTAGCTCAAAACTATTACAAAATATTACCTTTTACCTAAACGATATATTGATTCTAGGTAGTTATAAACAGCAAAAATAAGGATTTCCAATAGTAAATCACAAATTAATATTTTCAGTAAAACGGGATTTGTTTTTTAGATACCTGCCTATGAATCAGGCATCACTTCCATGCCGGGCATTGGTTGTATCGATGAACGGCATTGACTGTAACAAAGTACGTCTGTTATCCCTAAGTAGATTTGGCGGCACATTTCTCTTATATGTTCCTCAGCTTCCTTATCGACGTTCGCCATCCTCAGTGCTTGCCACAAGCCGCCACACGGTGACACCTTGAACTCGATCTGTTTGAAGCATCAAGGATCAGCTTCAATTGAAGAAGACTATATCCTTTTTTCCGTGCACACCGCGCCTACAACCCGCTCGAAAAAGTCAACTGGTAGACTTTTATTGTGCGTCTGATACGTGTCCGTTATAAGTTTTTTACTTATAGGGGAAGATTTTTTATGCAATAGTAAAAAAATCGCCCTCAAATTTTCTAAATGTAGGCACCCCTGTTTATCGCGCAGTTTAGTCGAGATTGTTTACTGAATTTAAATAATTATTATTTAATAATTGAAATCAAATAATCAGTTGCTTAATAAAATTATTGATTAATTAATAGTTATTTACGCTACCAGATATGTTGTACTGTATACCTAACGAGTTTGTATCGTAACACGAACTCTCCGAGCGTAGTAGAAATGTGGTGGCCGTGTATACTTTATATCGTGTAATCACAACGAAGATCATGTATGTGTGAAGATCAAGACAACGGATTAGGTTACCCTTTGTTGAGTGTTAGGTATTTCCCCGTGGAGGGGATGAAACAACACCGGCAGCCGGAAATGGAGGTATGCTGGGGGCGCGGGCGGAGACGGTATGTACAAAATTTGACCTTGAGATAATCGTCTCTCGGCTTGCATTTGTAGAGCTGACCAATGATGAACTGACCCCCCCCTCTCACTCTCTCTCTCTCTCCCCCTCTCTCCACCTCCCCCGCTTGCTCGCTCCAGTGATGAAAACCTGTAGAACATAAACTATCACAATCTTCAACTCATTCATGAAAGATCTTCGAAACTTTTGGTTACTTTGGCTGGTTTTTGATGACCATCTTCGGGCTACTGCTTCATTCGACAGAACGCTTCTGCAACACGATACAGCAGTTTATCTCATTCTTAACACATAATTTAATCCCCGATCTTCAACCTTACATTGTAGAATGTTAAAAAAAAGAAATAATAATAATAGCCAAATAATGTGGAATTGCCAGTAGAACAAGCCAAAAGAACGGGTTTACAACTTTCTTTCGAAAAACCCAAGTTCATGACAAAATCAAGACAATATCTGAGAAAATGAAACCTCGATATGGGCAGACAATTCACAAGTATCTTGGAGAAATTATTGAACAAAATGTCTCACAGCAAGAAGCCATTAAAGCACGCGTTAATAAGATGAAAGTTGCTTACCATTTAAGCAAGGATACATATGACAAGAAATCAATATCCATTAATGCCAAACATAGGCATTATTCAACAGTAATTCGCCCGGCACCATGTTATGCGGCTGAGTGTCTGACTCTGAACAAAAAAATGATGATGGAAGAATTCGAAGTCACGGAAAGAAAATATTAAAAATAGTCTTGGGACCAATAAAAGATACAGAACAGTACAGCAGGCGCCACAGTAATGAGCTGTACACACGTGTTGAGAAAATCACAGACGCATTAGAAAAAGAAGAATTATTTTCTACGGACATGTTCAAAGAGTGAATTCTGACACACTAACAGGGAAGGTTTTATAACTATTTCAGAAAGCTCAAAATACCCAATACCTGGTTCAAAGAAACAGAAAAAGACAGAGAAGAATTACAGATTACTCAGGAAGATAATTGAAGAATGCGTACCATTCAAAAAGAAATTTAAAAAATGCCCAAGGTTTTCAGGAAAACCCCAAGAAGAGAGGACAGGTGCTATTGGACTGACGAAAGGAGGGAAAGACATCGATCAAGAATGAAAGAGATATGGGGGAGGAGGAAGAGAGAAGAGAAGAAGGAAGGAACCAGTTGAAGCAAAAGTAGTCCACAGTGGCTCATACGAAAATAAAAAATAGCCAAATAATACCAAAACACAACTTACTTCAAAATCTGTGCATCCAATAGGGCCAACAAAATTTTAGACGATTGTTAGTAAGATGTGTAGGCCTGCCACCATCACTTAAAAACAGTTTTTAATTGGACACTTGTAGTACGGGAAATTTATTGATTCACCGATGTTTTTCATCAAACTTGTATATCGCGGGATTAGTAGTAAAATTATCCAAATCCACTTAGGTGAATTTAGGAACAACTGAAATTAAAGGTTTTCAAATGCAATGATAAGTCATAAAATTGTTAAATTGATTTTCGACTTTAATTTTTATTATTAATAAAGGTTTTTATTCATTAAATAAGTTTTGAAAGAATAATAGAAAGTAATTAAAAAAATAAAATGTGCATTTTGATACGTCATTGGAGTTGGGTAGTTTTACCATTAACCCCACGAAATGGCGTTTCGTACAAGTGTTCCAATCAGGACGCAAGTAATGCACGGTATTGTGGGTCGCTTTGGGGTTGACGAGCTGTTGAAGGATAGATAGCGAGGAGCCTACGCAGGAAGTTACATCCTGCACAATGGTGTAGTTCACAGTACTATAAGCCGTAATGTACTCAGTAAAGGTTATTGTACCACTACTAGGATACGCTTAACGGTACCGCCACAAAGCGTTTTGTTTTTTTACCAGCCAAACTTGCTAAACACTAACTCTTACGTGTCGATCGCGGTTTCACTCTTCAGCTGTCACTTATTCTCGGTGAACTCGCCGATACCTACAAAATGAGAATTCATACAGCATAGTAACAATATACTCATTCCAGTATTTGTTTATGTTTGCGAAGAGTTTATTTACAAATAGTAGTGTGCCGTTCTTGAGTCAACACTCTACTGGAATGGGACTCAATGTAAGTATCAACAAAACCAAGTGCATCCTGTTTTCTGCATCAGAAAGAAGAAGAAATGTATATAATTTACGCATAGAGGATAATTCATTTGATGATGTTAATAAGTTCAGATACCCGGCCAACATTATAGATAATTAAGGGTGCATAAACGCGACAATACACGACAGGATACAAATAGGAAATAGGACATACTATGCCAATACCAGACTATTGAGAAGGAAACTCATTAGTCGCAACATAACAAATAAATATATATATGAATAAGTATATATAAATATATATACTTATCAGACCGGTTGTTACTTATGGAGGGGAGACATAGACATTGACAAAATAGGAACAAGTAACACTAAAACGGTTCGAAAGAAAGATCGTAAGACGTGTTTATAACCCGATTAAAGAAGACGACGTATTGGGGAATAACAAATATCGAGGAGATGGATGGAGCTGGAATCATGAGGATATTGTAAGATTCATAAAGGCTCAACGAATACAATGGTTAGGTCGCCTAGAGCGGTTGGACGATCAGCGTATGCCAAAGAAAATCGTGAGGGTGCAAGTCTGTAAAAGCAGAAAGAGGGGCCGACCTACGATAAGACGGTTGGATGATGTGCTAGATCGCAGAAGAATATATATGAGGGGTTACTGTGAGATGGCAGTGGACAGGAGACTTTGGAAAAGATTGGTGTTGGAATCCAGGGCTCAGTCTTGGACTGTAGTGCTGAAGAAGAAGTATACCGTTCTTCGAATGTGTCCAGTGACGATTTCTAGGCTTGTACGAAGGAAGAACCAGTTACGAAAGGCAGATTACCTGAGTTATCCGATTTTCGTCTTTGCTACTGTTCATCGTTTTATTCGTACGCCCCCCCCGTCCCCCCACACACACCCCGAACAGACTTGATCAAAACGTTCTTACACAGTTTACGTACGGTACATTTAAAAAAAGTAAATTTTTAGGTTCAACTGTATAGAGTCATCGTCATCTTCAGAAAGTGTTAAACCAAAAATGGTTTGTTCCGGTCGCAAGCAGACAGACTAAGAGCTGGTCACTACTACTCTTCTTTGGACACTCCACACCTCTCAGTCCCGTCGGCTTATAATTCAATAAATGTTTGGGGATGCGATGCAGTCATTCATTCGGCCTAGATGTTCCCACCATCTTAGCTGTTATTGGGCCATCCTGTCTAGTATACTCTCATAATATTTAGTTTCGGGCTGACATCGACATTTCTTTTGTGATCTTGAATAGATATCACTTGCCACGTGTCTGTGAAATCTCATTTCGGCTGTTTCAGTACGGCTGCCCTGGGATTTCGTTTAGTAGAAAGCGTCTCAGACCTATAGAGATGCGTGGGGAGGACCCCGGCATACCAACATTGTAAACTGTATTTGATTACAACGTTTCTAATGGGAATTCAATAGTTGAATGAGCTTTTAGATGTAACCTCGTATATTTACACACAGACAAGTCGTGTTACCACATCCGTTAGTCACTGTTTCTCTCTCTCTCTCTCTCTCTCTCTCTCTCTCTCTCTCTCTCTCTCTCTCTCTCTCTCTCTCTCTCTCTCTCTCTCTCTCTCTCACTTTTTACTGCACTGAAAAAGTGTTTCATATAAAATAATAGAAAACACGTACTTCCCATGCCTAGTTGTTTGTAAATACAAATCAGAAATATTAAAATCATATAAAATTTGAAACAACTTGTAACTTACACAAGTCACAGTTTTTATTTAGTTTATGATTTTAGTTTTTCACTAGCACATAACATTTGCATTTATTGACATTCTTCATCTGTTTATGAAGAAGGCAGCATTGAATTACTCTCCTCTTCTGATTTTTCTGACGCACCTCTGTTTGTCGTGTCCTGTTGATCTAACTGGCACAGATTTTTCGCACCTTTTTTCGTAAATACTCGTGAATCTCCTCTTCTGATTTTTCTGACGCACCTTTGTTTGTCGTGTCCTGTTGATCTAACTGGCAAAGATTTCGCACCATTTTCATCAATACTCGTGGCCAGTGGAAGAGACTAAATCCGTATTTGTGATGACGAACAGTTGAACAAATTTATTTGGACGTAGAAAAATGTACATTGTTTGAATACTGCACTGAAAAAGTGTTTCATATAAAATAATAGAAAACACGTACTTCCCATGCCTATTTGTTTGTAAATACAAATCAGAAATATTTAAATCATATAAAATTTGAAACAACTTGTAACTTACACAAGTCACAGTTTTTATTTAGTTTATGATTTTAGTTTTTCACTAGCACATAACATTTGCATTTATTGACATTCTTCATCTGTTTATGAAGAAGGCAGCATTGAATTACTCTCCTCTTCTGATTTTTCTGACGCACCTTTGTTTGTCGTGTCCTGTTGATCTAACTGGCACAGATTTTTCGCACCTTTTTTCGTAAATACTCGTGAATCTCCTCTTCTGATTTTTCTGACGCACCTTTGTTTGTCGTGTCCTGTTGATCTAACTGGCAAAGATTTCGCACCATTTTCATCAATACGTGGCCAGTGGAAGAGACTAAATCCGTATTTGTGATGAGGAACAGTTGAACAAATTTATTTGGACGTAGAAAAATATACATTGTTTGAATACTGCACTGAAAAAGTGTTTCATATAAAATAATAGAAAACACGTACTTCCCATGCCTATTTGTTTGTAAATACAAATCAGAAATATTAAAATCCTATAAAATTTGAAACAACTTGTAACTTACACAAGTCACAGTTTTTATTTACTTTATGATTTTAGTTTTTCACTAGCACATAACATTTGCATTTATTGACTTCAGTAGTAACGGAGGAAGCCTCACTTTTGTAAACTCGACTAGATGCTTTTCTACTTCTGGAAACTTATTTTTTTTTTTAGCGTAGAAAGAACGCCGATACAAGCAGTCAGGTTCGGATTAGAAGCGCGTGGTGCCCTGTGCTCCCATCAGGCTGGTACCCCCCCTCCGATTCTAAATTCAACTTTTTATCCATTATTTATACTGATAAATGGCATACACAATTTCGAAAGTTAAAAATTATTTTATTAAAGTCTCAAATTACAGCAAATATTTAGCTAAATAGTGATTACAATGAGCATAGTAATACTTAGAAAATACTAATCGATCCATTTTTTTTCTTAATTTTGCATTAACGGAGTCTTGTATAATCCCTTCTAAATCGAGCGATTCAAGTATCACGCTTTCAATATTCAACCTTGCTAACGAAGATAATCTCTCATCTCCCATACTGGAACTCAACATATCTTTAATCGTTTTAATGCAGAAAATGCTCTTTCAGATTCCCAGTTAGGTATTGGAATCGTGAAAAGCAGGCGATAAGCAGTGTACAAATTCGGAAATACATGAATCATTTTACAATCAATAATCCCAGTTTTATACTTTAAGCGGACAAACTGTAGTGTCATGGAATCTATCATCTACATTGGAACGATTTGAAAAAACCTCTTTCTTGCAGTTTTACTCGTGGTACAATGTGCTTCAATTCTATTAGAAGATCGTCGAAAAAGTGTGCACACATCTTTTTATAATTTTAGATTGAGGAGACTCGTTTTTTCACATTTATTATCTTCAAAATTTTTTTTGTGATTTAGGGCTGGATAGTGCCCTCTGTGACAGCTGAGATCCTGGTGCATGGTGCTGGAGCATACCCTAGCGTTATGGATAATCCGCCACTGAATACGAGTAGTAACACCTAATTTTTCTTGAGTCCGCTACATCAGATTTACGTGATGCAGCGCGATTACCATTTTCTTTTGTGAAATTTATTGCGAACAATTTAAATTGAGCCGCATGGGACGATAGAGATGTTGTTTCACTCGTTATGAATATACAATATGTTTCTTGACAACACAGTCAATACGAGAAGTGAACTACTGTAAAAACAACAGTCTAACGACGACAAACAAGTATAGTACAACAGAGTACCGTTATAAGTCTACGGCGCGTGAACAAACAACTGACGGCGAAGGGGTGAAACTGCGAACCAGTTACCGGTAAATTGCATTTTACAATTACTAAACTCAAGCCTGCCAGTTTTAAGCGACGTTGCCAACTCTGCCATGCACACTCCGACCATAGATGTGCAGATCTACAATTTAGCATGTAAATTATATTATTATTAGTGTACAATGCGCACTTACACTTTTGGGAAGAAAATCGGGGGGAAAAGTGCGCATTATAAACGAGAAAATACGGTATTCCGATTTGTGTTACAATTCCTTTCAGTCTGACACTCCGCTGGGTTTTCATATTTTTTATGCTTTTTTTTTTGGGCCATGGATCCCAAAATTTTAAAATTTCCAAAATTTAATAGTACTTTCGGATGATAGTTAAAATTCACTTTAATTTGAAACCCCGCATGAATTCCTGCGATTTTACGAAAATATTCACCCAATTTTTTACACCCTGACGTCCAAAGGTTTTGAAATTTTCAAAAATGAACACCATTCAGATTGTGGTTAAATTCTCTTAAATTTGGTATCTCACATAGACTTTTTCACATTTTTGCCTCCCACCCCCCTATTTTTGTGAACAGGACAAAAAGACAGAATCTCTACAGGACAAAATATTCATTCTCTAAGGACAGAATGAACGTGAAAAATTCATTTGCTGATTTTATCCAAAGAAGAGAATTACAATGGTATGGACACACGAAAAGAATGGCACAGCAAAGATTGCCAAGGAGACTTATGGAAAGGACCTAACCAAGAAGAAGGAAAAGAAGAAGACCACCTATTACCTGGATAGAAGAAATTCAGACTATATTGAGGGAACGAGAAATTGAAGAAGATCTATGGATGGACAAGCAGCAGTGGAAGATGAGAATTCATTCACTTCTGTAATCCTTGGTTCCTAAAGTGTGTAAACATTGTGCAGCTGAAATAATAATACAGTAATCAATTTCTAAAACAGTAGAGTTCTGTAGGGTACAAGTATGGACACCCGTGCCAAGTTTTACGAAAATCGGTTCATGCGTTCAAAAGTTATCGTCAGACGTACACCAAACTGACAGAAGGTAGAAGGAAGAAATCAGTAGATAGGTCAAGGAAACGGCGGGTACTGGAAGAGACCTGCTTGGTCTAATCCTTTGAAAGTGAAGAAGGAGTGGTAAGAATAACACAAACGCGCAAAGGAAGGAGCCAAATTTCTCTATGACGTTAATTGGAATTGATCTACCAGCTGATTTCTGGTTAAGTAACCTACCAAAGTTTGCGACGGGAAGTGATGTGTCGACCTCTGGACAGACGGCGGGGATATTGAGCAAGCGGC
This sequence comes from Magicicada septendecula, assembly GCA_034769895.1. Taxonomy (NCBI): domain Eukaryota; kingdom Metazoa; phylum Arthropoda; class Insecta; order Hemiptera; family Cicadidae; genus Magicicada; species Magicicada septendecula. Next base: position 559,661,068 of record CM068369.1, read on the forward strand.
CGGTCACTTGTTGCCTGGCGCAGTGTGTGGTTCACAAGTATTCAGTCATTGTCACCACACACAACAGACTTTGAAACAGAAAACACATAATCGGTCGGTAGGGGTGGAGTGGGGGTTAAGTTTAGTGTACATTGAGCTTTCTCTACCCCTCTCCCCCGTCCCACCATGCAGATTGTTTACACTCGTCCGTCACAGTCTTGTGTGTGTGTCGCCAGAGTGGACGGTCGGATGGGATAGTGCAGTGTGTACCGTGTTGTCTATTATTCACTATGTATATGTGGTATAATAAAATGTTGAAAAACGGAGCGCTCACCGACGAGAGAAATGTCTTACGCTTTACTTCAAGGTAAGCTGTGTGCACTTAACGTTGTGATATCAAACGTGTAGATAACGGCAGCCGTGCTTGATCTGTTGCTACGGCAACCGAACTAAACAGCCGTCCTGATTATTCGTAGTGTGCTTGAAACCGAAACATTTTAACGTGCAAGTTAATGTAGAATTTATTTTACAAATTGTTTATGATATTTTCACCTGTAATTTATTTCATTAATTTAATACCACTTTTTCAGAGAACATACTAAAATTCTGCAGATATCCAAGCGCGGACGATGCAGATACGGTCTGTCCTGTGCAGAATTGAAGAAAATTATTTGAACTGTGATATCAAATCAATGAAATAACGTTGTTACTCGTAAGATCCCTGAGCTGGAGAACTCGTCGACTATTTTGAACGAAGTGTGTGTGTACAAAAATCCCGATTTCGTGACTTTTTCTTTAATAATATAACCGTTGTAGAGCTCACGAACATACAGTAAACACTAAAATGTGAAACATCCGGATCTGGGATATACCGGTAGTTCTTTTTAGTCCGATACCCTGCTTGATTTTCACAACTTTTTTTTTCAAATTTTTGATTTGTTTTGTGTGCTTCTGGGGTCTCAAAAAGTTTTGAAATTTCTAAAACTTAACTTTAAATCCCGATGTTAGGTGAAATTCTCTTTAATTTGAAATGAATTTAACACGAATTTCTGAAAATTTTATCAAAGTTTTCACTCTTTGATGTCATTCAAAGTTTTTGGACATTAATGTCAAAATAGTTTAAAATATTTTCAAAACTGAAATCTATACTAAGATTTTGATTGAAATTCCCTTCAGTTTGATGCGCTACATGGGTTTTTACGATTTTTTCATCCCCACATTTTTTGCCTCCCCCAGCCCGCTATTTTTGGAGAGATCAATTTCAGAAACAATAAGGTTCTGCAGGATAAAAGTATGGACTCACATGCCTGGTTTGAGGAAAGTCGGTTGATGCGTTCAAAAGCTATCGTTAGGCAAACCGCAAGCAGATAAATAGGCAGACACAAATGTCAAACGGTCGAGTCAAAACTCGGACTCTCTTAGCTCGTTCAATCATAAAATTTAGTTTCTTATTCAAGTGGGAGATGCAATTACTGTTGTGATTTAACCAAGAAAGTTTGGAAGACGACGAATGTACTAGCATCATTTTGATTAATTATATTTTGTATAAATAGCTCATTTAATTTAAATAAATTACGTATTCACTTGAATGTAGTGCATTTGACAATGAAAATTGAAACGTAGTAAAGGGGAGAAACTGTCATTTTCTTTCTTTAGCGCACTCGAGGAGGAATGTAATTGTGGGTAGGTGGTTCGTTTTGTTCAGTTGTTTGTTACCTATTGTAGTAACTGCAGAACTGAAGGTGCAGTTTTGACACATAGCGTGTTAAATCACGTGACTCGTGTCTGGGAATGTCAACGAGAATAATAGGCCTACTATAGTATTCCGAACTCGCCCACTATTTTTACTTCTTAATTTCCAACCTTCTGAAGTTTTTCGTGGGCCTAATATTTTTCTAATAATTCGTCTTTCCAATATTTCTTGTTTGTGTAAATTATAATTAAATGCTAGACATTCACTTGAATATAGGCATTCTGGCTTCACTACTGTACTGGCCTTATTTCGCATTTTTAGATATGCACTTTTTATTGTAAATATCTTTAGTTATACCATATACCCTTTCCATCTTATGAATCCTTTCTTCTATAGCAGATTTTTCTAAACCATTGTCTTGAATTATTTCTCCTAGATACTTAAATTTTCGGACCCTCTCTATTCGACCAATATTTGTAACAGTACATTTATTATTAGATAAATTTTGATATTAAATCATTTTTCAATTAGGCCTATCATAAAAATTACGAATATTCCGGTTACCCCTACTAATGTTTGTTTTGTAAAGTAACAATTGTATAAAAACCATACAATGAACGCTAAAAATTCCAAACAATCTGATTTTGTTTTAAAATTCCGTTTAGTCTAATATATGGCTGAATTTTTACAGCGTTTTCAAATTTTTAGGCCCTGGAGTCTAAGAATTTTGAAATTTCCAAATCTGTACACTGTAATCAAATTTTGGTTAGAATTATAATTTAATTTGATATCCCACGTGGAATTTTCAATTTTAACAAACTTGGAAATTCCACTTTTTTTTGGCCTTCGGCGTCTCAGAACTTTAATATTTTCAAAAATGAACACTAAATTCTTATTTTGTTTAACATTTCTTTTAATTTGATGCCCCGCGTGGAGTTAGCGGTTTTTCAAAATTTTTTAAATGTTCAAAAATAAACACTGACGTTTTCGATTTTTTTCAAAATGTTCTTGACTCCGTCATATTTTTCCGCTCTTATATGTACCTTTTAATCTAGTTCGTATCATGTCTAATAATTTATCCGGATTTTGGATTTATTTCTTTGATTTTGGATTTAATTCTTTTATTCACCTCCCACATTTCTGCTCCACATACGTAAGCCTATGATGTTACATAGGATCACCAAATAAGACTGTGGTTTCTTATATAAGAACTTCAGTTTATAAATCACGCCGTCTTTCCGTAGTCGTGATTCTTTGTTTTTGCGTTTCAACGATTCTGTCTTATAATAAAGTTTTAATGGGCTCTGTCAGTGCAGACTGATTACCGTTATCAGTTACACCATTAATATTTTAACGTGTTCGTAATTGTTTAAACGATTGAGAAATAAAAACGAGAAGAATGAGCGGCTATAAAAACGTACTAGTTGAGAAGAAAAGTGGAAGTTATATCGTTAGATTCAAATCGTTGTTCTCAAGTGTATTTGCCTGCGAGTGTGTGTGTGAATGTATTGTGTTTCTTTAAGAAATTGAGAAATAAAACGCGGTGATTACTCCTAGTAATATGTCAATTAAATGATTTAATTAATCTTTAATTAAGCTAATACAAGTGTTTTTTTTTTTTAATCCAGTACTAACAACGGAAACGGTGTCTCGGTCAGCGAAATGACGTTTTTACATGTTCTCACCCCACACGTCCACTAATAGAAACGGTTCCTGTTCCAAACTTGGGTGAGGTTTCAATTCTGTAACTTTTTCATTTGTGCCAGTAACCTCTGTCTTCAAATATTTGGTTAGGTTAGGTTGATGTCTTTGTAGTTTGGTTCCGAAGCGAGCCCAATGGTCTCTGACATATGGGTTTAGTGTGTGCAGAGTAAATCGATAGGTCGCAACATTGCAAACAACCATCACTTCACACGCCTTTGATAGTCGTAGTCTGTCTCTGTAGCTGATAGGGTGGTGTTTTCAATCGCGAATTTGTCGGGTCGCAATTGACCAGGTTCAAATGTTCACCTCGGTCGCAACTGACCGGGTTTTATACGATTCGTTCGCAACCTACCACGGTCTCAGTTTTGATCACAATTAACCGGATCGAAATTGACCGGTTTCGAAAATTCACTTCGATTGCAACTGACCGGTTTCTATTCTATTACAACGGTTCGCGTTACCACTGCAAAGTTGCGCCTTCACCTCTTCACGTGGCTTTGATAGACGCAGTCTGTGTCTGTAGCTGATAGGACAATGTTTTCGAGCGTAATTGACCGGGCCGCAGTTGACCGCGTTAAAATTTTCACTTCGATCGCAATTGATGATCGGGTTTTATACGATTGGTTCGCAACCTACCACGGTCTCAGTTTTGTTTACAATTAACCGGATCGAAATTGACCGGTTTCGAAAATTCACTTCGATTGCAACTGACCGGTTTCTATTCTATTACAACGGTTCGCGTTACCACTGCAAAGTTGCGCCTTCATCTCTTCACGTGGCTTTGATAGACGCAGTCTGTGTCTGTAGCTGATAGGACAATGTTTTCGAGCGTAATTGACCGGGCCGCAGTTGACCGCGTTAAAATTTTCACTTCGATCGCAATTGATGATCGGGTTTTTTACGATGGGGTCGCAACTGACAGCGACGTATGTTTTGATCCCAATTTGCCGGGTCGCAATTGACCGCGTTCAGATTTTCACCTCGGTCGCAACTGACCGGGTTCTGTAGGATTGGGTCGCAACTGACCGGGTACAACTATAAAGACGCTTACCAAGTTTTACGACAATCGGTTGAAAAGTTGCGTTCAAAAGTTATCGTGGGACATATCCAAACAGACAGACAAATGCCAAAGGTCGAGTAAAAACTGAGAACTCGCTTCGCTCGTACAATTATGTATGGATACTCAACAACAGTTGAAACTAAAATGAATTTTTTTAGTGAAAACAATCAGCAGAAAATATAGACAGAAAACTTGGTACAAATATGTGCTTGTATAGTATTTTATTTATCCTACCACTTCAGGAATAACAACGTACCTACGGATTAACTGGCGTTAAATTCTTAACGGAGGGCAGTGAATCGGGTCAGTAATCTTTATTGAATCTATATAGGCTAGCGGTTTGAGTTGTGTTCGGCGTACATGTTGTGTTCACGTATGTAATGTTGGCCGGGGAGGGGGGTGGCATTGTTTGAAAGTGCACAGCGACATTACATGATCGGTTTGTATCGAATTAACGTGAAATCGAATTAGTCTTCTGTGAGCGCGCGTGTGTGTGTGTGGATCATATTAGCGTTGATGGTCGATCAGCGTATACAGCAATCAATAGGTTTAGCCTATTGTCACCTGTGTCACTTAATACAGTGCAGTTGGGTGTGACCTTGGACGGAAGCGGTGTATAAAACGTAATATCAGCAAACTCAGGGAAATGGAGTTGCTACTTGCAAGGGCGTGTTTAAGGGGGGATGAACGGACTCGGACCCCCTCTCCCAGAGGGTCGAAAAAGTTAACAAATTTTTGTTAATCTCTTAATTTTTAGGCTTTTTTTTGTGTTCACTAATATAGGAGTAGATATTTTTTAAACATAGAAACAGATTTATTACACAGCATTACGTCTGAAATATGGGAAAATGAAATCAGTCAATAAGTATCTTTTAACAATGTTTCGCGCATTTTTATCGTTTATTACTGTTTACTTTAAAGGGACTGACTTTGAGGATGTTATCACGCGTTTTTCAGCCACTTTAAAGATGGTATTATTGATTAGTCTTAACTTGTATTTTCTTTTGTACGAAGCTGACCCGACCTCGGAATCCCCCAGAGCCAATTTCTAGATATGCCACTGGCTACTTGGAATAAGGTATTAGTTGTCGCTTCATAACAAACTGCTTCTCATCATCATCATCATCATCATCATCATCATCATTATTATTTCTACTTCTCGTTTTACGCATTTTTATCCATTACGGTTCCCATTTTTTCCTCGGTTGATCTGTGTTTCTTCTTCCTTTTTGCTTTAGGCTAATATTCTTGTTTTCAAAGTTAGTCTGCTTGCTTCCCTCCTTTCCAAATGTACGTTACGTTTAATTCTCTTTTGTCTCTCGTTTTTTTTTTATTAAATTAAGTTCTCTAATTGTTGCGTAACTTATCTCATCTCTACGGTTACTCTCTTTGACTGATTAGATGCCTTCGTAGAAACTTCATCACTGGAGTTTGTATTCTTCTCTCTTGCGCTTTTGTTGTAACTCAGGTTTGATTGCCTCCCATTTAGGCAATTTATTCTCATAAAATCACTGACTTTCGACGAAAATCTTCCGCCACATGTTTTTCCCCCTCTCACATGATAAAGAAAACATGTCCGGGTAAACGCTGTGTAATACCAGTGGGAACAAGAAGAGGAAGATGAAGGTGGCAGTGGCAGTGGTGCCGGCGGTAGCGGTAACAGATGGCACCCGTCCCAGTTCATTGGACTGTAACAGTGCCAAGCAGGTGCGTCCTTGCAGCATTGACTTTTTGGTGCTATTTAACTGAGTAAACGCGTTAGTAAATTATGCAACGTTTTGTGACGACCGGTCAATGAGTATAGAAAACAATTTTTACATTATTTGTGTCGGCGTTTCGACAGTATGTATTTTGACCATCAGGATCTTTGTATGGGCAGTAGTAAAATAATCAAACACGTAAACAGATCTGTTCATTGAGAGAGAGAGAGAGAGAGAGAGAGTGTGTGTGTGTGTGTGTGTGTTTTACAGAACCTAAATATTTACTATTCTCACGTATTGGTATAGTGAATTAGATAGATATAATAATCTGAAAACATTACAAATTAATTAATATACTGATAATACAATAATCGCTTAATCGTAATTACGAATACAGTTGTAATCGAATGTATAGTCCTAATGGAATTAGTATAGGCACCAATACATGTCAAAATTGTGTTGTAGTTGAATACTTAGTGTAGGGCCTTGTTGAATATGTACAGTATTAAAAGTTATTATTTTGTTTTTTTGTTTTTCAAACAATAGAATTAACGGATATACCAGGTATCGAGTATATAAAAATTTTCACCCAAATTTGTCGCCACAAATGGTATCAAATTGTGTCTGTACTTATTTTGACCATCCTCACAAATCATTGTGTCATTTGTTGTATGAGGTCATTGCAAATTTACGGACGTATAGGGCCTAAACGCTTTAAATATACGAGTAACTATTATTAGGTAGGGTAATAGTAGGGATAACAAATCAAAGGGTAACACATCGTAACAAGTCAATTTATATGGGTTCCCTACTATATGCAGATGACATAGTTATTATTCAAGAATTTGCGTCTCATGAGTAAACCACGTGCGTATTCTTAAGTCAGCTACGTGAAGGGTTGGAAAAAATTGGGAAAAGCGCTGATTTCAAAATATTCTATCTTGATTAACTGTTTTTCAAATTAAACGGAATACACTTCATGTCACTAAGGATCACTTTAACTCTAAATTTCTATACTTGATACATCTTGTGAAAACTGGTATTTCTGAAGATATTTTCAAAAACGTTGTTTAATTTAATTATTTATTCGGTTTAATTGAATTTAATTTAATTTTCACATCCGCATTTCAATTGAAGGATGCTATGCCAAGAATGTTTTAAGCAACGTATATTCGTTTTAAAGTATGTTATTTTTTAATGTAAAATCCTGCAATAAAAAGTCTTCACATTTTTCCGAAGTGAAGTCAAGAAACCAGTTTTCCTGTGTAAAGACGATGGTTCTAACCACTGGATGAGTCCTACCATGGACAACCCTATAAAGAGAAGTGTGGTAAAGGTAGAGTAAAGATTCTGGTTTCGTTTTCTGCCGCGTGCGTAGGCCTAATTCTTTTTTTTCAGACTGCAAATATACACTTGGTTTACTAAATGTTGACTGATTACTCTCATTATCAAGAAACTTTTTTTTTTTGTATCGGCCATCTGAGGATCACATGCCAATTTCAGTTTTTTATTCCTTGTTCTTTTCTTTTTCTCCAATATCCTTTCATCGTTTTTCTATGTCTTTTTTCTCCTGTCTTCAGTCCACTTTGAACATGCGTTTCTCTCTCTCCTACCCTGGACTCCTTCCATTTTTAACACTTTTGCCCAAAAAACGTCTCTTTCAATTGCTTCTTCTGCGTGTATATTATTTTTTTCTAAATCCTTTTTGACTTCTTTAATCCAACTTGATGTTGACTTCTTTCCCCACAGATATTTGAAGATCTGTTTTAACCTATTGTCGTCCATTCTGTATAAATGTCCAAAAAATACTACTATTCTTTTTCTCACTAATTCTGTTATATTTTCTATACTTTGATATATTTCATCATTACTTCTTAATTTCCAACCTTCTGAAGTTTTTTGTGGCCCTAATATTTTCTTAATAATTCGTCTTCAAGAAAACGTATTTTATAAATTTTGCAATTATTTGTATTTCTTTATTTTAAGTAAGTTAAGTCAGCAAGTAAAGAAACACGCCTAAAATTCTACAAGGTGATGGCCCTTCCACACTTCTTTATGGATCTGAGAATTGGACCTTAATGAAAGGCCAGGCCAGCCGCATCCAAGCAGCTGAAATGAGATTTCTCAGGCACATGGCAGGGTATAACTTGCTCTTCATGGTCGTATTAGAAACACAGATATACGGCAGGAACTGAATATAATGAGTAGGCCTATACTCGACAGGATAGCCCAGTATCGGCTGAATTGGTGGCAACGGATTGACTGCTGCCGCATTCCCAAACAACTATGGACTATAAGCCGAGGGGACGTCCGAGGAAGCGCTGGAGTTACCACCTCTAGACTCTTCGACTGTTTGAGACCGGAACAAACCATCCTTTGTTTAATCCTTGCAGATGATGATGACCTTCATTGTTACAGTTATTTAGAAACCGTAACCCTTAACCCGCCGTTGGCATAGACATAGAGCTACTTTAATGATTACGGAATTTCGCTGAAATGTTTAATAGCTCTGGGGGGGATTGAGCCCCCCCCCCGTGTTACGCCACTAGTGGTTGTCGACTGACGAAAAAACATTGTTACTGAACATGCCGATCATGAAGTCTATAAGTGGAATTGACGGAAATTTCCTTTCTGCGCAAAAAAAAATGTATACTGTGAATGAGGAAATCAAACGGATAAAGTTAGTTAAATTACTTAGTTTTCTATGAAATGAAGTGTGTGTGTGTGTGTGTGTGTGTGTGTGTGTGTGTGTGTGTGTGTGTGTGTGTGTGTGTGTGTGTGTGTGTGTGTGTGTGTGTGTGTGTGTGTGTGTGTGTGTGTGTGTGTGTGTGTGTGAAATCTTGTAGAATTTCTTTCGTTAATGAGTCACTCGCGCGGACAATTAGTTTCAGTAAAATTATTCAGCGCAATCTTGATTGTTGATGTTGCTATATTCTACTGCACTGAGTCATTGCAGTTGCGGCAGGGAATCTTCCAATATGAATGAGTAAGCGGTTCATTCGACGTACATTGGAAATATCCTGCCCGACCCGGCAGCGTCAATGAGTCATTGTACAGAGCCACGAGGAGGCGGGCCAGGTAACTAACGCAGCAGCAGCAGCAGGAGTGTGTGCGTGAATGTTCTCACTGTCATGACTAATTGTGACGGAGGAATGTTGTGGACATGGACCAGACGTTATTGATTTATAGTAGTAGTGTAGTTATTATGTGGCTTGTAATTTAAACGTCACCACGTATTCGTACTATACGAACGAAACCATCATATACATCATTTACGACAGTTGAAACGAAGTGTGAAAATTGTTTCAGACGATTATTGCGGGAGGAAAGAGGTTCCAGTAATTTAGTACAAACGGTGTGTAGTAAACATTAACTCAACATTCCCAAATACAGCAACAGCGTTAAGAATATTACTTAATTACTGCAGCTGGCGAAAGATCATTCTGGAAATTAAAATTTATAAAACGTTATTTATGATCGACTGTAGCTTAGAGACGTTGAGGTAGCAGAAGATTGGGGGTGAGGGGGCAATTCAGATTTACATTCGACTCAGCGTACGAACGCCTAGTGGCTGTCCTGCGGACGGGGCAGGTCGCTCGAAGAACTATAGGAAGACTTAGGAAACCTTTGTGATATGTTTGTAATCAAGCTGGCTAAGGCAATTTTAAACATTTCTGAAACGTTTGTCTAAAATGTTAGCGTTCCGTGTCGGAAAAGTGTCCTACACATACAGTATGATTACGGACACTAGGGCCACGTCATCGACAACAAAATCCAAGAATGTGTGTGATTCTTTTGCTACCGGATCAAACGATTACACATCGCGAGGACCGCGGTCAGTTGTGACCCAGTCATATAAAACCTGGCCAGTTGCGACCCAGCCAAGAAAATATCGTCCCTGTCAGCTACAGACGCAGACTGCATCGTGTGAAGTCATGAAAGTCCACGCCGAGGCTAACGAGTCCACGCTTGGAATGGTAATACGTAGCCTACAGCTGTTTCCAGTGTTTGGGCCATTTGTCACGCACTGTTGCTACCTATCAACTTTCTTGGTGCTATAGTAGTGTGAAATTTATGGTGTCGTAAGGTGGTGCATATTGTGCCCAATATTTTCGTGTCATTGTTATAATACAGAAATTATAATTAGAATACCATTCATTCCTAACCTAACCCAACCCAAACTAACCTAATATGCCTATAATATTAGAAGAAAGAGGTTACTTGTACAAATAAAAAAGTTACAGAATTGAAACATTACCGAAAGTTGGAACAGGAAAGTTTCTACTAGATGCCACGGATTCGGTCAGTTGCGACAAAGTGAAAGTGCAAGGCGCAGTTGACCCGGGCAAGAACAGGGGGAAACAGTTTTGTCGCAACTGACCGAGACCGCATCGCATCCCAGACCTGTTCGAGGGTTTTATTAACGAACTCGTGTAAGCGTTGTTTTGCTTCTTTATTCTGTAAACACGTTAAAGTTTTATTAGATCGCACTGTGGACAGGAGGAGTTACTGTTGACTGCGGATCGCGTAAGCACATGGTCGACTGGCGGCTAGACGTGGCGCCCAACGATGGAAGTCTGGCTGGATGAACTCGGTTATCGATTGTCGACGAGTCTGCTGGAAAACAAGCGTTATGTTTACACAGTATATTTTAATGTAAAAATAATGTTTAATGTTGCAACAACGTTCCGAGTATTTTGAGCGTGACTGGAAATTTCCGAGAAATGTCAAAAAAAATTTACCGCTTGAGGGGGCGTCCGGAGAGAAAGTTAAACAGTAGACTTAGCGAAAACAGATTGCGGCCGCTGACGCATTAACTGCATTTCACCCAGACTGATGTTGACATCGTTTAGTTTTGTTATACAAAATCAGGTACAATGCGGGTGCGGCGTTCCTTCGTTCAAAAGAAAATAAAATTACAAGTTGAATGGCGGTCGCGTCAAGACTTATCGACGGGCGCAGGGTTCTCGACTGCTGCCCTACAGCATAGTTTCTGATTCTGGATTTATTTCTTTTATTTACCCCCCACAATTCTGCCCCATATAAGCTCTGCCATCTACTATGGTTTTATACGTTAGACCCTTTAACCCGTAAATGCCACACATGGGTGCAGAGGACCCGAGCGAAATTTGTTTTCAGATTTCTCCCTTTGAGGTTGTTACTACTAAGCTACCTAACTGTATGCATCTACCAGTCAGTTGGCCTTGCGACAGTATTGTTGTTTGTTTGCTAGCATTTCCGGTGTTTTGGAAATAACAGTTACCCGGTCCCGTGCGCCCATCTGTGTCTGTAGTAACTTTTTTCAGGCACTGTGTGTACCTGTTACTCTTAAGTTATGGCTCAGTATCTAAGCGAATAACAGATACCAGCTCTGGTTTTCATCAGTCGAAGTAGCAAATGAATTAATCTATAAAAAGATAACCTATCTGGGGTTTATGAAAAAACTAAACGTTAGCCAACTACCAGAATTTACAGTCGCAAAAGGAAGATATGTACCGTCAGCGTTATACGGATTTTCTGGGCAAACAAAAAAATGCAATGGAGACTTCTCAGATTAATGACAGGACAGCTATAATAACATAATTTAAATTCCTGGTTTCGTTATCCATGACGTGTCCGTTACTTAACTAAATACAACTATTATATTAACGACTCGGAACACAAAGTTTTTTATAAGTAAAAACATAAAGTAACTATTATATTAACGACTCGGAACACTTTATGAGGTAAAACTTTATGTTTTTACTTATAAAAAACTTTGTGTTCCGAGTCGTTAATATAATAGTTGTATTAAGATAATTTAGTTTAGGTATTTTATCATTTTATTGCTTACGTAGTAATATGCCAAATATATTACATCGTCTAGTGTATGACCGCCTAAGAAAATGTTTGCGATTTTTTATTTAATATAAAAATTAATTTTATTTTCTGTTTGCTCCATTTTATAACTAAAAATTATTGACAGATCATCGAATCAAGGTGACTGGTTTTTGAAGGACAGATTATTATTTATGTAAACCTTGATTTATTAGTGTAACATTTTAACAAAACAATTGTTTTGTTTAAAACACAAGTGTACTATGAATAATAGTGGATAAACTGTATATTAAGTAAACTACAGTTATTGAAAAAAAAATAGTTGTTTTGATTTCATTACCGTCACTCTTTTGTACTAATATTTTATGTGGGTCCTGTGGACCTATATGTGCCTTAGATGAAATATTTTTTATGTGTGGCAGTTAACGCGTTAAAATAAACTGTTCAAGGGTGAGAGATATTAAAGTTTCAATCTTCTATTAAAAAGAAACAAATTAATTTCGTTAAAATATAATACTTTAAAACTCCACGTCCTCGTCGTGCTCCTGGGACCTTCTGTAGCCACACTCTAGCTACAGATGCTAACTGACCCCTGTGAAGACCAACGAACGGAATGGTGTAAGAGATCTCCATGATCCAACAGCAGGACTATGCGGAAGAGTCTTAGAGGAGCAGACCTCTTCAAAAACTTGGTTCATCTGGCTCCGGAAGATAGCACCCAGTAAGGGCCCCGCCTAGGGTTACAGGTGAAACCCGGTTAACGGTCGCAAAGACGGATGAGGCATCTCAGTTCACAACGGCAGAGAGAGCGGAAGAACCTATGGAGTAAACGACAAAAACAATCATTTCGGACTAACAATCCGATCTTATCTCGGAATTTAATTCATACTTTTGCACTCTATACAATAATGAAATATATCAAGGTATATAGAATGGACGACAATAGGTTAACAAAGCAGGCCTTCAAATATCTGTGGGGGAAGAAGTCAACATCAAGTTGGATTAAAGAAGTCCAAAAGGATTTAGAAAAAAAATAATATACAGGCAGAAGAACCAATTGAAAGAGACGTTTTTTGGGGAAAAGTGTTAAAAATGGAAGAAGTCCAGTGTAGGAGAGAGAAAAACGCAGGTTCAAAGTGGACTGAAGACAGGAAGAAGAGACACAGTGAAAAGATGAAAGAATAGTGGAGAAAAGAAATGAATAAAGAATTGAAATTGGCATGTGGTCTATAGATGGCCGATACAAAAAAAAAAAAAAATTGAAACTATTTTAGCTTTGTATATTTGATATACTATAATCAAACATTATAGATTTAGAAACACATGCATTATAGATCGATCGATCTATGGATCTATGGCAAACGTGCAGTAACGATAAAAGGGAACAAGCAAATACGAGCCTCACATATATTTCAAACTGGAAGTGTGTAAATTTTAAAACAGCGTGTGAAACACAAGTTAATTTAAACAGTAGGCTATAGTAAGGAATTTATGCGTAATCGGTGCCACCAACAACCAGACATTATCTCTAATGTATGTACGTAATTAATTAAAATTGGTGTTCACAAGCTGTTCTGTTTACTGAGCGACTGCGACACACAGAGAATTTATGGCCACGTGTGCTTGTGTTTGTGTTTGTGTAAAGCGTTTCTGCGAAATCGCCCACTTTGTGTTTGGGTTTTCGACGCAGGGATAAAGGAGGGTCACACGTTCGAGACCTGTGCATAATTTTAAAACGGTATCCGTTATAACCACCTACGTTCAGTGTGGTATATTTCTTTGGTTAGTATGCGAGTTTCTAAGAATCTGGAATCTTGGTTTCGAGACTAATCTTGTAGTTGTTTAAACGGACTGCGTATCGTCATATGTTTTACTTTTTAGCTCTTTCTGAACTGCATCTTTCGTAATCGAGAGAACTCCAAAACTGAAACGTAATGGAAGATAACGTGTGATATTTGAATGCTTTGATTGACGTAAACCACGCCATCTTGAAATCTTATTTAAAAAAATCATAGGGCCTAATTGATCACTATAATAATGACATGTTTATACGTAGTATAATAAGAACAGAGTTTTGCTAATGTCAAACGTTGTTTGTTTAATTGAAACGATCGTATTTCGTATTGTGTGTCAAAAATGTTAGTCGTGATAGTGAAGACGATTAGATAACTATACATCCAGTGATCACTATGTTGAGACAGTGAATTTACGCTCGCTCGTGGACTGACGTGGTGGGAACTTTCAATAACAACACTCCGTTCTGTTTTACAGCCAACTTTTACTGGTAATATTAATTAACGCCAAACGTTCCGTCCGTTCTGTCATGCGACATCCTCGGTGGTAAACCAAAAGGGTTGCCTGTTTCTAAGGCTTTCACAGCCGGCGTCAGTATTGTTGAAATTAAATCCAGGTTATTGGGCCGTGGTCTACTGAAGATGTTGTTCTCAGACGTTCCGGCCTCAACTGTGGAGGCCTTACTGTGGTTACTGACGAACTTCGTGTCAGTTGTGGTAGAATCGTTTTACCACTGAAGAGGTGGCCTCCAGAGATGAGGCCCAAAAGGGTTAGACTACGTCGTTTAAAGCGGCGAGGCCGAGAACATCTGCAAGCGGTAAGAACCGTCTGTGTTACCATAATTTTGTGAGATTACAATCAATACTAATGGGCCATGGTACCAATAATTGATGGTCCTTTGATTTTTTGGTTTTTGTGTAGTGAAATTACCGACATAACCAGCCCCGCAGTTGCCTACCGTAATTGTTTTGATAATTTATACTCTGTGTGTTTTGATAACGGTTGTTTAGACTTCATCATCATCATCCTCAACGTTTCAACCAATAATGGTTTGTTCCGGTCTCAAATAGGCGAATATTACTGCTGGTCACTCCACCGCTTCCTCGGACGTCCCACACCTCTCCGTCCCCTCGGCTTATCCGTCCGGCTATTCCTTATTTGAGGCAATTTAGTAGTGAATATGTCCCCTGCATATGTTACTAGCATATCGCAGGGTAAGACGTATGGTGGGGCTGCCACCGTCAGGCTTAACGTCCAGCCCGATTTTCTGTCAGGGTGTTCTCCCATAAAGTTTCTGTCTTACCAGACTAAAGAGACCAGTTTTCCCTGTTGAGATATCCATAAGGATAATGTTATGGATTCCCCTTGCCTCCCACATCATACGTCGTTGACCAATGGAAGGTCATCCGTCTTTAGGGGCAATTTCTCACCCCAAGGGCAAGAGGGTGCCCTAACCTCTACTTGACAATGACAGGAAGAGGAGGGGCAGCTTATACCGGCTGTCACTCGGTCTCCAGAGCTGCGTTAGCCACCTGTAGGTGTTGCCCATCTCCCACCACATAGAGGTGCGGTTGGATAATTCCCTTCATCAAGGAATGAGACCATAAGGCATTACTCATCCTCTCCAGTACTTTGGGGACGTTGTTTAGACTTAATTTTATGTTAATATGAAATTTCCTACAAGCAACCAAGATCACTTCTGTCCGAAGGCAGGGTTCGTCTGAACGGTTCTGTGCTGCGTCTCAAGGTCGCTACAATGTGCAACGTCATCCGATTCGTCAGCACACCGGACCGCGGTCAGTTGCGTCCCAATCGTATGAAACTCGGTCAATTGCGACCCGGCCAACTGCGATCGAAAATGTCGTTTCCTATAAGCTACAGATGTAGGAGTGGATCTATCAAAGGCGTGTGACGAAATGAAAACTCGCGCGTGGCATGGTAATGCGCTACGACAGTTTCCAGTGTTTATATACTGTTACGACCAATCAATTTTTTCTGTGCCATCGGACTGTGAACTTTACGCTGTCGTAAGGTGGTGCCGACCGTTACTACTAACATATTCATGTTATTATTGTTATAGGCCTAATACAGAAATTACCATTAAAATTCTATTCATTCCTAACCTAACCTTACGAAACCCAACCTAACTTAACGTACCCTTACCTAACATAACCTAAATTGACTTTAACAAAATATTGGAAGAAAAAGGTTACTCGTACAAATGAAAAAGCTACAGGTTTGAAACCTCATTGAACTTCAGAACAGGAATGTTTCTGTTAGTTGTCACAGACTCAATTAGTTGGGACTAAGTGAAAGTACGGGGCGGAATTGGCCTGGTAAGAACAGGTAAAAACGTCGTTTCGTCGCACCTGACCGAGACCGAACATTTACCATGTCTTCTTCTTACTTTTCATCTCTTCCCTGGAATAATTATCTTATATTATCAGTTTCTGTAAACAGTCTTTTCCCATCCAAATTGCTTTCTACTTTGTAACGGTTTCCTCTTGTCACGTACTAATCTCCTTAATGCATCTTTATCTTCTCACTCCAGTTGATCTTTTCTGTCCTTCACCAAAATTCATATTTCGGAGTTGATCAGTTTCTCTCTTCTTAGTAGCCAGTAGGCCTATAGCTGGTTTGTTTTATCTGATCGCAAGTTTCACTTTGGTGGCGCTGGCCTGCTCAGTGGTAACGTTCGAGACTCACAAGCTCAACGGCTGTGCTGTGGTAGTGGGTAGAGACAAGATCACGCGACTAGAGGATATAATATAGCGGGGTCTTGTCTGACATGCTTGGGCTATAAAAGGCACACTTACACGAAACACGCGCACACACAAATCCTTCTCCACCGCAGAAGGTTGGTAGTGGTGGAACACGGCCAGAGAGCATAACAGTGAGAAGGAGGAAGGGTTCCAGTTAGAGGTGTGATAAATTAATATTTGGAAATAACAGGTACGAACGAAACCGTTCAAAAAGAAAAAAACATGTACAAATACCGGTTATTATATACGTATTGTACATAATATACCTGTATTAACAGTGTTACTTTACACTGTGACTTTAGTAAGCTGTTACTGTTTAAAAGAAAATGAGAGACAAGAGAATTTATAGGCCTGTCTCCCTTTGGGAATACTAATTTAAGTTTTCACTAGGAGTAGACAAACTGACATCGATTTCATATTAAATTATTGATTCCATTTGGTTAGATAAATCAGTTGCGAAACTCGGGCAATGTTTAGAGTGCATAACAGCACAACAAATAATGCCAAAAAAATTATTTTTGTTATTATAATCTGTATTATATATCTGCATAACACTCGAGAATAGATGTAACATCAGTATGAATTTTTTTCATTTATTAAAAACAGCTTCGTCTCTTTGGCATAGACATATTCTGAACCTCGCTGTTTTTGATTCGTTTCGTACTTGTATGGCAATCGGCACATGGGTAGAATGAAGTATTCAGCACCAAAAAGGGACTTTGTACTTGTAATACTCGTAGTACTCGCTTACTTGTTTATTCGTTAATTGCGTAGGGGGTCCCGCGACTCGGAACCGCGAGGCCGAGAGTAATCGGAACGGGTATTTCGACTTTTCAGAACTGTTATATCGGTTCCATAAAAATATCGTTCCAAAATACCTGTTATAGGTATGTCGGCCCACCTGTAGTTCCAGTTCGAATACATTTCCCGTTGTAGACTGCTCGGTGATGAACACTGGTGCGTCTTAAATCAGATGTTACTTGACTGAGACATTGTGGATTTAGACGATTGTGAATTGTTTTTTCTCCTTTTTGAATAGATGCGGTTTCGTGGGTAATGATAGCGGTACTCGTGTAATTGTATAACGTTTTCCTGTGTACGAATGGAAGGACGTATAAATTGTCGCGAGAGAGGTTTTGTGAAGCGGAAGTCGCCCGTTGCCTAGCAACCAGATATAGCAGCAGGGTTAGTTAGTTAATACGCGTTAGCTGCTGTTTCGCTTTATCTGCCAACTGGTGGAAGTGGAACCTTATAATTGGTAGCGAACGCGCGCGCGCGCGCGTGTGTAGAACTAACTGACTGCACGATTGAAAATAAGGTTGAGATTCGTATCGACAGAGACGCTTAATGTACTCTGCGAATTGAAAATATGTGATCTAGATTTGTTAGTCAGTCGATTGGTAATGACAGTTGAAAGTCGGTCGGTGTTGAACACACAATTCACGCGTTATTTAAAACGTGTGATTTACGTTATGATAGTAGTTTATTACACTAGCGTGAACCATTTTGTTGATTTCGTAATGTATAATTTTTATAAACGTATGTTTTAATGTAGATAGTATTAATGGGCGATTATTTTAAAGACAGTATTTCACAAGGAAATCTATTTAGGTATGTTGATGTAGAAAATATATATTGTTACGACGGTCTACTGATCGCCGTATGGTACAGTGGAAAACAAAATACAAGACGCCAATTACGTCACTAATCACCAGCTATAATTATTACAATTAAACAGTTTATAATCAACAAGGTAGTCTCTTACCACAAATCAGATAAAAGTGGTTCACATGCAATAAAAACGTCTACTAATATAAAACACAATTGTATTACAATTGTCCCGCACAATTATAAAACACATAACACTTCGCTACAATACTTGGAACCGCAACTCAAACTGACTGCTAAGCGCAGCTGTCGTCGTTTAAATAGATATCAGAAATGTTCCAGAATAGTCGATACTACGCATCAGCAATAAAGGAAAACATTGGGGCGTAATTCATTGCGGCCTTGACACAGTGCACGCGGCCGCGCGCATTCCGCACTGTCTAGCTAACGCCTTGAGAATCACGTACGCACACAACATTACAGCCGGTTCCACTGGAACATTCGAGACACACGTAGATTGTTCGGTAATGTATTTTCTATACCTGTAGTGTAGAAAACAGAAACTGCTTCTTGAAATACTGTAATAGTATTATTGAACAGATTAGAATGTTGAAAACTTTGTGAAATTTGGGGCAAGAAACTCAACAGTTAAGCATTTTCACTGTTGTGACATTATTGTCACCTTCACTGGTGACATGTTTCTACTTCCGAGCTCTTCTGTTGCACTCCATACGTTTTGTTTCACTTCACAATATTGTGTTTTTCTTCTCCTCCCGTCTCGTGTTGCAGATTGAATGATACGTTGTTTTGCCTCCCAGTCTTCATTTCCAATACAACAAAATTTGCTGTGATGAGTTTATCTTTTCGTCTCGCGCGCGCGCCTACACACACACACACACACTTTTTTATATTTATAATTTCTTTACCTCAAGATGTTTTTTCCCTTATTTGGAACATGTTTCGGGACACTTATTGTTCCCATCCTCAGTCATCATAGTTTTGGATCTAGTTGTATTTGTGTCTGCACAACCCCACTCCTACTGGGGGCGTTCAGGCACCAGGTGTCAACTTCATTGACCTGGGCATCTTAAAATAAGTAAGGAAAAGAGGAAGACCACAGAGGTACATGCCTTTGACGAATTATAAGATCGGTGGAAATACATTCCGGATTAACACAGGACACAGAGCAAAGTGGAAGAAGGAACGGGGGAGGGCCCCACGTCCGACATGGGGCTTTTGAAGGCTGAAGAGGGACAGATTAGACGAACGTCAGTGTGCCGCGACGAATGTTGTAACGCAACAGAAATGCTGGCATCCATGTTACATAAAAATTAGGTTAACAGAATAATAAACAAGTCAATATCTAACCCCATGATAAAACAGAAATCTAATAATTACATTTATAATTATAGATAAAGATAAATAAGGATGCAAGGTAGAATTAACGAGAATAAACAAACCTGTAAGTTAGATAATAGTTAATGATCTATGTTCAGTGAAAAGTAAACAAAAATGAAACAATAATTTACTTTATAGCAATAGCAATTAAGGATTTTGAGTTAAAAGATATTATTTTGTGACAACAAATGTTATGATAAAGTTTATGTTATGTTATACCAATTATGTGTTGAGGTAATGAAACAAGATGTATTATTCAATTACTGTTGTAGAATGAAGTGTGAAGCAGCTAGTTAGCGTTAATAGATTTGAATTTTCTTATATATGATCCATAGGTCAAGATAAAATTGTCATTAGATATGGAAAAAATAATTGTTTATGTAAATGTTAATAGTTAAGATTTGATTATATGTATGAATTTATGTAAAAGGGCTATAGATGTTTACCAGTTATAAACACAGGTAGATCCGTTTACAATAAAAGGCCTAACAGCCAAAACCACTATATAACCACTCATAACATAAAGGTTAGGTACATAAATTAATAATAATTAATGAATACGGTTTGAAGAGCTAGAAAAAAACATTAAATTAGTAATGATATATAATAAACCATATCAATTTATACAAATTATGATAATGCCATGATATCGATTGGTAACGTTTAATATCGAAAAGGTAGTAAATATAAAAGAAACAGGCTCATATCAAAAAACCAGCAGAATATGTGTAGAAAATAATAAACCAACTATCGGTAAAATTATATTCCGATATGATAGCAAATTGATAAGGAATAGACAAAAAATATATGAAATAAACACTATATACAAAACATGTGGAAGGAAGAAAAATCATGTGTTGCTAGGGACTACAGGAAATGAAGAAGTTGTTGATTTTCAATTATTGCCTTTTATGATCTGAATGTGATGAGATTAAAAAACCTAAGAAATGTCTATTTAATCGGAATATTCTAAATTAGCAGATACTCTTATAAAATACAAAATTCTAATGATAATATTTATGACTCTTGCCAGTACAGTTTAACCAAACAAGACTATAGTATGAAATCACAATAGAAAATAAATAACTGGGTTCTACAAGGAAGGACTTGAATTGTCCCATATCCGAAAGGAATTCACGATATATTAAACCAAATAGAAAGAGTTAACTGTATCACAACTAATAATATACAATACACTAGAACTTATAACCTTTCAAATACACGGAACATCACTAATTGCTCCAACCGAGAGAAGAACGTATTTGGATCCAGGAATTGCAGAAGAAGCATCAATCGGGCTGTAAATCAATCCATAGAGCTGTATTTCCGAGGTGGACAGGACAAGAATTCCATTTTATTAAACCGAAGAAAGAATATTGTACGGCATAATCATCCAGAACAGTAAATTTATCAATCAACCGCCTACACGATTTGCTTCGTTCTAGTCTGGTAAATTATTATTATATCAATCATATTAACTACACAACACTTCAAATTTGTAAATCTTGCATTCTTATCTATGTATTTTTAATCTTCCCCACAGTTACAAGAACCTTCACACCCTGAATTAAGTTAATTACAAATTAAAACACACTATATAACTGAATCTAAATAAAGGATCAGACTAATCAATAATCGATTCACGTAATCTATAGCCCATGTGTATGTCAGTTAGAACATATCTTATTCAATGTTAAAGAAGTAAACAAATAAAGAACCTTTATATAGTTGCAAAATCTTGTCATTTGGAGTATGATTTAATGAGTTGGGAATAAAAAAGTAATTGACTAAGTATAGAATAATTGGTTAACATAAACAGTGAAATAACCTCTAAGTTTCATTGCTCCGGTACTACAGCGCTTATAGCGGAATTCTCCGACACCAAAGAGAGAGCGTAAAAATACAAAATTATACATAATTCTCTTCAAGGTATAATAGGGTTGAACGAAATTATAGAATAACACATTAATTATTTAAGTTTCAAGTACACTAACACTGATATTTTTTAGAGAGATAAGTTAATATTAATTAATTAAATCAATATATCCCACAACTCCAAATATCTCAGATATTTAAATAATTAAGTAAATTAAAACGACCTAAGAGAGTAAAGACAGGGGAACATACCCGTTCATAGTAACGAATAGGCATACATTGCGTGAAAATAACGTGACGCTCGTACTCGTCTGACCACAATGTTAAATTCGCCTAGTAATTATGCTGTAATTGTTTCCGGCAGTTGCGAGTTGTATTATCTAATTACAACGTTACATGTCATTTAGTTTATGTGTTAATTTTAGCGTTCTACTGATTAGCACCACTCGTGTGTGTGTGTGTGTGTGTGTGTGTGTGTGTGTGTGTGTGTGTGTGTGTGTGTGTGTGTGTGTGTGTGTGTGTGGCCTCCCACAGCTTCCTCTGTCGCGCTCCCAATCAGCTGACACCTAACAAGACTCATACCATTCTAGTTGCACACGCATCGATGTCGGTCGTACGGAAAAATATCGTACGATCAAAACGAAGAAGAGCATGGGAGCTTGCACACAGTTCGGTCTCCACACGGCACGACACGATCGCCGTGTAGCTGCCGTCCACTGCCACTATAAAGACGGTCGCCGTGCCGTTTTCGTGAATTCAGTGGCACCAATGCACGCTTGCACACTCCACGAGTTATATGCTGCCAATGTACTATAGCACACCGCTCTCAACGACGCGTTGCAGCAGTCCCAGCGGTGACAAAAACCAACGCAGTGCCAACGCTAGTCGACGCCGCGTTAACGCCCGACCGTGTGTACTAGCTAATCTTATTCTATGTACTGTTGAACAGCCGGGCGGTAACGCCGCGTCGACGCTACGCCCGTGTGTACCTAGCCATATTCGTACGGTAAAAACCCGTCTTCATTTGACTTGTTGCTTCTAACAAAACTGGGACCTATTTCATAAAAGTAAGTAATATCATTGGCAAATTTTATTATCATTGGCAAGTTTTTGAACATTGAACAACCACATAGCAACAACACGTTTTGGATTCGTTTTCCATACAACTGCGAGTGATCTCGAGCTAAAACGACTGCACTCTACACGTGGTGTGTGCAAGCAACGCACACACGATAAAATATCGTACGATATTTTTCCGTGTGATCGAAATCGATGTGTGTGCAACTAAGCTTAGGGTTTCGAATTGTACTCTCTTAACGTGAACAAGAAGGGAAATTTTGATTTTTTTAGGTTAGGTACGGAATACTCAAATGTTTTCTTCTTTTTCTGTTGAATTCAGTAGGTTATGTTTATCGCTTTTCTAGGTAACCTGTTACACCAAACAATCCACACATATTTCCATAAGTGTTTGTTTTCTTAGCTGTTTTTGAACATTGAAAATATCGATTTCATTCCTAGAAAAAACATTTTCTATCGATTACGCTTACGCTTCTCGAAAACACAAAAGGAGAGATCGCTGGAACGCGACAAAGTAGGTACAGAAGTAGTCAGTTAAAATTTAAAAAAGTTCAACTTGTCCTCGTCGATTATGACCGAAAGCCGGCTACAAGTGCCATAAACTATACATTTATGTTTATGAAAAAATCCTAAGGCTACGCCTAGCGTATAAGCGTGCAAGGCCACACATAATGTTAAAAATATTGTGAACGCTAATGTTTTAAAAATATTTCGGTAGACAATATTAACGAGTGATTATTTTATAGACAGTATCGCACAGGAAATACAGTCTCCCTCTCACTTCTCTATCGTGGGGAATCAACACTGAATTCACCTGGATTTGAGTGCACGAATTCGACACCTGTCTGGGCGATCAAGGTGGCACCGAAGTGTTTGTTGTCGTCATTGAGGTCCATCACGAGGATACCGATATTCCCGTTATGCATTGGCGTCATTATATTTATTCGCAGCTAGTATACACTGCGTTTGACGCTTTACAAAGGAAGCGCTGCGGTAATTCGGTGAAGGAAGTGGTGCTGCGCCCACTCCGTCGGCGAGTAATTAGAATTGTGTGGGGGAATCAACGGCGCGGCGGCCAGTGTGGGAGGGCCAATCAAGCCGGATAAACAAACGGTTATGATTATGATGGAACCGCAACTCAAGGTGGGCAAAGAGATTCATTTTGTTTTGCGTGTACGGTAAAACCTCGTTGCTACTCTCAGTCTCTGAGGCGACTTCTTCTGCTGTAGTTCTTGAGTAACTTCGTTGTGGAAAACACGGTTTTACATATATGTACTCAGTGCCGGATTTACCACTAGGCTGACCAGGCCGCGGGCTCAGAGGGGGCCGCAAGCTACAGATGTTTGTTTTTTAACAGAAGTATTTTTATAAAAGTAGGAGGCACTTTGATTTATTTAAGTGTATGATTTTTTGAAATTAAATGATCAATTTTTGTTAATAATACAAATGGAAGACAGTTCTTATTTAAATATTGAACGCTTATTTTTAAGACGTTGGCATCCTTGAAAACTAATCTAAGGTCCGCTATATTGCTCCCGAATTTACACGACCATGGTACCACCCTTGTTTGTTATCATTGTTTATCTGCGTTGTGACTGAACGGTTTGCGATTTGAGGTTATGTTTTTATTTTGTTTTGAATGTAAAGAAGGTTTTTGTGTGGTGGGCAACGTGTTGTTTCGTTGATATTTATTAATGTGAAAACTTTATGAACATAGAATTGAATCCGTACACTAAACGTATTCATCATGAACATGAACATGAACATAAACATTCACACGGCTAGTGGAGCCTACAAACGTAAGCTAAAAAAATTGAATCCGTACACTAAACGTATTCATCATGAACATGAACATAAACATTCACACGGCTAGTGGAGCCTACAAACGTAAGCTAAAAAAATTAACCCGGGGGGGGCTCAGAAAAGTTGGCCTAGGGTCTCAAAACTCTTAAATTCGGCACTTCGAAACATCAACGTCAGTTTCGGCGAAAAACGTTGCAGAGAAATGTGGCCTACAGCGTGTAACTCATACAATTCTAGTCGATTATTCCTTTGTAAGTAACTCGTTTAGTTTCCTCCAGATCTCCCATGTAATCTTCAAATTTCCTCAAATAAATACAATTTCAAGTAGGTTAAGTTTCACCTGACGCGCGTTTAACAGAAATTATTCTGTATCTTCAGAGGTTTTTTTTTATTATATTGTAAGCGAAACTTTCAATTACGATTCAAAAAAACCTCTGAAGATACAGAATGATTTCTGTGGATCGTGCGTCAGGTGAAAATAAACCTACTTGCAGTTGTATTTATTGAAGATATTACAATTCTAGTTGATTATTGATTGGTTATTCTTTGTTGACAGTACCAAGAAGACTATTAAGGAGCGAGACACTGTTTTTCAGGATTTCAAATTTTCGAATCTTCTATTAAACTCGTCCACGATTTCTTGAATATTTGCACCAGAGTTCGAAAAATTTGTGTATTTAATTATTTTTAAGTACATGTGCTATTTTGTTCATCTGTTATTTAAATTAGCAGTCTCTGTAATTCCAACTTTGTCGTGTTTACTTGCTAAACCGCTAGTTGTCATGTTCCGGACGGAACCATTTTCAAGTCCTAAATGGTGGAAACACTGAAAGACGTCGTCCGGAACATGACAAGTAGCAGTTTAGCAAGTAAACACGACAAAGTTGGAACATATACTATTTATCGACGACTTGCACAGGGTACAATTCTTTTTTTCCCAAAGAACATTTGAAAAGTTGTAAAGTAATTAACGTAAAAAATAATTTTAATTAAGTAAATAGAGTAAAATTAAATTGGTTTCGCAAGATAAGATTGAGGGCGACCAGTTGGAAAATGGTTGGTCTAATTGAATGTGTAATGAATGAACGTCTAATTGAACTAGCCATTGATATCCTAGACATTAGCGCAGATACGGCATCCACTTGATTTGCTACAGTGGCAGTAAGTTTTAAAATTGTAGTTAGTAAGTAATAGTTCTGTTACTTTTTAACGTACATAATTAGATGTCTAGCCGATGGCGAAGTGCGTGTAACGGTGTTATCGATCCACATTAATTCTTATTATTTGCTGTGTAGACGGATTGGAACACAGAAAAATTGTTTCGGAATGAGGGGCCGGTCCAGTTACGTCGTTGGTCGGAATAGGAGGAAGGAGATTACAGGATGTGAACAATCGTAATCGGTGCATAGGTTAGGTTGTGTAACAGAAGAACTCAACAATAACCAGAATTACAATAAACAATGCCATTAACAATGAGCACCGACAATCGGTAATTATTTCCCCTTACGAGAGGCACGTATGCACGTTAAAAACGATAATTTACCATTATTGAAAGGTAAGGACAGTCAGTCAGTCAGGGAGTAGTGGAGGTAGTGGGGGAGCGTGCACAACACGTGTACGGGGAATGGTGTACGTGACGTCACACGATTAAGCTATGGCACACGTCGGTGACGTCAGCGCAGTGTTGCCGCCGCCGCGTTGTGAGGGAAATTTCCCAACGCGATAACTTGTCCACTACAGCGCGTCAATAATTTATGTTATCGTGTTTACGTTTGAAATCTCATAGTCGCTTCGTTATTAACGTTAGGTACTTTGTGCAGTGTTATAACTCACTTCTCTGTATTAAACGAACGAATGGCTCTGTGAACCGTAACTCACTGCTATCAGATTCTACCCACGTCTTCGCCATTCTTATATTCGTGCACTACATTTTTAGTAATTGGACGTTATCGTATGGGTATTCTCCGACGCAGACTGTTTTTACATTAGCAGTGAATTTTCTGTGTGAATTTTAATTTTAATAAATGAGTTAACACCACCATGGATTTTCATTTTCATCGCTCGCAAGGTTTTTAATTGTCAAATAAAGTACGTCACCATCATGTTGTTCAAGGATTAAACAAAAAATAATTTGTTCGGGTCCCAAGCAGACAGACTAGAGCTGTACTCCAACTCTCCGTCCCTTCGGCTTATAATTCAGTAATGCGGCAGTTACCCATTCGGTTAAGCTGTCCAACTGTTTTAGTCGACATTGGGCAATCCTGTCGCGTATACTCATAATATTTAGTTCGTACCGTATATCTATTATAAAATCTATACAAAATTTCTATAACAATGCAATATCGAGAATAAATATAGGAAAGAATTTGCCACCAGGGCTTCAGGTGACCAAAGATTTATCCAGGGATGTTGTCTATCACCCACGCTTTTCAAAATATATACGGAGAAAGCAATAGGGACTTGGAAAAAAATGTATAGGAACATGGGAATTCCACTTGATGGTGATACAATTTATTCATTACAGTTTGCTGATGACCAATCACTTTTGCCTCAAGATTTTGAAGACGTATAGTACATGACTAGAAAATTGATACAGTAATATCAGAAATGGGGACTAAAGGTAAAATGAATAAAACAAAATACATGGCAATAGGTGACCTTCATCAGGACTTGATATTGGAGGAAGACATGGGGAAGATTTCATATACAGAGGAATGCAAGTTATTTAGGGATGAAAATTACGGCCAGTGAGAAGCAAGACAAAGAAACACAATCGAGAAGTAATTTGGGAAAGATGGCTATATCTACATTAAATGGAATCCTGTGGGATAAGCAAATTGCAGCAGAAACTAAAACCAAAATATTTAAAACCATTATTAGAAGTATCATGAATTACGGCAAAGAAGTTTGGACTACTGATAAAAACACAAGAACAAAATTAGTGACGGTTAAGATGGACTTTTGGAGACGTTCGGCAAGAGTATCCGGACGTGAGAAAATTAAAAATGAAGTCATTAAGGACAGAATTAATGTGAAAAATTCAATTGTTGATTTTATCAAAAAATAAATAAATAACAATGGTATGGACGCACGACAAGAACGGCGCAGGAAATATTGCCAAGGAGAATTATGGAATTGACCCCACCAGGAAGAAGAAAAAGAGGAAGACCACCTACCACCTGGATAAAGAAATTCAGACTATATTGAGGGAACGAGAAATTGAAGATCTTTGGATGGACAAGCAGCAGTGGAAGATGAGAATTCAATCAATTCTGTAATCTTTGTTTCTGGAAAATGTGAAAACATTGTACAGCCGGAATAATAATAAAAAACCGTGTATCTGCAATTCTTCTGCGACCTTGAAGAGCGTACTCTGCCGCGAGCCGGAGAAATCTCATTTCGCCCGCTTCAGTACGACTGGGTTGAGTCTTCATTAAAGTCCAGTTCTCAGACCCACGTAGAAATGTGGAGAGTGCCATCACCTTGAAGTAAAACAGTAATGTTGAAAATAAATTTAAAAAATAAATGTTTAGCGATGGAAGGTTTAGGGGGGATCAGTCAATAAGTATAGACCCAGTTTTTACATTATTTATATCTACGTTTCGACAGTGTTTGTTGTAATCATCGGGACAATTATTGTTGAATTGTTACGACACCAAATACACAACTGTAAGGTACCACGTCATACGCTCTACTTATAAACAGAAACTGGATGACTTTTGTACAGCATTCGTTTTGCAAAATTCAAGGATTACTATCCTACTACGGTCACTACTAATTTAAGGAATTTTTTTTTTAAATAGTAAAATAGGATTTAATGGAATCAGTTGTAGATATAGGAATAATCAGTTTATTTAAATAGATAAACGCAACGTGTTAATGCAAAATAATTCTTCTAATCTTACATACAGTATTCTTAGTTTAGTTTTCTAATGTTGATCGTGACTGAATAAACATCGAAAGTTCACACACACACACACACACACACTATAGCTTGAAAATAGAGTCTGAAACAGACATCACGGCCTTATACTAAAGACAGTGTGAAGTCAATAATTAAACT
This sequence comes from Magicicada septendecula, assembly GCA_034769895.1. Classification (NCBI taxonomy): domain Eukaryota; kingdom Metazoa; phylum Arthropoda; class Insecta; order Hemiptera; family Cicadidae; genus Magicicada; species Magicicada septendecula. The sequence goes on from CM068369.1 coordinate 559,689,401, forward strand.
TACGTGGAGAGAATCGAATCTGTAGACACACCACGGGTGTTTGCAAAGAGGTTACAAATTAGTCCTGGGACTGAAAAAAAAGACAAAACTACAAACAATAGTGGTACGATAGATAATTCAAGTTATTTCACTTCGCAGAAGAAACAAAACAAATATTTTTTAAGTAGAAATTATTGAAGAAAAATATTCTAGGGAGATATGAAAACTTTCTGTAAACAGTGTTCAGGGTTGTTGTTACTCACTGGGCGTCCGTTTGGGGTAGTCTTAGAGCCATTTCACACGAGGCACACAGTGCGGCAGACCTCTTCTAGGGACAAAAATCCCATTTAAACAATGCGTAGCTTTTCACACGAGGGTGCGAGTGAGCCCACGAGAGGCAGACGTGTGCCGGCTCGTTCTCTCTAGACTCTGGCCCGTGCTATCTAATCCGGCAATGACCGCCCGGCTAGGTAAGCTCATAGTGAACACGTACGTGTTGCCCGTGATTACCTACGCCTGTCCTGTTTGGGGATACCTGGCTCGTGGTCATAGAACAACGCTCCAGCGCGTACTCGACCGGGGACTGAAGCTCGCGTGCAAAGTCCCCCGGAGGTACTCTTCTCGTCTTTTGAGGAGAGGACTCGGTGTCCGCTCTCTTGATGACACCGTGAGACGCCTGGCGCGTAGATTCTATGTTCGTTCCGACAGAGTGACCCACAATTCCCTCATTGCCGGACTTGGTAAATACTCCCCGCGACCAGGTGAGTCCTGGAAGCGACCTCGTCTATTAGTCCCGGTGGTATAATCCACTAATCGCAGGTCGCTTCAGACCCCCCCCCCTAAATAGATAAAACGATATAAATAGAACTCAAACCGACCCAGTGGCAGGAGTCCTTTCTGAGACTCGGGACACTGCACTACTCGCGACCCGCGCTTCGCGCGGGCCACGCAACCCCCAGTTGTGCTCGTTCTCTCCCCGACAGTTGAATTCAACTCGTCGGGCAGCCCAGTTGCTAGTTAACAAGTGCAAATCCTTAGAACATTTTCACACGAGGCAGACGTCTGCCTCTTCCGAATGGAAAAGTCATCATACTTTCGATGTCGAATCCTTTATTGAAGAAATTCACAATCATCCAGCTATATGGGTTTGTTCTTGAAAAGATAATAGTAATAAAATAAGAAAACAACAGTCCTGGAACGAAATATTTTTAATTCCCTATGAAGATTACGAAGAAATGTCAAGAAAATCAAAATTGCATTGGATAAGTAAATAGTCACTGCAGTTTTATCTTACTAATATACTTAAAAATTGTACTAATAAAAATACAAATTGAATAAAAACCAATGTGTATTATAAATTTAAAGTGTGTACATTTTTTAATGTAATCGCTAACTTTTCAGCTGTTGCAACCGAATTCCTCATGTTGGTGTTCTGTTTTTGAATGTTATTCTCCAAAAAACTATGCAATTCATCGACTGAGAAGAAATCGACATACGAAAATAATTAAAAAACTTTTCATTGTCATTTCTCAATTCGTATTTCTCATATCTCCGGTGGACATCAAGGAGACATTTACTGTGTACACATGTATTTATGTGAACCTACCGATTTGATTAAACCTTAAAGAATATTAGCCTACGAAAAATGTAAATTGACAGCTGCAGTCGATTATGTTAAGTAACGAATTCGTCATCATTCGTGTCTGAGGCATTTCTACTCGTATTATCTACATTTGTTCTACAGTTGGTCCGCTTAACGTTTGATTGAACTTCCGATAGTTCGTTATCCCAATAATTTGTAATGTTTAAAAATTTAGGTCAGTTTTCTGTTTCTTTGTCTTTAAGTGGGATATCCGTTTGTTAAGTTCAATTTTTCTCGGATATCTGTTTTTTTCGTCAATTTCATATAGCCTATTACAATTCTTGGACTTTTTCGGTTAAGTGGCAGCATGGAGTGAGCAATTACTCTACGTAGCAATCGCCAGCAACAACGCATTTCCCCCTCCACACGTAGCGATAACCAGCGACAGTTTGTATTTTTATTTTCATTTTGACATATTTTTTTATATTATTTTTATACTGTATTTTTATATTTATATAAAATGGTGCTAACACACTTCTCGCATGTATGAATTCCAATCCATGTATGTGAAGTGATTCATTTCCAACTCATCTTGACAGTATTGCCCGGTTGTGTACTCCTTACTCCAACAGTAAATGAAGTATACGATTGTGCGGAAATCTAATCGAGAATTATTTAGTAGTGTATCTTGTCGCACTTGTTTGGATTCCCGACAGTCCTTTGTAGAACATACCCAACGGTCTTTACCTGTCGTATAGTTTCATTTGATCGCCGTTCGTACAAATTCTTGGGTTATGTAAAATATTTTTGTTTCTTAGAAACTGTATCGCTGAATCTTTGTCGGGAATCTGTGCTGTTAACTGAAGGAAATTCATGACACGCAACGATACTACTACACTTTCGATTGCGGCATACAATACAGAGTCGCAGGGCACGCTGTCACCATGGAATAGTTGCAAAAGGCGTTGGAGGGGAAATGCGTTGTTACTGGCGATTGCTACGTAGAGTAATTGTCACTGCATGCTGCCACTTAACCGAAAAGATCCCAATTCTTAAACAATTTTATTTCATTCGCTTGTATTCTGGCGGATATTTTCAAAGAAATTGGAAAAACTGAGACGTGGAGAAAAGCTTAGATACAGAAATGGAGTAAGAGAAAATGCCCTGCAGGTGCTCTAAAGCGCTTAGTAATAATCTTACATTACCGATCCCTAGTTTTAAGGATCGTATTAAACATACTATAAAAGTTTATTTTAAAGAGATTAACAACTTACTTTTGTTAATATGGCAGGGTAAAATAATATATTCACACTTGACAGTTTCAGGCAGAAGCACATCTCTTTTACTTTGCAGGTTATTTGTGCATCTTATATTATAAGATACCTTATCTTACCTTGTAAGGTATGTTACCTTAATATTGCCTCATTTCTAAGTTTAATTTTTGGAGGCTCTCAAAACACCATATATAGACCTATAATTGAATCTCTCTATTTTTACATACTTGATCAAAATTTCATAGCGGTGTTACTTATTTCGTATAGTGATCCCTAAAAATTTAAGACCGTCATTTGGTCATCATCAAAGATGTCATTACAAAATTCCGCTGATTGAAATTAAGTAAGTAAAATTTTGAAGTTACTGTCCATTGTCTGTAATTTCGTCAGTATATATTAAAAAGAAATGGCGATACGCCCCATGCTTGTCTTATACCTAAATTTATTTCTTCAGTCCTATTAATGTCATTTGGAGTTATCGTTTATATTTGTAACTAATTGGTTTAAAATAAGCGGGATGCCTCTTTTAATTATAATTTCACACATCTGATGTCTGCTTAATCTATCAAAATCCGTATGTTTGTCAGTTAAATTATCTATGATATTCAGTAATTTGTTGTACTATAAAAGTATTATCTTCGCAGAACCTCCAACTCTATAAACCTTCTTGACCTTCAAGCAATAGTGTTCTTATATTGTTTTCAGTCTTGCTATTATGACTTTAGAGTATTTTCTTTACACTATTCAGTATTCATAAACTTATATAGCTTCCACATTTTGATCCGTTGCCTTTTTTGAATATTGGTTTTACGATAGATTGGGTACATTTTTGTTAACCCAACATTGATTCAGTAAATCGAAAAAAGCTCACTTTCAACCCTTCGGACTAGCGTTTTATAAGTTCATTGATGATGTTGTTGATGCCATCACAAACAAATTGCAACAATTATGTTTACTAATTATTATCGTTGATACTATCTGGTCAGCTGAGAAACAATTCACAGCTGTGAATCGAAGGGCTAGGGCCTCCGACGGAAATTCAGGAAAGCTTTTAAATAGACACAGGGCCACAACTACAAATGAAGAAGATTAAGAACAGTAAAACTCGTCAATACTCTTTTGTATTAAAAACATGCAGACATATTTTTCGAGTTTTGGAGTAAAAACTATGTGCAAAACTACTAGTGGTAAGTATGTTGTTTATTAGCGGGTCAATCAACATTTTCCTGTTCCTTCTTTTCTTCTTTTTCTATTTTCAAATCGTGCTAGAGCCAGTATTACAACTACTTTTTCCTGTTCATTCATAATTCTGAAATACTGTATAAAAAGCAATTTAAAAAAATATGTTGAATTATCGTATTTACTCTGCACTGACTGAACTGAGGCTGGACCGTTGGTGCGAGACACCCAGGCACAGTGTGCCGAGAGCAAGCTCGCGTGAGACTACTACGGGAGACGTCTGCCGTAAACAGATGCCGCAGACTGGTTTACCCGTGCGAAAGGGCCCTTAATGGTTATAATAATAATAGCCAAACTGTCGTATCGCCCGGCGCGGGGTTATTGACCTTATTCCTCACTCGGAGTTTGTTAACCGACCGGCAGTTGTGACCGGCGGTTGGTTGTTTTTCTACAAAATCATCATACTCTTCGTTTACTGAATTCGAAGTACCATTTTAAAATTGTAAATCTGAATGCTTGTGTCGCTTTGAAGTTTGAAACACAGCAATCCATTTCATAACGCAGAATAATAAAAACCTGAACTAACGCAAACGTAACATATAATAGGGTCATAAACAAAGATTAAATTATGCTTTTAGTGATGTATTGTTGAAGTCAAAATATGACCTACTTACAGTAAACCTGTTTTTTAGAATAATTTGATTACCAATTTTCTCGATAATTTGTTGTACAATTATTTAAATTATTATCCGGCCTGTAAGGCCGTGATCTCGCGAAACTTTCATGTCGATTAACGTTATTAATGTAATCAGGCGTTTCGACCTCACCTGTGGAGGGCATATTCAGTGAAAGGATGTGCGTCAGTCAACCACAGTACTGTGGCAAAGGCTGACCTTGGAATAAGGAGAAGAATTGCGACCTGGGACACAGCACACAGCATTCTTTGGCTGCATTGAGATTTTAAAGAGTAGGTTAGTAAGCCAGTCAAACGAAGTACAAGTTGTATAAAGCCTTAATTAGACCAGTCGTTTCGTATGGCGAAACAACCTGAATCCTTTATGTAGCAGCAGTGGAACAGATGGTATTTTTGAAACAAAATTTGTTAAGAGGATTGTAGACGCAACATATGAAAGAAAAAATGGATATGGAGGCGGAAGAAAATAGATAATTGTATGCTGCATATGATGACCTCAGCGTTACCAGTTTCGTTAATATGTGGTTGGGCCATGTTCTGAGTACAGAAGACAGCAGTACAGTCAAAGGGGTTCTCCTGGTGCGACGTAGAGGACGGAGTCGTACTGTCCTCAGTGATATCAAGACAAACGTCTCTCTTGCTAGGACGACAATGGCTGAGCAGGCCAAGGACAGCTACGTGCTTCTGTTGTGCCAATCAAGAAGACGAAGAAGAAGGAGGAGGAGGAGGAGGAGGGAAACAACAATATAAACTTCTTCTTATTCTCTTCAAGGATTAGGTTATATAAACCTGTTCTGGGACCCATCTCATCCCCGGACGCACCAAAAACCCAACATCTCTTATACCAATAGCTTTATAGTTCAGTGCCGCTTTCGGCAATCGATCTTCTGTCTTCCTTTGCAGATGATCCCACCATTGTCTTCTGTAAATTGAAATAATTTCATTTGTGTCCTTTACTTCGAGTTCTGCTCTGGTATCCTCATTCCTTAGTCTATCTTGCAATGTATAAATTAAACTATTTCGAAGAAACTGCATTTCATCACTCTAAATCTTACCGCTTTCCTTTTTTGTCATGGCCCACGCCTCAGTTGTATAAGTCAACGTGGGTATTGCAATTGTCTATAAAATTTAATCCTTGTGCTGTGTCTTGTTTTATTCCTAAGATTTCTATAAATCGTACCACAGATATTCCTAAATTTATTTGTCTTCTCTCTTATATCATATTCAGATTCATAGCTTACTGCACAGCCGAGGTATTTGAAACGGCTCACTTGTTCTAAAGTGCTGTTGTTTATAACTATCTTTTAGTCCTCACTGGATATTTACCTATAAAGGCCATCAATATAAACTCATAACGTAAAATTGTGGGAAGGGCGGGGAGAACCTGTTTTCAAAAGGTTCAGTGATTTTCATAAACACGTGATATTGTTAAAGAGATTTGGTCGGGAAACGTGCGTCATGTAACAGCGATTATATTGATAACTACATCGTGCGTTGATGCGCGTGTACGCGCCGGAGAGCGAGTGAGAGACAGGTGTGTGTGAGAGGGGGTAGCGTTGATAACGTACCGGCATTATCGGGTCGCGGCGTAGGCGGCTTGTTATTGGGTTACATCAAAGTGAGCGGTTGTCGTTGGACGGAAAACAGCGGACGGTTTACTAATACCGTTAATTAATTGCTGTGTGCAACATATTGATTGCCCAATTAATTGTTTAATTAGCGCCGCCCTGTTTGTTGTACACACACACCACACTTCACGCGGCGGTCGACCGAGTGCTTTGTGTGTGCGTGTGTAAATTTTTATATTATTATTTCTGGGGATCACATCAGACGTCCACATCTTGTGGATACGAGTTTGGCAATCCCGATGTACCGTAGCTCGATTCTCACTTTGCTTCAACTTGTCTTGGGTGAGGTCCCTTCCTTTAATCTATTCTGTCTATACTCTTTCCGTTCTTAGGTTAATCCTGATGTAAACAAACCCACGTGGCTCATCTGAAACGCTATTGGTCAGGGGCGTTGACACTGCACAGTAATGTGTTATGCGCATGCACGGAATGACTGTACAATCATGTGAGAGTTGTCTTAACTACGACAAGTGGTTTTTGAATACGTTTCATCATCTTTATGAATACATAGTAAAACTTTATCGCCGCTAGCAAAATGAACATAAATTTAAAAAGTTTTTAGAAAATCATATTTCCGAAAAATCGGGGCATGCCGTTTTAAGACGTTTTCCTTATCATTGTATTCTGAATCTCATTGAATTAATATGGAGCCAGTTGGAAGGATATGTTGTCCCTCACAACACAACATATAAGCTGCATGATGTAAAACAACTGATAGAGCAGGCGATAAATGAGATAACGATGAACAAGAGGAGTCGTTATGTCGAGCATGTATTCGAGGAAAAAGATAAGCTTATGGGAATTCGACCAAATTACCGACGCCGTCGTGGACAATCTTATCATTAACACTGCTGACTCAAGTGACGATTCAAGTTCCGACACAGACATAGAAGGGATTAAATTACTCTCTGAAAGCAACTGATAATACATAGTACACTGGTAAGTGAATATCATAGCTTATATTTTCGCTTTAAATACAGTATAGGCCTACTTTATTTTCTTTTCTTGCGATATTCAAACAGTAAATAAAAAAAGCCATTAACTCTGCGTGTTATAAAATACCGGTATATCATTATCTGTCTGAGACAGTCACACAAATATTACTTCGGTCCGGGATGTAAAAATTATCACAATTTACATGTGTTTATACAGTATCAACATTATATGTACCCTGTCTGTACTACTTCTGTCAGTGTGACACGCCTCTAATTCAAGCAACAAATAGCGTTTCAGATGTGCCACGCTTGTTTGTTTACATCAGGATTAAGCTAAGAACGGAAGAAGTATAGTCTCTCTTGACGGACTTTTGTCTCTCTTGACTGACTGCTCTTTTCTGACCCCGACGCTATTAGAGTACTCGAGGGCTAGGGTGTCTTCCTTTTTTCATTCTAACTTCTTGGGTGCTGCCTTGCAGTTAGGCGTTGGTTAGTCAAAGGCTAGAGAAAGAAAACCTCGATTAAAAATTACAAAAGTCATCGCTTTTGAGGCGTGGAGGGATCCTCAAAGGCTAAACGAGAAAACCCCAACAGAAAATCAGGCACGTTGGGAAGCCTTAAGGGGGCAGCCCCATTACCTAACTACCTAGCTGGAGGCTGGTTATAAGATAATCCAGTATAAGCCTCTTGGTGAACGAGATAGAGGCAGACCAAGAAAACGATGGCTGTGAAGACCGAACAGGCTGCCAGCGTAATCATTGAAGTGAAGAAGAAGAAGAAGAAGAAGAAGAAGAAGAAGAAGAAGAAGAAGAAGAAGAAGAAGAAGAAGAAGAAGCAGAAGGAGGAGGAGGAGGAGGAGGAGAAGACGAAGAAGATTTCTGGGCATCAGACGGGTTTAATATTTACACAAAGAGACGGACACTATGAATGTTTGAACGAAAGATAATGAGAAGCATTTTTGGACCCGTGCAAGAATGTCAACGGCTCGTGGAGAATAATGTAATACACGGATCTGACATAGTAAGGTTTATAACTGGCTGGGACGCACAATGACGATTTGAACCAAATACACTGTACTCACCGTCTTTGGCCTTTCCGTAATGTTTTTCCGTGTTTACATGTTTCGAGGCACTTGCTGCCTCATCATCAGAACTTATAAAAACCAATCTATGTCATAAATGATGACATTTGTCAAAATATTAAAAACACAATACGGCAATTAAACTATGTACATAAATTCGCTTTAAAAATGTTCGGTGTGCCTTGCAAGACAACACACGCCGTACTGACGTAATCTAAGCCTTATCTCGACCATATCGCATAGCAGTATCGTACAGTATATTTGATTTATATTGTAACTGGTTGTTCAACACGTGTGGCTTGGTACTGGCGTCGTATGCTTTGTAAATCTCATATTCTTCAAGGGCGTTCAAATAACCCCCTTTACTGCAGAAATGAAGGGGTATTAAATTCGAGCTAAAATCCGTGTAACTGTGATTGTTGTCTATAAGGTGCTTGGCGAAATTTGACTTAATATTGTCAAAGTTGTAAACTCGTGTAGGGGGTCTATGTTCAGAAAATCTTTTCAAAAAACCTCGACCCGTCTGGCGCACATAAAAAGCCTCACAGTCGTTGCAGACTAGCTTATAAACTCCTGTTTTATTTTCAAGACTGGTATGTTCACGGGTGCGGAGATTATTTAAGATGTTATTACTAGTCTTATAGGAAACGACTATGTTGTTGACTTTATTAATGGTTGACTTAAAAATCCCTGGCATGAAATGCGTATAAGGTGCCGCAATGTACTTGCGTGCCTTTGTTTCGAGGTTCTCATTTCTATTATTTATATCTTTAGTTTCATTTTTAATAGTGTTACTCTTCTTTTTCTTTTGTTTTTTTAAAATATTATCTATTATTCTTTCGTTGTACCCGTTGTTAAACGCAATGACTTTAATGGTATTTAATTCTTCGATGTAATCCTCGATGCCAAGGGGTATAGACAATAGGCGATGTATCATGCTATGGAATGCAGCTAATTTCTGTGAAATGGGGTGGAACGATGAGGCATGTATGACAGCGTCAGTCATCGTGGGCTTCCTAAATATATTAAAACATAGTTTTTTAGTAACAAAGTCCTTAGTTACTGTCAAATCCAGAAACTGTAACTGACCTCTAACTTCATTCTCCAAAGTAAACTGTATCTTGTTGTTAATGCCATTCAAGTAATTGTGGAGCTTGTCAATTTGACGATTTGTGCCTTTATACACCATAAAAGTGTCGTCGACATATCTACCATAGAACACCACATTGTAATTATATGTAGGGTTTGCAAACAAGAAAGAATTTTCAAAGTAATTTAAGTACACCTCCGCTAGAATACTAGAGAGTGGGGAACCCATAGCCAACCCCTCCAGCTGTCTGAAAAACTGTTTGTTATGTGTGAAATAATTCTGGTCCAAAATCACTTCCAACAATTCTAATATTTCATTTATGCAATTAGCATCCAGTTTATTGGTGTTAACAAGGTTAGTTTTTAATAGGCGTAAGGTTTCACTCACCGGTACAACTTGTATACAAGTTCACTATGTTAAAAGAAATAAGTTTATAGTGGGGTTCAATCATCAGGTTTTTCACTTTTTCAACGAAATCACAACTATTAATCAATCTTCGATTATTAATCAAATGTAAATTATGTTTTAATATACTCACTAATTTTCTAGCAGCTTTGTAACCGGGTGCAGTGGTAAAATTTACTAGTGGTCTAATAGGAATCCCCTCCTTGTGAAGCTTTGGCAGACCTGATAAAACAGGCGCTTTAGAATTAATTGGTTTTAAAGAACGTCTAGTACGTTCATCAAAGAGATGTGTACACATGTTTAAGCTACGATTAAGACGTTTTACATATAAATCCGTGGGGTCAGAGGTTAGCAGGGTGATATTATTATTTGCAATGAAATCGCGTATTTTATCGTCATAATCATTCTTATTTATAATAACTAGAGTGTTACCCTTATCCGCCTTAGTGACTTTAATGGTATTTAATTCTTCGATGTAAGGGGGTTATTTGAACGCCCTTGAAGAATATGAGATTTACAAAGCATACAACGACGCCAGTACCAAGCCACATGTGTTGAACGACCAGTTACAATATAAATCAAATATACTGTACGATACTGCTATGCGATATGGTCGAGATAAGGCTTAGATTTCGTCAGTACGGCGCGTGTTGTCTTGCAAGGCACACCTAACAGTTTTAAAGTTATGTACATAGTTTAATTGCCGTATTGTGTTTTTAATATTTTGACAAATGTCATCATTTAAGACATAGATTGGTTTTTATAAGTTCTGATGATGAGGCAAGTGCCTCGAAACATGTAAACACGGAAAAACATTACGGAAAGGCCATAGACGGTGAGTACAGTGTATTTGGTTAACAAACACGTGGCTTGGGACTACAATAGGATTTATTCCATTTAAATCAAGACGATTTGAAAACAACACAGAATTCCCAGAAGATAGGGAGATCAAGAAGGAAGGCCAAGGAAGAGATGAATCGAGGATGTTGACGAGGATCTGAGGAATATGGCGATACGAATATGGAGACTATTATTTAATGAGATGGCTGAATGGATAAATAACCGTTAAAGAGGCTAAAATCCCATACTGGGTTTGTAACATCAGGAGAAGAAGAAAGAGATCAAACGGATCAGTGTTGTTGTTTCCTGTTGAACAGACGTTTCTGTATTCCACTAGAGAAACTTATCGTTTTCCTACGGAAAATCAAATTTATATGAAGATTGTTCTTATATGTCGAGATTTTCGACACACAACAAAATGTAGGCCTGCCTGTAGACTGCCTTCGTTGAAGGGAGCAAAGTAGGATACAGTTACTTTAATAACAGTTTAGCCGCCAACATTTTAAAGCGAGGCTAATTTCCTCCCCCCGCCCCCTCTGGTTTTAGGCCTACGTGTAACTTTTAAATAGAGAAAAAAAATAATAAGACGATGAAGCGTCTGGAAGGGGGAGTGAGGTTGTGAAGTTTCCCCAGCCGAGGGAAAGCAAACAAAAAAGGTTTTTAATTTAATTTTCTGTATCGCGTTCTTCAAGGCTTTGTTTTATGAAATTAATACCACACACGGGTAAGGTTGTTTCGCGAATGGATTCCCTTTTATTCCTTTTTTTTTATTTAAAGTTTCTTTGATGTCGTGTATTTCGTTTATTGATTGCTTTTGCAGTTACTTCTGGCAGTAGTGTACGTACGTATTTTGTATGCAGAGAAGGGTATTTAATAAAACCGACAGAGTGTGTCAGAACGACGAGGGGGCGGACCCGGGGCTCGTTTGCATGGCAAAGGTTGTGTAGTGAGGTGCTTTGATGTATTACTGTAGTAGTCTGTCGCTTCCTCTCTGTACACATCGTTGCGTGATAATTTGTTACCTCTGTTTATACCACTGGCGGAGACGTCTGAATTTCGATCCTCCAAATGGGAAAACAATTCCACAGTTAATTATCGATTTTCGTTCGTTGTGTGGAACTGTTTGAAGATTGATATTAAATACTGTATGTTTATCGAAACTACAAATGATTAAATACGTAATTATTTCATATATTTGTAATTAATAGATAGTTGTATTAACTACAACTAATATATTTGTAGTTATAAGTTAATATTTGCAATCAGAACGAATTTAAAATATCAGGGGAGTAAACAAAGATCATGGTTTCTGGGGAAAATATCCTGGCAGATATAAAAAAAAAGTGTTAGAGGAACACTTTTTGAACAAGTCTCTTGATTTCAAATATGTAGGTTGTGTTATCAGTATTGGAAATGAAACATCGAAATTATCGAAGTTTCAGATGATGTGTGGCATCATACAGAAAACTAAAGAATAAAAAAACGAAAGAACAAGGATTACATTTTATAAGACAGTGTCTTTGTTAGTGTATACAGGTGTGAATCATGGGTTCCTAGAGGGAAGATTATAAACCAAATGCATAGTTCAGAAATGAGTTTCTGAGACGAACAAAGGGTCGTACAAGGCTGGATCGTTTGCGTGATGAGTACATTAGGAACGAACTACAGGTATTCTTGATAATCAGCACGAATCAGAGGAACGGTCGCAACCTCTGAACAGAATGAATGACAAATGGCTACGTAGGTACACACGGGCGTAGCGTCGACGCGGCGTTACCGCTCGGCCAACGTTGAGCGGTAGTTCACACGAGCGGTGGTAGAGCACCGTCAACGCGGCGTTGCTATCCCCTCCACAGCTCGAATCCAGTATCATCAAGTCCTCTTCCGTCAGTCACCATTCTTCAAGCGCAATGGAGTTAGAATTGTATCAAAATAAGAAGGTGGCATTTGCATATGTTGTTAATAGATACTTAATGAAAACAAAATAGGCGATTTTGGGTACATCCATTGGTTAGTGCTAGGCTTTTGAAAGGTGCACTCACGTCCCTATTCACTGATTTGTGCAACGATGAAGACAAATTTTTCAACTACTTTCGAATGAGTAGATCATTGATGAACTCTCCAGCAGAATCGGAGATGTGATACGTTGCCGAGACACAAACATGAGACTTGCAGTCAATCCGGTGGAAATGTGTGCTGTAACACTGAGGTAAGTGCAATATCAGCCATGGATAAGAAAAATAAGACGAAAGAGAACACGTCACTGAAAACCAAAATCGTCTGCGTCGACGCCCGTGTGTAGTCGTTCAATGCTGCCAATGTACTAGCACACCGCTCTCAACGGCGCGTCAACGCCGCGTTGCAGCAGTCCCAGCGGTGACAAAAACCAACGCAGAGCCAACGCTAGTCAACGCCGCGTTAACGCCCGACCGTGTGTACTAGCTAATCTTATTCTATGTACTGTTGAACCGCCGGGCGGTAACGCCGCGTCGACGCTACGCCCGTGTGTACCTAGCCTAAGACATGGCGATGTAGTGATGATGTAGGAAGATGGTGAGATGTACTGTGAAGACGTGACAGGCAACGTGCCTACTCCGTGAACAGTAGTACCTAAGGGCACTCGTAACCGGCAAATAGACCAAAAAATCGTTTTTGGTTTTTTGTCTTAAAAAAAATCGTCAATATTTTCTGATACCAAATTTATGTGGATTCGCCTAATAATAAATTTTGTATTGTTTTTAAAAAAAAAAGTTGAGATCGTAGGAAAAGTGATCTCAAAAGTGCTGATAAAGTTACCATTTTTTACAAATGTGTAAACTCTTATAATAAATCGTAGAGACGTGTAGTTGTTTACCATTGGGAGGGAATTTCAATAAACATTCACTTTAATATTCATGTTTAATCTCGTATCCAAGTCACTTGATCGAATTAATAAATTAATTTACCTTCAATAATCCGCCTTGTGACTTCGTGTAAATCTCTTCTATTACGCGTTTCGGAGACTATGCTCCATCATCAGATATTAAATAAAAATATAAAACTATATCACTCTTACGAGATCGTTACATAATAAAAATGTCAATTTCTGTACGCGATGTTGGGTGCGCGCGCACCCGTTCAAGTTCAATCTGATACTGAGCGGTTGTTACTTTATCGTAGTGTTAGCGAGCAGACTCAAGGCGGTATCGTACAACGGTTGGATCCAAAGTTCAGTTGGTCATTTTAAATGTTGTCGTGTTAAATGACCAACTGAACTTTGGATCCAACCGCTTGTACGATACCGCCTTGAGTCTGCTCGCTAAGACTACGATAAAGTAACAACAACCGCTCAACACACCAAGCTTTCGGTTTCGGGTAGGCTACGGTTGAAAGTAACAACCGTTCAAGCAGATTGAACTTGAACGGGTGCGCACCCAACATCTCGTACAGTTCATATGCAAATTGACATTTTTATTATGTAACGATCTCGTAAGAGTGATATAGTTTTATATTTTTATTTTAATATCTGATGATGGAACATAGTCTCCGAAACGCGTAATAGAAGAGATTTACAAGAAGTCACAAGGCGGATTATTGAAGATAGATTAATTTATTTAAACATTCACTACTAATGTACGTAATAAAGCCAATATTTCCTGATCTGAGTCATCCTGATTTGTTAATAAAATCTCTTCATGGTAGTACACAGAATGCAAACGATTCGCTGAACCATTTGAGTAGGAATAGTTTGCTAAAAAAATATATTTGTTGGGCTGAATACTTTGGTTTTGGGTGTAGATAATGCTGTGTTGTGACGAAGGTAATATAAGTAAGCGTCAAGTCTTACAATAATTGGGGATCAAAATAGGATCAAATAAGGTTAAGGTAATGCAAAAGAATTGACTCGCAAGGAATCCTTTGAGGTAGAGACAGCAGCAGATGAATTGGTGGAAAAGGTTAGACAGTCAATTAGAAATGTGAAGAGAAAACTAGAGGATCAAGTGGACATAAATGAAGACCCCAAGTATGGAACTGGACTATTTTAAATCAGGGGAAATAATAAAAATCTGTGTTAGAAACTTTAATTGCGTTTTTCTGAAAATCTGTTTTTTTTTTTTTTTTTAGATAAATGACCCATTATTTCAGAAAGCAAGTGAACTATCAAGCTGAATGTTTTGTGGTTATTGGGTTAATAGAGGTGTAACTGCACTACTAGAACTATACAGTTCACCGAAAAATAAAAATGTAAACAAATTTATAAGTATGCTTATTGTATGCAAATGTTTAGAGAAAAGATAGAAAGTTTACAGGCCTTGCACAAATGCAATGCACAGAGAAGGCCATTGAAAATGCTTCAATAAATCTAAAAAATATATATACTTATGTTCATTCACCAATCAATGAATTCATCTTCATTCACCAATCAATGAATTCATTCTTCATTTACCAATGTACAGATTATAAATTAAATGTAGTCGCATTCATAAGCGAAGTTTTATATGTGTACTACTTTATTGACAACAAAGAAGTAGTTTCTATGGAAACTCACCGGTTCCCATTTTCGATAACGCGCCAGCTATCGTTTTCAAATGTGCGACACGTCCTTATAAACATTTTCAATGTTAAAATCAGTAAGTAGAGATATCTTTATAAATTGTAGTAGCGTTTGTAGTCTATAAGCTGCTTATCCGCGTGCTAAAATTTCAGACATATCTTTTACAGAGTTTGAGGTAGAGAATGAGACCTCTCCAACGTTTCTTGTTCATGACCATCTCAGCGTAACCCGTCTCGTCCGTGATCCAAACATCTTATCCTAGTTCGTTCCCTCTTTCCGCTTTTATACACCTGTGCCCTCAGGATTTTCTTTGGCATAAGCTGATCACACATCCGCTCTAGGTGACCTAGACATAGCCATTTTATTCGTTGACCTCTGACGAATCTTAGATATCCTCATGCTTTAATACTTCGTCCACCTCCTGGTTATTTGTTATTCTCCATTCGCCATCTTCCTTAACCGAGCCATAAACACGCCTTACGACGTATCTTTCAAACCTTCTTAGTGTTTCTTTTTTCTTTTTCCCAATGTCTATGTCTCACCTCCATAAGTAACGACCGGTCTGATAAGTGTCTTATATACTTTTATTTTTGTGTTAGGTCTAATGAGTTTGCTTCTCAGTAGTCTACTGTTGGCATAATATGCCGTATTTTCTATTCGTATCGTCGTGTTTATGGACCCTTCATTACCTATCATGTTACTCAGGTATCTGAACTTATTAACCGCATCGAATAAATTAACCTCTAGTCTTGAAAAAATTGAAAGTTGAAATTTTCAGGTATAGTCTCTACACTTGAAAGTTGACGTGAACATCATCAGGTGCGCAGATATAGGTGTTTAAGAGTGCAAGAAAAGAAATTGTACTGTTTATTTAAGAACAGAGCGGGCGTGTTGTAAAGAGGTAGCCGTTAATACGGTGGTAACGTGATTGTTTGAACTCGACAGTGCGTTGTCGCTGGCGTCTGTAAACGTCACACACATACAGAGTATTTTGGTTCCTCTAATCGGCTTACCACATCCTGATACGATATCTGTGTTCCGTACGTTTTCATTTTTGTTTTTTTTTTCTGTGATAACGTGTAGCAGGGTATGTCCGAGGCATCTCAGAGTACTGTACAGGCTGACAATCTGTTCACACAAAAAAAGCACTTATTCTGGGCTTCAGATAGGACTGGGCAGAGACGAAAATTCTATAGAGGATCGCATGTTCCGTAAGGAGAGACAGAATGAGGAAAACGAGAAGAATTACATGTTGTCAGCTTAAGTGGAGAAATTAAAGAGCATAAGAAAGAATGAGCACTGAGAGGATATCGTCGGCACAGGGACGGAGATCCAGCCGAAGACCATAAACGAGATGGGATGATCAAGGTCGCAACGGGCGGGTAATGCGTGCTTGAAATAAGACACAAACGGGTTGTCAACCAGCAGTGGTGGCCCTGGGTTTTGCGAGGTACAAATCGAGTCACTTTGAGAGGCCCCTTTGAAATCGAAATGGGAAACTGAGGCATATACTTTATATAGATTGTCTACGGCCCCAGTCGCCTCTCCGTCCCCAGTTTAGAAATCTTTCTGCCCAAAACACATATCCTCTTCCAGGCCTGTAAACGTCATTCCTTCCTCCTCCACATCATTCATTCAACTTCTTCGCGTCTCTGTTTCTCCGGTTATCCATTCCAGTACTCACTTGCCACATCTAGTTTTGCGCATTCTTTAAGTATGCCCAAACCATATTATTTCTTATCAAAGTGCCTCTACCATATTTGTGGTCATTTTCATTCTTCGTCGTATAACCTCATTCCGTAATTTTTCTAATCATAATATTCGACAACTACGTCTTAGAAAGTCCATATCTGATGTCATCAATTTTCTTCTATTCTTCGTTGTCATATACCACGTTTCGGCTCCGCAAGCTTTATAGCTTGGAATGGTACTTGTGTATATTTTTTTCTTCCTTCGATTTGTTATTTTTGTATCTCACAATATGCAATTCAACTCTCTTATTGTTCTTTCCATTATTTTGCCAGTGCTGTTATCTACAGTGAATTGCTGTTCTCTACAGGGTAGAGTCTGCGCTGACCTGGCAGGCCGTCCAGTCGATGAACGGATGACCTAAATAGAATAACACGAAAGCAGCACAGGGTTGACAAAATTTAAAAGATTATTAGAGACCCGTGTCCAGTTTGTGGAGGTAAATAATGTGTTTATGTAAATAATTAAAATTATTTTTGAAAACTGATCTGTTTATGCGGTTGTTAGACGTCCGACTTACAAATAAAGAATTGGTAACGCAAACTAAGACATGAATCCACAAAAAATGTAAACGCACATTAACTGGGTGTCAGGTCCATGGCTTCCTCGGAATCGGCGAGTCATTATCGTAGCTTATCCACGTTTCCTCCTTAAACCTTTTATAGTTTTTTGGTTAAATTTGTACGTTAATTTTTTGTGTGGGCTATACAGTTATTTTGCATCCGCTAACCACAAAGTACATTAACATGTTGGAAAACATTTTGTGAAAGATTTGTATGCTTCTAGTTTTTGTTTGCTACACAAGGCACACGAAGAAAAAAAAACAGAGAAGAAAGATTTAATATCTCCCTCATCAGTCTGTAACGGAAAAACGAATCAAGAAGTTCGTTAAACTGTGACGAATCGAGCCTGTGTCGAGATAAAGACGACCGGCCTTCTCGATCTAACCACTTTCTTTCGGGCTTTTTCCGTAATCCGGTTGCTAAGTTGTATTAGCTCGCTCACAGAGATCATTAAGGCAGCTGCAGAAACTCGTAAAAGCCTCTTAGATTGTTTAGATTAAAGGAAAAAAAAACAGAAATATAAATGAAATTTAGATATATATAAAAACAGAAATATAAATCGCAAGCAATTAAACCGCAAGCAATAAAGCAAATGATGGTTGCTTATCAGCTGTAGTAATCGATGTGCGTTTCTAGACAGCACACAATGTGGCAGTGGGCTGTGCATAACGCATGCGCACGCGCTCTACACGTGTGTCAAACCTTTTTATTGTGTGTAACGTAGAATCACAATGAAAACTTTAATAGACCAGCTATTACATACTTCCATGACCATACGTGTTCCAGATGGCGTTTGGCCTCGTCAGGTCTCCTCCACTGCATTCGTACTTGCGCGTTTCCATATTAAAAGGCTTTACAAATAAACGAACGATTTAATTAGGCCTATATGACAGTTTGTCATAAACAACATTCTGCCGCTAGGCTAAATAAACAGTTCCTTTACTGTTGATAAGCTACATGCGGTCAAACACGTGGTTACACATAGTGGCAGTGCCGCATTCCGACAAGTTTATGTGTATTAGTGTATTCAACACAGCATAAAAAGTAAAGTAAATAAATTTATAAGATAATACAAAGCTACGACCGGCACTGGAGCTTAAATTAAAAGGCTGAGTGTTGGTCCATGGCATCCATGTCACCTGACTCCGTGTTGTGTGTGGATCGTGGTCTCGTAAACCTTGTGTGATGTCTCACGACAGACCTGTCTGGAAAATAATCGAGGTGGCCACTGGAAAGAGACGACGCATTCCTGGGTTGCAAAAACATTTACCTTTTTGCACCTTCAGTTAATTAAACTGTACTTTATTAGTAGGTTTTAATTGGTATTTGTGAATACAGTATGTTAATGCTAAGTACGTTATCATCATCATCAGCCGTGGCTCTACAACCCTTTGTGGGTCTTGGGCTGCTCCAAGAGTTGATTCCATTCTTCCCTATTGCGTTCCTTGGCTTTCCAGTTTCTTATGGTCAGCTTTCTGAGGTCCTCCTCTATCTGCAGCCAAGACATAAATTATGTATAATCTCTACAAAACAAGAAAACCTGTAGCCTTGTAGGCCCAGTATTTTCTGAGACATGTGGTAGGCTATTTTGTAAAATGATACTTGCACAATTCCTCGTATTATATTAGGAATGCACCGAGATTTTAAAAATTTAATAAAAGAAACAACAGATTATACAGGACCACAGACTCGTAAAATGTAAAACACCAGGAATGTCAACATGTTTCATTTTTGGCCTTCACGCGAGTCGCCTTAACCTTACGATGCGCGTCACATTCAGGCCTACTGCTGCTAAGTATGCGTTCAGACATGTTGTAGTTTTCACCCTACTTAGAAACTGTTATTAACAAGACCAACAAGATGACTGCTGAAATTAAATCATGTGTAGGCCTATAAAAGGTTAAGCGCTGCTACTACCGATGCAAAAAGTTAATGACACAGAACTGATAGATCGAAAAATAAAGTGATCTTACACGAAACCTTAATGAGGCCAATGTTAAATTATGGTAATGAGACTTGGACCATGACAGATAATGACGGACACGTACTTCGAATTTTGAACGAAAGCTGTTATGAAAGGTACATGTGGACCAATCGGATATGTTAACGGCACGTGGAGGATCCGGATGAACTGACGTAGTGACGACATATATTATTAAATCACCACGTACAGCATGGATTGAAGATGTTGCGCGCGGACGAATGAGAGTGAAATTTATTGTAAAAAGTACTTTTGAGTGCGAACCTTCGAGGAAAAGAATGAAAGGTAGACCTAAGGGAAAGATGGAAGGATGACGTGTGGAGGAAGATTGAAGGAGATTGGAGTACGAGACAGGAGAGAAGTGGCCAAGGAAAGGGTAGAATGGAGGATGATTGTTGAGAAGACAAAAACTCACAAGGGATCGTGGCTGCCAGTTGAAGAAGAAGAAGATTGTACACGGCACATTTACGCTCTCCTTTCACGCCTATTTTGTTGTCACGTCTTTATTATTATTCATATTACACCACCATAGATACTGAAAAGGCCTTGCTGCTATAATTTTGCTGCCTTCAATAACACGACTTTGTTTTTCATTTTATATATGATGCAGCAGTGAGGTAAACCTTTGCTATCAGTAACAATAACAAACATACACGATTGTGACTGTCGCTAATGTATAGGTTATGTTCACATGCGTGTGGCTAGCGGATGGCAAAAGTATGTGTGTTTACACTGGTCGGCTTTGTTGGTGGGGGGGGGGAAGAGACCTGCCCCCAGTTTGTCTATTTATATCTGCACAGCTCATTACGTACGCTTGTCGTGTCTTCTTCTTCTTCTTCTTCTTCTTCTTCTTCGTGGCAACACTGTGCCCTCGATATCTAACGCGCGCGCGCGCACGTACATTCGTATTGGTTATTTTCCGTTGTTACTACCGAGTGGATTTTGTTTATCAATCGCGTGTTAGTTTCACCTTGTCTCAGTTGCAGTCGAGTTTTGAACAGTTATTACTTTCTGCGAGTATGATTGAGCTCCTGCTTGCCCAGTCAATAGTAAAGTAGGTGATTGGTTTTCTGTTAACAGGAAAAGATGACAGTAGTTTCCTTCGTTAAGTTTGTTCACATAAACTTTACGTAAATATTTATTATTTTTTTGTTGTAATTAATTTATTCTATTCTGAATACGCGCAAAAAGAAATCGCGTATTTCACAAATACATATTTTATCAAATTACTATATTACTTCTACAAGTACTAGTAGAATGTTCTAATTTTTAATCGTTTTATTTCAGCCTGACGCACGTTTCACGTATTTAAAGGTTTCTAAATGAATTAACCAATAGTGGATTTTATTTCGATTTCATTATAAAATAACGAATAACCGATTTTATTTCGATTGTTGTAAAATATTATAACAAATTTTTTTCAAATTCTTTTTTGAATAGACTGAAAATAGACTTTTTTTAAAGGTAAAAAATGAATATCTGGAAAATCTTAATTTTTTACAAACGAAAATAACAATAATTTGCTAATTAAAGAATAAATTCAAGTAAAAACAAAACAAGATAATCTATTTAAAATTGTAAATTTATTAAAATAAATAAAATATAAACATTAAGTGTTTTCTGTGTAACCGCCAAAACAGCTGATTAAGTAAACAAACACCCGAAAATTTAAATCCAAATAAAGTCGATTATTATTGTACAAGAATTAAACAAAATATTGCAAATATATACCTAAAAGCTTGACTCGTATGAATACTTGGATCACGAAACAGGCGATAACTTTAGCACAACATTGCTTATATTGCTTATAAACAAAGTAAGAATATATTTTTTATTTTTACGGAATGAAGCAGTTTGTAATAACTAGCCAAACGAATCTGAGTAAAACTTTCTAGTTTTTGTACGCATGTTGTTTGTAAAGAACTGATTTTTGAAAATTAATTCGACAATTTACGACACTTTCCACACTTAAAAGTTCGGTTTTCTGTGCACATTATTGTTATTCAGACAGCTGCAGCCAACAAAATGAACTATTTGTACCTAGATACATTATTATGTAATATTACTATATATCGAATTAGGATAATTTAATATTACTGTAGGTTGACTTTGATTTGGCATATTAAGGTCAATTAACGATCTGATGTAAATAAATAAGTAATAATTAAAAAATAATATCGTACATTTTTATGGGATGGTGGCCGCCATAAAAAGGAATTCTCGACGGAAAGGATGTCAGTCGGCATCAAAACTACTCTTATCACTTAAACAAAGGCGTACACTGACAGAAGAATGACGACGAGAGAATCGATTGGTGTTCGTCGAATATAGTCCAGGTTTCAAGCTAGGTAACTTTAGTGCACAGCGCTTGCGATAAAGTTTATCTAGTACGAATTGCAAACGATTGTCAGGTTCACAAATTTTCAACTGCAGTAGTGCTGGTCGCTGGTTTCCTATTGGTTTTGGATTCAATCATGGAGAAATGCTTGTTAGACGTGGGAATCAAACCCACGACGCCAGTTGCAACACATTGACCCGTTAGTCACGGTAATCGAATTCACGACTCCGGCGGTTGAACACATTGGCCCGTTAATTACGGTAATCGAGTCCACGACTCCGGTTCAGCATATTGATCTGTCAGTTATACCGTAGGATGTCACGTGGTACTGGATAGTCTGCTAGCTTCCTTGTTTGCTGCTTACCGTGGATTATTTAGATCGTAGAAACGTTTGACATATTTAATACGTCGGTGTAGCTGTTAAAGTGGGTCGTAACCCATTTACTTGTTTCTTACTTTACTTGTGCGCATTGTTGTTAATAAGAAAATCGTACTTTTGTCCGAATTGTGTGTACCAGACCGAGACATTGTAACTCTCGTTTCCTTGCGATTCAGACGTGTGGAGCTCAGAAAATCGGTTAACGTTTAAATTTGGAACACGGACGTTAACTATCTCTGATTTATCTAATATTTAAAAAGCAACGTTTACGCTACACTAGAAATCGGTGGGCGAGCTCGCTTTGGACGATCGCAAAAGCTCATTGTAACGGAGTGCTAGTTACTTCCAAATTCACTTAACGATAGTTATGAACATTTTTTATTTCGTACATAATCTCAAAATAAATGAATTATTTTAGCATAGAACTGATAAACAGTTTAGTGAGGATGGGTATGTAAGTATAGACATGATTTTTACTTCACAGTGTCGACGTTTTACTGCCGTCATCAGGACAGCTGTTGTTGAGTTGTCATCAGGGCAATCGTGTGTTTGGTGCCGTAACAAGCCAACGATTATCCTGATGACTGCAGTAAATATTGCCTGAACGTCTACACAAATGATATAAAAACTGTGTCTATACTTATTTACCGATCCTCGCTAAATCTTTCATCGAGTACTGATTTACGGTCACCACTATGTTAAGGTATTTTAGCAAAGAATAATTAAAACAGTGAAACGAATGGAACCGCCGAGAATAGCCGATAGCTTCCTCGACCCGCCACCGCCTAGTGTGGCAGGTGTTGCCTCAGTCAAGGCCGCCTTTAAGTACGTTCCAGAGTACACTACAGAACACTTTAATACCCTATAAGTGGCGTGCACATTGAGGATGATACTTGAATTGTTGTAAGAGACTATCTTGTTGATTACAAATTACTAATTGTGATAATTAAAGCTGGTTATTAGTGATTTTATTGGTGTCTAAATATTGGTGTCTTATAGTATTTTGTTGTTTTCCACTGTACCATACGACGATCAGTGAGATCGTCCTAAAAGTAGTATTTACCAGTTTGCACTGTTAGTTTCCGTAATGAAATCTGTCATGTTTTGTGTACATGCGTATAACAAAATGATTTAGGCAGAACAATACTGCTACCGTGTAATGTGCTTATTTACTACTGTGTACCAACTGATTGGATGAAGATTAACGTAGTGACTTAGG
This sequence comes from Magicicada septendecula, assembly GCA_034769895.1. NCBI lineage: Eukaryota > Metazoa > Arthropoda > Insecta > Hemiptera > Cicadidae > Magicicada > Magicicada septendecula. Next base: position 559,712,851 of record CM068369.1, read on the forward strand.
AGCGCTGGTTTTATACGCCTATTGGAACGAGTTCTCAGTTTCAACTCGACTGTTTGGTCATGACGTAGACAACCCTGCAAGGTGAAGTAGTATGTCTGGACGAAAAAGATAAAGGTAGATTAATAGGACCTGCCTTCGTTTTCTGACGCCTGCGTATTAATTTTTTGTAATTTTACAAACACGTAGGCTACGTTGAGTACGTTGGTTTGGTACGTACAATTACCAAATGTTGAGTGATTGTCATTGTTAAGAATAATCTTAATTCTTTTTTTATTAATTTATAAATATCCCATTTATTTCTACAATTATTTATAAGCTGAGCACCTTTAAGTAGGCGGTGAAGGTCGAGACCTAGAACCAGGACCAAAAGTAATACAAAATATTTAAAACTTCAAGTATTTGGGTGTAACAGTGACATCGGATGGTGACAGCAACCCGGAAATAAAAGTAAGAATTGACAAGCTAAGACAGCAACACAACAATTAAACAATCTGCTTTGCAGTCCACGAATAACAAGAAACAATAAAATTAGAATATATAAAACTGTAGTCGAAAGTATAGGCCTATATGGAGCAGAACTGTGGGAAATTAATAAAAGAAATAAATCCAAAATAAGAACTATGGAGATGGATTACTGGCGGAGGTGCTGTAGACTAACAAGACTAGATAGAGTGAGAAATGTAGAGATGAGACAAGCGATGGGAATCGACCTTCACATTATAGAAACAATAGAAGCAAGGAGACTGAATTGGTTCGGACACCTAAAAAGAATGTCGGATGGGAGATGGCCAAGGAATGTATGGGAATGGACTCCACCTTCTAGAAGGAAAAAAGGAAGACCTAAACATTCATGGAAAATGGACGTCGAAGACCCAACGAATGCAAGAGGACTTGGAGAACAAGACTGTTTAGACCGGCGCCAGTTGAAGCTAAGATGCTAGAGGTGGCGTCAGCCGTAATTAAACCGCAAAAACAATTCAAGTGATTGTAGAATTTCACTCAGATTCTTTATAGTTCTGGGCAGGGGTGTCATCCCCCTGGCCCTCCTTCCATTTGTCACGCTACTGTGAGCGATATCTCTTTGTAAATACATATTCTTGCTTGCCCCAGCCATGATTTTGTGCGTTCCCTTTACGGTCATCATTTCATTGAACTCTCATGATAATTGTGATTGTGATAATTGAAAATAACTGATAATGAGAAACTGAATAAGACCTAAGAATTGGAGTAAAAAAAAAAAAAAACTTAGGAGAATGATAGGGAAATACTAGTTAGATATGGGAATAAAACCCGCGACGCCTGTTCAATACATTGACCGTTAATCACGGTAATCGAATCCATGACTCCCATTCGTGCACTGTGGATACAGTATGTGTATCATGCTGTTCTGGATAGTCTTCTAGTTTGCTGCTTAATCTAGATTATAGATTTAGATGCAATGAATGATCTGAGTGAGAGCACGTAGTTGCGTTTGTTCGGTGCATGCACCTGAGACCTTGTGATAATTTTACACGTACGAGCGTGTATGTGTGTGGTTGGCAGAGCGCCCTGCAAACTGTTATTGTTGTTGTTGTTGACGGTATTTGTGTTGTTTGTGTTTCAGCGTGGACCGGGACCGGCTGCGGGAGAAGGAGCGTCAGGCCCGCGCCCAGATGTCGTCCTCCGCCGAGAGAGAAGCCGAGCCCGTCGGAGCCCCACTCTTCGGCGGTCCCGTCAAAGTAAGTACATACCTACTGTTGTTGTTGTTGTTGACCTTACTCGTGAAGTACAGTGTGTCCCGTCTCGAGACGATTGCAAACCAGCGAATGTTACCACCGCCTAGTAATGCACGTCTCATCTGGTACTAGACTGGTCGCTCTGAGTCCAGCTTTTAACTTTGGTCTCGTGCATTCATGAGAAAATGTAAAATACAGATATTAATGCGTTAGATGCCAGAATGGTATTGCATATTGTGATTTGTTTTTGCAATGGGGAGTCGCTTACCTGACTTGCCGATCATAGTAGGTCCAAGCGATTCGCATTATACGCCATTATTCTCTGTTGGTTTTACATTATAGAACTGGCTCACAATATTAATTTCACGAAATGATAATGACAAAATTTTGACATCACCATGTTGCATTTGTGTTTTTCGGTGCATTTGGGTGGTTTGCATGTATCTTTCTATCTTTTTGCCGCATGTCTCATAATAACTTTTGAATGCATCAACCGATTTTCATAAAACTTTGCACGCATCACCTTGTCACCTTACAGAACCTTATTGTTTTTTAGATTGATCCTCTACAACTACAAGTGGGCGGAAGGCAAACATTCGGGAGGGGGGGTGTTAAAATTTTGAAAAAATTCGCAAAAGTCCGTCTGTGGTATCAAATTAAAGGACATTTTAACCAAAATATGAATTTTATGTTGATTTAAAAACAATTTTTTTAATTTTGGTACGCCAGGGACCAAAACGTGGGCACAAATGTTGGTAAAATTGCAAATTCAAAAGGGGTATCAAATTAAAGAGACGTGTAACCAAAATCTGATTATAGTGTACGGTTTTGAAAATTTCAAAATTCTTTCACTCCAAGGCCTAGAATGGGATTAAGCATTTAAAAAATTGTATAAATTCAACCGGGTGTCAAAATAAAAGGAATTTTAACACAAATTTAATTATTTTGAATTTTCAGCGTTTATTTAAATGATTGCTTTACAGTTGTTGCTTTACTTAAAATCAGTGGCGTGGCGTGGGTACATAACCCCTGTTGTCGTTTCTGATACGCCTAAAAATAAATTCGAATTTTTTCTTGTACCAAGTGTTTCCTATCGTTTGCTGCCAAAAGAAGAAGTCTCGACAATGGAATTATGACTCCATTATATAGTTACACAGAGTAAATCAGAACATAAATAATCGAATTAAAAATAATAAAGACAAACAGAGAAACACATGACTAAACGAACAAAACACAGACAGACAGGTACGTACTATCTGCTGCACGTCAGTTCCGAAAATGAACATAGCTGCTAACTGAACGTTTTGCCGGTTTATACAGCGGCAACACATTGGGTGTACGAAAACGCCACGCTACTACTTAAAATTAATCAAAATTTATTAGGGTATTCAGGACTTTTGTAATTTGAAATTTTTGGTAATTGGAAAATGATGTAAGTTAACATCAAAATTTATCCAATAATAAATGTAGGCGTACTTCGTTCAATACAGTGAGCGAGTTCTGCAGGTCAGCTCAGGGAGTCCCTACTAGTATTATTACTGTGACGGGAATATAATGATAATCACATGGTATCTTATAATTTGGGACTATACCGTACGTAACGTAAGATGTCCCCCCCCCCCCCCCGAGTGTGGTCGTGAAGAAGGTAGGATTACGCATATACATAACACTGTGTAATGAAGGTTAGCAGTGACGGGGCCACGGAATGCAGTCGGTTGTTGTTAACCCGGTTTGTCGAGACAGATTTACGACGCGTGAAGCTGCTGCCCACGCGTGCGCGCTGATTAACTTTATAAACGTGTACACACACACACTGCCGGTTGATATGTAGGTTGATTTTACAGAGATCTGTGTAACACATACATATACTGTAGATCTCCTCGCGTCCACTTCGCAGTCAACCAGCGGTATGCTGTATATGCGGCTGTGTAGATATTGATGACATTTGTAGTCATACCTAAGAAGTAGTGGAACTATTTTAAATTTAGTTTATTTTCTCACATGTCTTCCGATACGAATGTCGGTAACTCAAGGAAACGTAAATTGTGAGACTTTTGTGCGTACAGGGCCGTATTTACGGGGGGGGGGGGATGAGACCGGACCTCCCACCCACCCAGAGAGTCGAAAAAGTTGACGAATTTTGTCATCACCATAATCTTTATCATCACCACTCCAAGGCCTTAGATCTTAGACCTGTTCCGGAACCCATCTCCTCCTCGGTCTATCGACATCTCACTTCCCAGTAGGGTGATAACAAAAAGCAGCCACAGTTAGACTGATATCAGGCATGCGATTCAAGTGGTCACACCATCTCCTTCTGTGGTCTTCAGTCTTATGGTGCAATGATACAGTGTTTAAATCGCCTCTAATATCCTCGTTCCTTCTCCGATCCAAGAAAGAACAACTTGCGTCCCTCTTAGAAATTTCATTTCGGCTGCCTGAATCCTCTGCACGTCCCTGTTACCAAGAGTCCATGTCTCACTAGCATACAGGAATGTGGGGACAGCTACAGTTTTATAAAATGTCATTCGGGTATCCTTTCGTGTTCTATTTTTCAGGTACCTATGAATCGTTCCACAAATGCGTCTAATTTTGTTAACTTACTATCCCAATCAATATCAGTTCCTTATGAGAGATTATAACCCAGGTAATTAAAATAATCTAAATCTGATCATTCACTACTATCTTAGTTTTTATAGGATACCTGCCCTGAAATGTCATCGTTTTAGATTTTGTAGCAGAGCTCTGTAGCCCATAGTCTTGTACGATGCTATTGAACATAAATATCGCCCGCTGTAACTGGTCGTCTCTTTGTCTGTAGCCATCTGCATAAAGCAATGCATTCACATGAATATTTCGCTGAAGTGATATTCTCGAACCAACTTTAGCTGTCCATCGCCGAAATATGTCGTCCACGTAGATATTAAAAAGTGTCGGTGAAATAGGGCACCCTACGAATTTTGTTAGTCTCTTAATTTTTAGGCTATTTTATTATTTTTTTTCCGCTGTATGTACGGTAATATAGTAGGACTCTTTTTAAATATACCAGCAGGTTTATTACACAGCATTAGCGTATACGTTGGAAATATGAATTATAAGAAAATCAATTCAGTCAATAAGTATCTTGTACCGAAGGGATAAGTATCTCCGTTCCGTTGCCGAAGGGACGGAGAGGTGTGGGACGTCCGAGGAAGCGCTGGAGTGACCAGCTCTAGATTCTTTCACAGTTTGAGACCGGAACAAATCATCCTTGGTTTAATCCTCGCAGATGATGATGAAGATGAAGTATCTTGTAAACAATGTTTCAGTAACGCGTATTTTTATTATGTTATACCGTTTGGAATGGGACTGATTTCCGCCACTTAAAAGATAGTAATGTTTATTAGTCTTAATTTGTTTTTTCTTTTCCATGAAGCCGACCCGACCTCTGACCTTTCAAGGCCAACTTTTAGATACGCCACTGTAAGTGGTGTGATATATTTTGTCCTTTCAGCTGTCGCTATATTGTTGCAAGCTGTCACGTGGTTGTATACAACAACGCGGCAACACCGTATTCCTGCCACGTGAACGGTCAATTTGGAAGTTATTGTTAAACAAAATATACTCACAGTTACGTATTGGGCAATGAGTATATTTACCGAAAGAGATGTCTTGAGTAGAAGAAAGCATCCACCTACTACTCTATTACAGAACCCGTGAGCCAGCAAATTGCTTTTTTATTTACTCGGTGTGGAAGGTCAGATGGCCAATGTCCTTTCTGTTTTCTTGCCATGGCTGGCGGAGTGCTGAAAGTCTTCCGATTTCTTCGGAAACTAGAAGAGAAAATGACAAGTGACAACCCATTTGTATTGGCTCAAACAGTTCATCATCTTCAGCAAGGATTAAACCAAACATGGATTGTTCCGGTCCCAAGAAGATAGACTAGGGCCTCTTTGGTCGCTGCACACATCTCCGTTATTTTGGCTTATATAATTCAGTAGTTGTTTGGAGATGGGGTAGTCAACCATTCGCTTATGCTGTTCCAACAATTTTAGACGATATTGTATAATCCTAGCAAATATTCTCATAGTATTCAGTTCCTATACCTGCCGTACATTGACATTTCTCATGCGACCTTGAAGAGTAGGTCTGTATCCTTCCACGTGCTTCAGAAGTCTCATTTCGGTCGCTTGAATACGAGTGGCCTCTGACACTTCGTTAAAGTCCACTCTCAGACCCATAGAGATGTATGGGGGGTGTCGTCACCTTATAGAACTTCGGGCGTTTCTTTACTCGTTAATTTTAGACGTCCTGATGGATGGTCCCACGAGCTTCTTCAGCACATCATTGTTAGCCCAAATAGTTAGACATGAATCGTGGCTCAGTGTTCATCGAAGAGAAAGGCTGAAGATTGAGAAGCAGGAGCCAACTAGTTAATCTTCTGGGCAATTACACGTAACCACTTGATTAAGTTTAAGTCATGACCGAGTTAAGAAGTGGCGTATAATAAAATGGTGTTGTGTGTTTTTATAGAAACTGAACAGTGTTCCTTTCTCGGAACAAATTATAATGTTGACACAAAATTGTGAACGGTTTTAAATTCAGTCGTCAAGTGTTCGGAGAAAAAGCAATATGGCAGAAGATAAAGAAGAAGAAGAAGAAGAGACACGGTACAACCGACAGGAAGGGTAATGTCGGGAAGAATTTTTCGCTTGGGTGGAGAAAACGTCGCCGCGTATTGTAATGAGGGTACATCGGGAATCGGGGTCACTGTTGTTGGCAGCCGAGCCGTGTTCGTTCGTTATGTCGTCTGCGTTTTACAGCTGTGATCAGGCGTTAAGGAGGCCCTACGCCGGCAATGTTCAATTCCCCACATTTAGGTACATTTTTCTCTGAAACCTGATGAGATACAGTCTTGAACTCTTTGTGGGAGTTGTAGTTTGATAACAGTTGCCATTACAGTCGATTAATCCTTGTGTTCCTTGCGAACAATAGTCCTTGTGCTTGTCGTGTTTGCCTGAGTATGTCTGTGGTTGTTGTGCGATTAGTCCCGTGCAAGCTTCCAGTAATTGTGAAGTAGTCACTTTTTAAAATAATTTATTCGAGTTCAAAAAATTTCCAGTGAAAAAGAGCGCAAGTAGTCAAGTTAAGTGGTCTGGATCTTTTCAAAAATCTCGTTCCCGTAAAGCCTCCACAATTAAGAACCATAGGAGACAAGCGGTAGTGAATGAATATTGTTTGAAAGTGGAGAACGAAAGTACTAACTTACACGGGTGTGCAAATTATTATTAGACTCAAACAAGGAATTTAAAACAAACTTAGGTTTTTTCTGTAAACTTGTTTTATTGACTTCTATTAACATTTAGCTTTGATGTCTCTACCCCTCTTGATGTCTTCTGTCTCATGTCTTCTGAAGCAGAATTTCACAAGTTCTGTTTCCACAACAAGATTTAAAATATTTATTTTTATTTTCAGATCCATGCTACTTGGTATCCAAGCCACTATATGTATATAATAGTAAAATAGTTTTAACTTTTTCTTTTCCGTCTGGTGGCCTTTATCCTTTATGAATATCTACGCGTTTCGGGACATATGCCCCATCATCAGGAATATCCCTTGGTGAAGTTCGTCAATTATTAAAATATTAAAAACGACTTTATATACAATTTTACACATATCACAATAAATATAAATATAAACACAAAAAATATACACGCGATATCGCTGGTGCGCACCACGAAATACTATAGTCGACTGCTGTGCTCATGTTGTTATAGATCGCGCACTATGGACCTTGTTTTGTATTCTTATCGCTGTGTCGTATAGTGGATTTGATTGGAAATTCGATTGTTCATTAAGAAGGACCTCTTTTGTGTTTTTATCTTTATACGTCTTATATATTTCGAATTCTTCGACAGCATTCATATAACTTCCTTTTCTGCGTACGTGGAGGGGTTGAAAGTTTGTCGTAAAATCGGTATAACTATGGTTTTTGTCCATCAGATGGCGCGCGTAATTTGACCACAGTTTTACTAAATTCTTTTTTAGGTAAATGTTCTTTAAAGCGTTTTTAAAGGGTCTACCAGTTTGGCCAACGTAGTACCTATCATAGTCATTGCACATTATCGCCCGTCTTGTCCTCAACTGATCATTACAATGATACAAACGGACCCAACTACAGAGTTCGTCAAAGTTTTGAATAACAAAATCAGTCAATGTACACAGTTGTTTGATTACGCCACACGCCGGTCACTAAAACCCATTAACGCAGAGGCACCACAGTTTGTTGGCCTACCAAAAATCCATAAGACCAATATACCGATCAGGCCATTGATAAATTTCACAACTGCGTCGAGCTACAATGTCAGCAAAAAACTTGCAGTGAAAATAAGAAACAGTATAAAGTTAAATAATACCCACAGTATAAAAAATAACACTGACTTTGTTAACAAAATGAAAAACATTAAAATACGACCTAGTTATAAAATAGCCTCATTTGACATTGTTGACTTGTATACGAATGTCCCTGTTCAAGAAACACTCACTATCCTTAAGGCAAATCTTATTAACGCCAAAATATGTAACTGAAGAAATCAGCGATATAATTAATTTGCTGGAAGTAGTACTTAACCAAAATTACTTTACATTTGATAATAATTATTATATCCAAAAAAAGGGTCTAGCCATGGGGTCACTTTGTCTGGCTTGCTAGCTGAGATATACCTAAATCACTATGAGAATACGTATTTGCTCAATAACGTAAATAAACTTTCCGGGAAGATAATATCATATACACGTTACGTTGATGATACGTTCATAATTTTTAATGGCACAATACGACAAATAGAAAATATGAAAAAGTACATGAATGGTATCAATAAAAACATACAGTTCACACTTGAGACGGAGGTAGATAATAAACTTAACTTCCTCGATTTGACAGTTACAAGACTGGATGAAAAATTTCAATATCAAATATACCGGAAACCGACAACCACGGATCTCACGATAAATGTTGGGTGACATCACCCCTTTTCTCAAAATATGGCAGCATATCATTAGTTTAGTACATAGGTTACTTTCCATACCATTGGAAGACAAAGATTTTCATGAAGAACTAAACACGATCAAGTACATAGCTAAGACCAATGGTTATAAAGGTTCAATTGTGGAAAGTTTAGTCAAGAAGCACCGAAAAAAGAAAAACAACATAGAATTACAAGAAAATAATAGAAATAAATTTAGGTATATAGCATCAGAATATGGTAACACCCTACCCAAAATTTTAGACAAAGTATTCAGTGAGATAAATATAAAAATGGCTTTCCGAACTAATAACAACGTTAATAAGATACTCCTACCTAAACATTCAAAATCAGTTGAGGACAAGACGGGCGTTTATAAGATAATGTGCAATGACTGTGATTGGTACTACAATGGCCAAACTGGTAGACCCTTTAAAAAACGCTTTAAAGAACATTTACCTAAAAAAGAATTTAGTAAAACTGTGTCGAATTACGCGCGCCATCTGATGGACAAAAACCATAGTTATACCGATTTCACGACAAACTTTCAACCCCTCCACGTACGCAGAAAAGGAAGTTATATGAATGCTGTCGAAGAATTCGAAATATATAAGACGTATAAAGATAAAAACACAAAAGAGGTCCTTCTTAATGAACACTCGAATTTCCAATCAAATCCACTATACGACACAGCGATAAGAATACAAAACAAGGTCCATAGTGCGCGACCCATAACAACATGGGAACAGCAGTCGACTATAGTAGTTCGTGGTTCGCACCAGCGATATCGCGTGTGTTCTCAGGTTTGGGGTTTTTTATGTGTTTTTTGTGTTTATATTTATATTTATTGTGATATGTGTAAAATTGTATATAAAGTCGTTTTTAATATTTTAATAATTGACGAACTTCACCAAGGGATATTCCTGATGATGGGGCATATGTCCCGAAACGCGTAGATATTCATAAAGGATAAAGGCCACCAGACGGAAAAAAAAGAAAAAAGGTAAAACTATTTTACTATTTATATATTATTTTTATTGTATAACCTTTTTTTCACGGAAAAGTAGTAAACATTTATTTTTCCAGCACCCAAACTATACACTTTAGTTCGAAAATTCTGCTTCAGTAGGTAGAGGACAGTGTTTTAAATCAGCTCTTAAAATTTTAATATCCTACGTAGCATAGTTTCTGAGATATGTGTAGGCCTACCTACGTGTTGAAAAATATGGCTTTCCAAAAATACTGTTTAAAGTATATCATTGAGAACGAACGAAACGCATGGTCATGACCAAGTGTTTTCACGCACCAAAACAAAACAGGCTACATGCATCCATATTGTTGTCTTCAGAGTTACCAGAATGAAGTACAAAATATCCCCTTTTACACAGTGGAAACCGAGTTAAGCCGTTTATAAAACATGTACTATTGAAAGGAAAATTGTGTACGAAAAATTGTAATGATTTTACTGTATGGAGACGTAGGCTACTTTAGGTTGATTATAAAATGTGTTTTTGAGTTTTTTTGTATCATAAATTATATACTATTTTGTTCATAACAAGGATTTTGACAAAGTGAAAATTTTTAATTTTTTGCCTTCAGATTCCCTTTAACAGCGTATGGTAGACGCCAGTGATTCCCAATGAGTTTTTAGTTTGTCGACGACCAACTGCGAATTCCAAAACTATAGTGTTACGACGGACACACTGATCGTCGTCGTTTACAGTGGAAACAGAATAACTGACACCAGATGAAGTCACTAATTGTAGACTTGAATTACAGTTGCGAAATAAACAAACCCACTCGAATACAATTCTTCAAGCTCAAGAATGTGCAACACACTGTTATGTAACAAACGATAAATAATGTCACCTTGTCACACTAAGTAATACACAATAATCACTTTACACTAAACCGGAAGCCGGAACCGCAAGATTTTCGTATAACTTGGCTTGCGTGAGCGTACTTTTACCCTACAGAACCCTGCTATTTTGATATCCCCCCCCCCCAAATAGAGAACCACGAGGGAAAATTGTGAAAAAGCATGGCGACTCTAGTCGAAAGGCGGAACATTAAACGTGGCAACGTTGCGTCTGAGGCCTATAAGCATAGTGTAATAAAATAGCTAAAGTGAACGTGTTATATTTTGATATAATATTATGGCATTACTAAAATCATGAGTAGGCCTGTTTATAGCTAAATCTAAATTATAGGTCTGTGCGCACGCAGTACTATACGTTTAAGTTGAAGAAATTAGCGAATTAGTATTAAGCCTAATGAATTAATTTTGTTCGACTTATTGAATTCGTATCATATGAATGAGTTAATTAATATATTTTTTAAATAATATAACAGTATTTACGTATTAAACTTTTAGTTTGCAAAAAGTAAAGAATTATAAAAAACTGCTGTTAACCGGCAATTAAAAATGACGCGATTTGATTATTGAAATACATAAATTAAGAGATCGTCTTCAGATATGCTCAAATATCAGCTGGTTCCAATGTTGCCACGTTTTATGTTCCGGCCTTCTCCTAGAACCGGCCATGGAAAAAATCGCAAAAGCCCATGTGGGGTATCAAATTAAAGGGAAATTTAACTAACATGTGAATGTGAATGTGTTACGTTTTGGAAATTTCACAATTTTAGAAAACCAGGGCCGAAAAAAGATAACAGAAATTAAAAAAAAATATCTAAAAATGCAACAGTATGTCAGACTTAAACGAATTGTAACATAATCATTCTTGATATCTTGTGCAACGTATAATGAGTTGGACGGTTGGTGGTAGATTTATTGACTACGTAAAACTTGAACTTGTGGTTGAATAAATTTGATTAGTTCTGGACTGATTCCTAAACTATAAAGAGGATGCAATTATTTCTCCGTATTCCGCTCAGACGAAAAGACCCGAGTTGACTGACCTCACGTACAGACGATGTATCGTTAAACTGAGTACACATAAACAGAGGTATTAATGTTTAACTTTGTGTTTCGTTGTGGTCTCCTAATACGAAACTGCTCCCTGTAACAAACAGCGTGTGTGTGTGTGTGTGTGTGCACTATATTCAGATTTTTATATCTCACGTGGAATATGCCGTTTTATCAAAGTTTTCGGGCCTGTTGTCTCAAAATTTTGAAATTTCCAAAATTAACACTACTTTTAACAATTTAGTTGTTCGAGGCAATTTAGTAGTGAATACGTCCCCTGGATATGTTACTAGCATATCACAGGGTAAGACGTATGGTGGGGTTGCCACCTTCAGGTTTAACGTCCAACCCGATTTACTGTCTGGGTGTTCTCCCATAACCCAAGCGGCCGAAATGAGATTTCTCAGGGACGTGGCATGGTATACTCTCCATGATCATAGAAGAAACACAGATAAACGGCAGGAACTGAATATTATGAGGATACTCGGCAGGATTGCCCAGTATCGGCTCAATTGATGGGAACATCTTTGCCGAATGGATGACTTCCGCATCTCCAAACAACAATGGAACTATAAGCTGAGGGGACGGAGAGGTGTGGAAGGTCCGAGGAAACGCTGGAGTGACCAGTTCCAATCTTTGCCTGTTTGAGACCGGAACAAACCGTCCATGGTTTAATCCTTAAAGATGATGATGATTAATAGTTTAGTTAAATTCATTTTAATTTCATGTGCCACATGGACTTTTGCGATCTTACAAAAATTTCCATCCACTGTTTTAGGGCCTTGGCGTCCGAGAATTTTTTAATTTCCAAAAAAACACTAAATTCATATTTTTGTTCAAATTCCCTTCAATGTGGGCCATATAGGCTTAAGATTGTTCAAAATTCGGACACGTCTGACGTTTTTACTTCCTGCCTCCATGTATTTTAGGGGAATCATTCTCAAAAGAAATAAGCTTCTGTAGGGTAACAGTGAGTACATGATGGCCGAAAATCGGTTAACGCGTTCAAAAGTTATCGTGAGACATGTCGCAAACAGATAGAAAGACACGTGCAAACGGTGGAGTTAACATTTATTTAAGGAATAAAGGAGAGTTTTGTGACAAAACTGGCATATTAAGAAAATTTGAAATTTGTATTCAATGGAACGGTTCAAATGTTTGTTTACGGTAGTAAATCTTAACTTTAAATACGGCAGTATGATTTTTAAAATTATCATCCAGCAGCTGTAGTGTCTTGTTCGTATCTTGTTTTCTCCTTCCAGCTGTCAGTTGTCGATTTGCCCTCAGAATGTTAACGGCAGAAATTATTATGATTACGGTAGCAGAGTCTGTGATATTTTCACACGATAAAACTATCAGGTGTTGCACGAATATCAGGTTTTTCAATTTTTTATCGATTTGCCAAGAACCGCGCTGGACATTTGGGAGGCTACCGTGGAACAGAACTTGACCAATAAAAATTAGTGTAGTTATATATAAGTTCACCACTCAAGAAAATCGAACATTAGACTTCAGTAATCATTAAAAACATCAGCTTGGTCCATGTTCTTTTACTTATTGTTGTTTACTACTATAAATTGTTACAGTTGGCTATTTTCTCTTCTGGATCAGCCTACAAGAGACAGGATTTTTAAATTTCAAAACTGTTTTAGTAGAGAACATACATGATTGATATTATTTTTAACACCAAACCTTTGGCCCATCCTGTGATTTAGCATCCTCAGTGATAAAGCTGAGACAGAGCATTTCCTCGCTGGGTACAATAACAGAGAACGGACGACAAGTTTATCGCTGGTGTTACTAATCGAATAATAATAATAACAACAATCCGTACAACATGGTTGTGAAGCAATAGAAGTGTTATTGTAATATACTTGTTAAAAATTCTGAACAAATTAATAATTCTGAACTATCTGTCGGCCCGTTAAGATTGGAATATCGATTCTCTTATTATGTTCGTGATAAATAATAAAATTGTGTTCGCGGAACGGCGATTGTGGAGGCCGTGGAATAATCAACATCTGTGGCCGGAGACTCGTGCCTGCGAGTACTTCTGCGCCGTGCAGTTTTCTCCGGCATTGTTTACCTCTTGGATCACGCACGTGAGGGTCAGCGTATCACGTGATCGTTATCACAGCACAACAAGGTTGTTTGGCCGCTTATCACGATGGCTGATAACAAACTTGTTGCCATGCCGCCGGCAACAGCGGTTACATGGACGCCGGCAGCGAGTAGGGCCTATAGACTAAGAATGGAACGAAGTAAGAAACATATGTGAGGTGTGCTTTTTGGAATGGCATATACAGACTTGTTCACTTAACAGCATTTACACAGACGTAATAGCCAAAGAAAGAGGAACTGTGTGGAAAAATTTGCACACTTTTCGCCTAGGCTGTTGGAAGATTTTCAAGCGCGATATTCAGCGCGTAACAAACGATAAACGCTGTTCGTTACTACAAACGTTCTGTAGAATGGCTTTGTCGAGCACACAGTGGAAAAAGTTTAAATTAGAATTCTCCGCTTGATAAAATGTCTCAGTGTATGACTCATGCAGTAGAGGCGGCGCGGGGGCTTGACTCTTATATAAGCGGCAGCAGATGTGTGATTGCGTTTTCTTAATTCCTCAAGAGTTTGGCATTTTTGCGTCGCGTCGTTGTTAGATGACACGTATTAGCCCAACGTTAATTTGTTGACGCGCTCGCTCGCGTTTGTGTGTCAATAAACTAATGTTACCAAACGTCTCAAATTGTCCCAATTATAACTCGTATCGATTGTGATAGTAAGCTAACAAAATTTAGACGCATCTGTGGAACGATTCATAGGTACCGGTATTTGAAAAATAAAACACGGAAGGATACGCGAATGAAATTTTATAAAACTGTGGCTGTCCCCACATTCCTGTATGCTAGTGAGACATGGAGTCTTGGTAAAAGGGAGTGCAGAGGATTCAGCCAGCCGAAATGAAATTTCTAAGAGAGACGCAAGGATGTTGTCTCTTGGATCGGAGACGGAACGAGGGTATTACACGCGATTTAAACATTGTATACGGAAGGAGATGGTGTGAACACTTGAATAGCATGCCTGATATCCGTCTACCTGTGACTGCCTTGGGTTGTCACCCTACTGAGAAGAGAGATGGCGGTAGAACGAGGAGAAGATGGGTTATGGGACAGGTCTAAGGCCTAGTCCTTGGAGTGGTGGTGATGATAATTGCCCCCAGTGTCTAAAAGGCATTGAATGTGACGTGTCGCAGATTTTGATGATGATGATAAAAATAAAGAATGAAAACAAAAAATTAGTCGCGAAATGTGGGTGTACACGACTTTTATAATTGTGAGGGTAAAGAACAGTGTACGATTCTAAAACTATGTGTAGACGTAACGATAGATTCTGAACATTCACGTAGAGATGCGTAGTTGATAAATACCTTGGTGTGAGGCTAAGAAAATTTTCATTAATTTGGCACATGCGCACAGCAGTGTTTCATAGTGTGTACCCCGGCTGCAACAAGGCTGGCGAGAGAACATTAGAAGAAGCATGCTAGCGTTGTTATGAAGCGACAGCATGTGACATAGACTGAGCGAGACAGGAAACTGTTATCGTGTTGCCTCCTCCCTAGTCGCAGTTACTATACTTTCAAGTAGGGGGTAATTCATTCACTGGGTCGGCACAGGTCACCGCCCAAGAAAGGTTGTCACGGTTCTAACTATTAAGTTGACGAAGCTATCACGTTCAGTATTGGAAATGAGAGAAAATAATATTAATTATATCACAGAATAAATACTTTAGTTATTGAATAATTTGAAATCCGAACAATATTAGTAGGGAAACTTGAAGAAAAGCGTAGCATTGTTTTCGAACTACTGTGCACTTCCACCGTCTTGTGTTGCCGGGTCAGACATCGGCATTGTTTTTCTGGGTACGGTCATTGACCTCGTAGTAGCTGTCACTGTACAAACTGAGAGGGACACATTCGTTTGTTGCCGCTGCCATCCAATGTGTTGCCGTTGTATAAACCGGCAAAACGCTCAGTTGGCAGCTATGTTCGTTTTCGGAACTGACGTGCAGCAGATACTACGTACCTATTTGTGCTTTGTTCGTTTAGTCACGTGTTTCTCTTTGTTTGTCTTAACTAATGTTTGACACATTAGTTGAAATTCTTTTTATTTCTGTCTTCGTCCTGTATTCTTTTTATTTATATAAACTGGGTTACGACAGGTATCAACTGGTATGGTTGCCAGATTTCTGATCTAACGTATTGCTGCACAGATCTGTAATATTGGTAACCCAGTGATCCGATTGTGGGGGCATATTACTCGGGAATTACATCCACAGGGACTAAGGAATGCTACAGGGTCTTTAGTCCTGTGGGTCTTTTCCCTTTGCCTTCCTCATCCTATGCCGTTGGCCTTGATAGGCCCATCCGGCTATAAAAGTACGCATCCCCAAACAACTGTGGAATTATAAGCCGAAAGGACGGAGAGGTGTGAGACGTTTGAAGCAAGGGTTGGAGTGGCCAGCTCTGGCCTGTCTCCTTGGGACAGGAACAAACCATTTTCGTTCAATCTTTGTTGAAGATGATGGTGATATGACAGCTGCAGTTCAAAGTCACTTGTTCTGGAAACGTGGTGAATAGTCCTAACCACTGAAATATCCTAGCGTAAGCATTGTGCTAGAATTTGTCTTACTGATCCTCAAATATGTAGTAATAGCAGGTACCCAAGAGACAGGAGAAAATAATAATTTGATTTTTAATATTAATTGTAATACTTTTAAAATGTGTATAGTGTATAACATTCCAATTATAATGTTTGTATGGTGTATTTTTATGCCCCTAATTTTGTTCGGCGTATACAAACTGAATGTAGAGTATTGGGGTTTAGCGAATGGATGTGCAGGGGGGACTTGGAAGAAAGGCAGGTGACGGCGCGGCTGTGATTGGTTCCATTAGACAGGTGTGGGTTACGATTGAATACAATAATGGGGTCAGCCGCAGGACAGAGAGAGAGAGAGAGAGAGAGAGAAGTAACACATGTTTACGAAATTTACTGCGTAGCTGGCCTTCGCCATTAACTATATTGTGTGTTTAATTAACCGATAGTTGTCTGTGAAGTTATGACGTCGAATTTAACGCATTGCGATATTGTTGTAGCTTTCGACGTTCGAAACTTTACGATGTCAGTACTTTTATTGGTATAGATGAACTGGTTTGGGCGTTACTGCTTTCCTGAAGCTTCTTATTGTGGGGTGACGGACGTACGGCCATGAGTTTAATTGGAGTTTAGTTGCCATGGTACTTTCTCAATAACCGTACCTACACTACATTTCGATGTTTTGAATATGCGATAGGATAGTGATATACCACGATGTGAAGAAGAAGTGTACCAATTATAAATAATTCTATTGCTGAATGTCGCGCCAAAATGTGTAATGTGGTAATGCGTGAGATTAGATAAAGAATGTTTTGTTTTTGTAGTTTATTGTTTAAGGTAAACAAAACTAATGGTTGACAAAATATGACATTTGATGAGTAAATACAATGATTGTACGAGATTAACACTAGCTGACAATCTCAGCACTATTAAAAAAACCCAGAGTAAAATAAAAGTAAGCGTTTTTATGACATTAAAGCGTTTTATTTTTCTTCTTTTCCTTCTTCATTCATAAATGTATTGAACCTACACTACTTTTAATGTTGTTCATTAATTATTATGGGAATATATTTAAACTTAACCTAACGGACCTAACCTTGCTAACGAAACAGTACGTTTATTGCAAACGTGTTCCCGAAAAGTGAGTTTTGTCACAAAAGAGACATACGCGTATACAGGTTGTTCACAAATGGTCGTCCAATATTTCTGTAACGTGTTCCTCATATAATTACAAGCAAAAAATTCCTGTAAACATGGGTCCAAAAACGTATAGTTTTCCATCTGTCCACCATTTTGTATTTTTTAAGGAAAATTTTATTTCTCGAGAATGGAGTGAGATATTTTAATGAAATCTGGTACGTGTTACCCCAGTAACATAATCTACAAAATGAAATTTTTTTGAAAATTTTACATTCACACATTTCAAAATGGCGGCTGTTTTAATTTTTAAATCATTCATAATACTCACAAACTATTAGTTTTATGGAATAATGTTCCATAAAGTTGTGAAATGTTGTCGCCTTCGAACACAGTGACAAACATTGGAAACTTTACTATGCCCCTGGTTTATTACTTTTACTTACATTAACCTGCAAGGTCCATCCCGCCTTACTTCGAAATTGGGGTTTTTTATTACATGGTTTTCACAAAAATGCGTGTAGTTTTTTAAGCATATCGTTTTTTGTGTGCACTTTTAGTTTGTTTGTTAACCTAACAACGTCAGCGTTTGACGTCATAGGCGCGGTTCGAAGTTATGTTATTGCTACAAACATTTTCGTAAAAAAAAAAATATGAAAGTGGAAAACGATTGTAATAGTTGAACAAGCTGTTTTTTTTACCATACACAGATATTTTTTCTCGATTTCTATTATCTGACCAAAATTATATGCGATATTCACTACGTATCGATGCCAACTGTCGCATAATCGAAATATCGAAAATTGGTGTAGGTAATACGGTTATTGCGAAGGTAGTGTTGCCACAGATTTTGTTCATGGTCCTGTGACGTCGTTGCGATGTAATGCTTCGATTTCTGTGAGACAGGAATGATGTTTTTAGAAACCCGCAAATCGATAGGCGGTCGAATGGAACTTAACAGTGAATAAGAACATTGGAAACAGCCGTATGCATTACCATTTCGGGCGTGAGCTTTCATTAGAGGCGTGCTAAACTAGTATTTGCAAATAACAGGTACGAACGATACCATTCCAAAAAATAACACGTATTAAGTACGTGTTATTATATAGGCTAGTTATTCTACATATCCTTGTATTATATAATTTGTTATAAGAAATAAATTGAAACTAAAAGTATTAACAGTGTTACTTTACACTGTGACTTATTAAGCTGTTATTGTTTAAGAGAAAATAAGAAACAAGAGCATTCATAGGCGTCTATCCCTTTGGGAATCCTAATGTAAGTTTTCACTAAGAGTAAACAAACTGACATACACTTAATATTAAATTATTGATTCAATTTTGGTTAGACAAATCAGTTGCGAAACTCGGGCAATGAAATTTAGAGTGCACGTAATACCACAACAAATAGTGTCAAAAAAATTTACGTGAGATGTGCAGTGAAGTTAAATCATCTCCGAAATCACATTAACAAAAAGTACTATATGGCCTATCAGCCATTCTGTAGGTTATAACACAATAAAATTGATTTTTTCAAAATTTACCAACTTGGTGACTAGTATAATATATAATTTGTTACTATAATCTGTATTGTATATCTGCATAACACACGAGAATAAATGTAACATCAGTATGAATTTTTTTCATGTATTAAAAACAGCTTCGTCTCTTTTGCATAGAGATATTCTGAACCTCGCTGTTTTGCTTCGTTTCGTACTTGTATGGCAATCGGCACATGCGCAGAATGAAGTATTCAGCTCCAGAAAGTCACTTCGTACTCGCGTACGCGTACTCCTAATACTCGTACTCGTTTACTTATTGTTACTTGTGTACTCGTTAGTTACGTAGGGGTGTCCCGCGACTCGGAACCGCGAGGCCGCGAGTAATCGGAACAGATATTTCAACTTTTCAGTCACTATTACATCCGTTCCACAAAAATATCGTTCCAAAATGCCTGTTATAGGTATATCGGCCCACCTCTAGCTTTTATCTCTTCACACACCAGGGACCGCGGTCAGTTGCGGCCGAATCGCACAAAACCCGGTCAGTTGCGACCGAGGTGAAAATTTCAACTCGGTCAATTGCGATAGAAAACACGTCTCATCGGCCACACAGATTTTTACACTCTGTGAACTGAACCCATACCTATGTGGCAGACCTCTGTGCCCGCTTCGCTCGCCCCTACATAATCATAAAAAGCCAGCCATCGGCCGCCTATCGATTTGTATGTTACTGAAGACATCACTCCTGTGTCACAGATATCGAATCACTAGATCGCAACGCTTGGCACTTTAACGAGCCGTTTCTGCTCGTATCACTCGCAGCTGAGAGGATATCACACGTGGGTCCGCCGCGTAACAAAACTTATAAATCGCCTAAAAGTTCGAAGGTGGCTCTGAGTGCTGGGTACTCAAGAAAATTGATGAACAGAGGCTGTAAGAGTATGGCGATTGTTGCAAATGAAAGTAAACGTTTATGGCTGTGGAAAGCAATAATGATAATATTTCGAATATACTAATAGATGCATAGGCGTAACTTGGGACGGGCAAGGGGGGCACTCCCCCCCCCCATGTTCCCAGCATTATACAATTTTGTTTCAAGTTTTAAATAAAAACTAACAAATAGTCAAACAGGAGACAGTTTCTTTGTTTGCGAGCACAGTAAGCACTATTTATCAACGTCTGTACTGTTATCAGACGACTAGTTGCCATAAATTTATTATTCTTATTTCTTTCGAAGAAACTTGTAAGGGGAATGTTTGACATATTTGAATGATATACGTCAAAATAATATTTCTGTTCGAAAAAAAAACGAACGCTAGAGACCTAATTAACTGGAATACAATGCGTGCCTTTTACACAAACAAAGACTTGTTTTGGAACACCTAAGTTTCTAAGTTCTGAGAAATGGGAGATAAGAAACGCAAAGGAGTAACACTGCTTAATTTCTTTGAAAATTGCCTGACTGGCAATTTGAAAATTTCTTTGTGTTGTGACTGATTCGGCTTACTGCTACTACTGCCAAGCATTTTGTGACAGTGTGCCTAAGGGAGAGGATGCGTTTACGAAAACTGGGTATAAGAATTGGAAGAACTGAAATTGTTTATGTTTAGTATAGGCCTACAGTATATTTGTTCTAGGTAAACATAACTGGAAGTACAACTTATGAAGAAAGCTTTGTTGATCATTAAAAAATGAAATTGTCCCTCGTTTACTAACTAAGAATTATTACTAAACTTTCTAATTTTGTATATAATATATTTTATTTATTGAATTTATGAAGCTTTATCCTGCCCCACCAAAGTTAGGCCCCAAGTTACGCTCATGAATAGATGGCTATAATGTTTAAAGAGTAAAAGGCTTCGTGTGTCTGGGGACATATGTCGATGCTGAGAATAGCTGCACAAAAGAAATTGAAAGAAGAATTCTGGCTGCTAATAGAAGCTATTACGGGCTGAATAAACATTTTAAATCAAAACTATTGACCACAGAAACTAAAGCCACGCTTTATAAGACATTGGTAAACCTGTATTGACATATGGCTCTGAGTGCTGGGTACTCAAGGAAATTGATGAACAGACTCGCTGTGCTTGAAAGAAAGGTACTGAGAAATATCTATGGGCCAGTTCGACAGATTAAGATTGGGCCAAAGTTAATAGATTAAGATAGGCAGGGCACGTTCAGAGATTGGATGACGAACGTACGGCAAAAGGAATTATGAAACACAATCCAATAGGAAAAAGGAAGATTTTGAAGACGGAAGAACAGATGGTTGGACCAGGTCGCCAGTGATGCGAGGAAGCTGGGCGCAGTGAATTGGTGGCGGTTGGCTGAGGACAGGACTAAGTGGATGCCAAGTCTCCATCTGGGCTGTATGCATGTATGTAAAAGTTCGAAGGTTAATATTTCTTCTACTTAGCTCGGATTAGGTCAGTTGCGCGACCAGGTGAAATTCCGAGGGCGCATTTGACCGGGTAAGAACAAGTAAATAACGTCGTTTGGACGCAACTGACCGAGACAGGATAGAGTACGCAGAGAGGCACAGCTGACAGAACGATGTTTTCGATCGCAACTGACCGCGGTACGAAATCTGTTCCAGTAGGAGGTAGAGAGAGGCGGTTGCTCGTGTAACTAACCAGCATTAGAACGGATTGATTACGTTGAGAAGGTGGCTGAAGATCTCATTACAAGTGAAATGCCTCGCCCCATAGGAAAAGAGACATTAGGATGAGTGACTTACGGAACCGAAAATGTTCTAATTGAGACATCGTAACTTGTGTGGGCGTATTTTTATAAATAAATGTCCATGTTCATTTACGTAGTCTATATATAACATGGTATATAAATAACGTCAATAAATCAATAGCTTATCAAAACCAACTGTGTGCGGGGGATAGTAATGAACCAGCGTACGTAATGCAGGGATTGCGTTAAGAGGGCGTCACCTGCGTCGGGTGAAAATAAACCCACTTGCAGTGTATTTATTAGAAGACAGTTCTAAGATGATTAGATTATTAGAAGATGATTAAGAGCACATTAGTATATGGGTCTGGCATTGAGAATGAAAGAACATCAGAAAAGAAAGATAGAAGCCACAGAAACGGACGCCTTAAGTAGAATATGTAGAACATCAAAATTAGACCGGGTCAGAAACGAAACAATTAAGCAACGAATTAATATAAAAGAAACTGTTTTAGAACACATCGAGAAAAAATTATTTGGTATGGGCACGCGCAGAGAATGGGGGAGGAGAGATTGCCAAAGAATATGATGAAATGGATACCACAGGAAGACAGAAAAAGGGGAAGGGCGAAAGTAACATGGATACAGGGTGTAAGGAGATCAATGAGTGTACGAGGTCTAACCGAAGAAAACTGGAACGACAGGAGATATTGGCAATTAGGCATCGGAGAGCGTCGCAGGACGTTTTAACCCGAATATATAGTTCGGTAAGTGTATATATTTTTTACTTAAGCAGGTTAGTGGCCTGCTGTAAAACCCCCGACTTGGAGAACCAGAACTTTGATTTCAGGGTGCTGCAGAATGACCGGGTAATACGGGTAATAGTCGAAAATAATCGTGCAAAAAATCAACACATCCGGTTCTGCGCGCGTGTGTATGTGTGTGCAGGATTGCTGTTTGCCGTAAGATAGTAGGCCTGTGTGGCTGTACTGTTTGCACAACTGGTTTGCGAACATTTCGCACCTGCAGTTTGCGGCGCCCCTGCGACGTGCGTTATTCACTGGGCCACGTATACTGCGTATACTGTATTATGAAGCGGCCACATTACCGTAATGTCAGCCGTTGGCAGTCGTTAGGGCTCTAATTTTTACATGTCGTATAAGCGCATACTTTAATGTTTTTTTTTCGTTCTAATGTCATATTTTAACCAAAACTAGTATGAAAGTATGTCGTCGTCATCATCTTTACAGCACAGCATAAGCAAGGTGCTGCCTGTTCTGCATTCAAAAATCCTCCAGCCATCTGTTCCTGGTTCTACACACACGCGCGCTCGCGCCTGTGTTTTATAGGTTTGTATTTCCAGACTTGTTTGGCCAGTCTGGAATCTAACATTCTTTCTAAGTGTTTTCTTTCCACCTTTGTTTGTAATCTTTTAATTTTTCATTCAAGTTGAAAACTCTTCCTCCGATGCCTGCATTTTATTGCCTTGATGTATGGTTTTTGTCCATAATTCACACCCATAGGACAGTATAGGGACTGCCATAACTTTAATTTTGTATCTCTACATACCTTGTTTCTAAAAATACGGTTGATTAGGTAAGTCTGGAACTTGCCTAAGTTGACATCAATGTCACAATTTGTCATAGTCAGTATCATTTCCCGAATAATTAAAGTGGCTCACCTGTTCTAGAATTGAATCAGTAATCATTATTTCTTTTGATCAGTTTTATCACTTTGATTGATGATATTTTGATCACTAGGGTCTGCGTTCTTTTATAAATACATTTGTGAGTTAATGAGTTTACGAGTTCAGTGTGCGTATTTATACACGTCAGTAACGGCCCGGTGTTCGGCGTCGAGACGCTGGCCGTGCGCAGAATGATCTTACGTGGGCAATAGTCGAAAATAATCGTGCAAAAAATCACAGCTGGCAGTGTGTGTAGTGATTGTGCACTATTGCTGTTTGCCGTAAGATAGTAGGCCTGTGTGGCTGTATTGTTTGCACAACTGGTTTGCGAACATTTCGCACCTGCAGTTTGAGCGCGCCCCTGCGGCGTGCGTTAGTCACTGCTGTTATGTGGGTTACGTATATTTTACTGTATTACGATAAACTAAATATACTAACTATATGATAGTAAACAATAGGAGAACTTGTGACTCGTCAACATCACATTTAAAAATTATGAATTTTAACTTTGAAAGGGTCTCAAGTTTTTCGTATTTTGGCTCTCTGGTAAATGAAAACGATGATATAAATGTAGAGACAAGTAAACGAATTCAGAATGCTAATAGATGGTACTATGGGCTGATGAAATACCTTAAATCACAACTTCTACACCGTGAAACCGCAGCTAGACTATAGAGAACATTAGTAAAACCGGTCCCGATGTACGGAAGTGAAACATGGGTACTGACTGGGGGCGACCTGTTTCGACTTGCATCTTTTGAAAGGAAAATACGTGGGAAAATTATGAACCCATTAGGGAAGGTGGAGATTGGAGAATAAGGTGCAACAGAGAGCTCTATGAGTTATGTAGATCGCCTGATACTGTGCCATCAATTAGGATATCTAGGCTGAGATGGGCAGGACAAGTACAGAGAACGAATGAGGAGGATGTTCTCAAGAGGATTATGAAATCAACACCAGAAGGAAAGTAAAGAGAAGACGTGGAAGAGCTAGACTACGATGGATTGATGGAATCCAAGAAGATGTGAAAGTACTTGGAGCGAATAATTGGTGGAGATTGGCAAAGGATAGGGAAGTCTGGAGGAAAATACTGAGGGAACTGAGGCTGTGGAGCTACTGACGATGATCACGATTACGAGACGGCCCTTGGCAATCGTTAGGGCTCGAATTTGTACAACATGTCGTAAAAGCCCAAATTTTAACATTTTTTTCGTTCTAAGGTCATATTTTAACCAAAACTTGTATAAAAGTATATTTTTGGTTGTATTGTATGTGTGTTCCACTAGCGACAGTACTGAATACTGCAAGTCCTCGACTGTCGAACATAATGCGTTCCCGAATACGTGTTCTAAACTGTAATTCTCTAAAAGTCGAGTACTGTACAGTAGGCTGTGTTTACTGTAGGCGTAATTTAGTACTGTAATACACTGTACTGTAATCAAATCGAACTATTCTCGCTTAAATTTACATAATGTGTAAATTATGTCAGTTTTACCACCACCTACAATTACGACAATTTTTAAAAATTCTGAAAAGATAAATACATCTGCGTTGACGTCAACAAAATATCTGTTACTAAAATAACTCGGTCGAGAAGCAGTGTGCTTGAAGAAATGAAAAAAAAAAGACTAAGCATTTGGTTTGATCATCAGACGCAGCGTAACCTGCCGTTAAGTCAGCTTACCGTCATGTAGAAAGCGACAAGCATTTTTAATTACATTCAGGACGAAAAAGGAGACAAATCTGAAACATTTGAAGCTAGTAAAGTATGGTTTTATAAGTTTAAGAAACGTTCAAATCTTCACAACTTTAAATAAGAGGTGAAACAGCTTACCAGGCTGCGTTAATTTAGAATATTAATAAATAAAAGTAAAATAACAAAAAAGAAAAAGAATAAAACAAGTAGTAAATAATAATAATTGAAAAAATCGACCCCATACAGCGCTTTGTGACGTGGAACGTACCTCGAGCACTAACACTAAGCGGGGAGGGGGTATTACTGTATAATTATGCCTGTATAAGTAACTCGTTGAGCTTCCTGTACGTCTCCCATGTAATATTTCCAAGTAAATACACTGCAAGTAGGTTTATTTTCACGTGACGTACGTTTCACAGAAATTATTCTGTACCTTCAGAGGTTTGTTTGAATTGTAATCGAACGTTTCGCTTACAATATAGTTAACGGATAATCGATTTTACTTCGATTGTATTTTCGATTGTTTTAATGTTTATGTAGTCAGCTCTGTTTTTTCGGCCATCTAAGGACCACATGGCAATTTCAATTCTTTATTCTTTTCTTTTTCTCCAATATTCTTTCATCTTTTCACTGTGTCTCTTCTTCCTGCCTTCAGTCCACTTTGAACCTGCATTTTTGTCACTCCTACCCTGGACTCCCTCCATTTGTAACACTTTTGCCCGAAAAACTTCTCTTTCTGCGTGTACATTATTTTTACAATAATAACAAATTTAAGAAAATTTATTTAAAGTTTTATTTTATTATTCTAATAAATGTATGATTTTAAATAAATCGTCTTGTTTTTTTTTTATTTGAATTTGTTCTTTAATTAGTAGATTATTATTATTGTGTTTGCAAATACATTAAGATTTTCCCAGATAGACATTTTTTTACCTTTTTGTACGTTTTTAATTAATTTGGCATTTTGAATGTCTGGAAATGTACGTTTATTGTTTAAACGGCGTGTGGTTATATTAGATTTGTAAATATTAGGTTTTAAAAACGCGTTGCGATGTTGAATGGATTTATGAATCTCTCGGACAGTTTTTTCTTCGTCTCGCCTACGTAAAATTTATTGCAATCTGGACATTCTATTTTATAACCTCCATTTTGTATTAAGAGTGTTTATTATGAACATTCAATTACAATTCAAACAAACCTCTGAAGGTACAGAACAGTTTCTGTAAAACGTACGTCAGGTGGAAATAAAACTACTTGCAGTGAATTTATTTGAAGAATATTACTGTATAATTAAATAACCCGAACGGATTTATACCAATCTGTTCCTTCTCACTACAAATAAATATTTCCGCATCCACCGAAACTATTTGACAATTTAGTTATGAAGATTTACACACATTGTAAACTAAGTGATTTTAACACCAATGTTTTGAGAAAGGTTGAAAGTGATAAGGCGAAATCTAATATTGTGCGCGCGCGCGTCGATAGCTCGATGCCACTTCAAGTACGCGTACGTCCCGTGATAAGCGAGGACTCTTTGCGGTGCTTATGTGATAACATTTTCGCAAGGTCATTGTGTCGAGTGGCCATATAAGATTAAATCTTTATCGCTTTTCGCAAGAAAAAAAACTTGTAACTTTGTGTTCGCAACAAGTACAGGAGTTTGAGTTTGCCGTCTGACAGGAGGTACTATTAGTAAATAGTTTTGTTCTGTTTCTGCGCCCGACTCTGGTCGTCACTTCTGTACGTATTTTTTTTTTTTAAGCCTTCTTTCTGTGTTCGCAGGTATCGTGTTGTTTGCATTCAATAATACAGGTTTGTGATGTACTGTAATACTTGGTCGGTCAAAAGGATGACTGAATCAACTTTGAAAACAAAAGGTCGGAAACACTTTGAAACAACAGTGTTTTCAGTAGTTGCTTTTTATCTCACATCACTGTAGTTACGTTGTTGTCATGTTGTAGGCTTACACATCATAAAACAATAGCTTCATCGACAGCAGAATGACGACGATACACGAGCCGGCTGAAGCATATACTGATTGTGGCAACGTGGACTGGAAACGGTAATATCATCTGATTAACGATGCAATCCGATTATCGAACGCAATTAAGAACACATTATTACGTCGTCATAGGCTTCCGAGTGTCATCGTTTTTGTCGAGGTAGTGTCTAGACACGTTTAAACACTTCGTACACATTTGAGATCGTTCGTAATTAAATGTTAGCTATCCATTTGAACGGTTAAATTTCTAGTATTTGAAACACGATTTTGCTGACAAAGCAATATAATTTTCTCTTATTGTGGTTGCGGAATATTTCTTAAGGGAGGATGGAAAATTCTCGGAGTTTCCTCTCCTAAGTTTTAGACAGCTCCTGCTATTTATTATTGTGGCTATTAGTTATTTTTCATATATGCCTATTATAAATAGATATTACGAAATAAAAGACTACCTCCCCTGTTGTTACTTTTTTTTTTTGTAGAAGAAGAAGTAACTTTTGAAACACTTACCCATTAAGTCTTTTAAAACAATTTAAAGTTTCTCGTTGATAATAAATCACCAAGCATAAGTATTAATTAAATTACTCTAATGTTATTATGGGTTATTTAAACAAATTTGATCAAACTATTTAAAACTCGACTAGATTTATTGTAAAGTGGAGACATAATGAGTTTAAACAAGAATAAGGTTACTAACGTTAAATAGATAGGAACAGATGATTTGTTAATATAGGAGGCAGTGGCGGATAGTAAGAAACGAGGGCAGATTAGAGAGACAGAAGGGAACGAACGAGGGAGCGGCTGGCTGGGCCTTCAGCCCCTGCGGCTGTGTGACGCAGTTACAACCCCTATTCGATACGCATCCATCGAGGCAGCACTTAGCCGCGCTGTGTTTCCGACGCGTTTATTTTGTTTGACGTGAAATTTCAGTGTATGGGTATTATTCGGGAGGGAGAAAAAAGGTTTTGTCGACGAGGATAAAGATAATGTTTATTATTTGTCGAGCAACACATTTTTGTATTCCTTAAAAGTGATTTTACGAATTGTTTTTTGTACTGTTTTCTACCGTAACGATTGAAACTCAGTGGTCACATGTGTTCGACTCCCACCAAACCCGTTATTTAATTTGTATGGTAATTTCCGAAACCGTACCTACACTACAATTTCTATATTACAATACTATCGATACACCCCACGCAGTGAAGAAGAAGAAGAAGAAGAAGAAGAAGTGTACACCGACTTTCGCTGCCACAGGAGCAGGTTTAACCTACGAAGTCACTGGAAACGAATATATGTTACAGTGAAAAATGATTACAGCTGAATGCAACTATTCTGTAACATAAACCAGTTAATTAACACGATTTCTGTTGTTTTACTAAAATTATATGCGGTACTCACTACATATCGATACCGACTGTCGCGTAATCAAGTATCGAAAATTATGTAGGTACGGTTATTGGGAAAGTACCGTTTTTTATTTTCGCTTTCTTTGTGACTTTATCTCTTTGCTAAACAAAGAGATATTAAAATATGTCAACCAAGTGACAGTCATCTCCCGTTTACGCGTTCGAGCATTAAGCATGATTAAGGTATACATTACGTGATAGAATTGTCTGAAGGGAGGTCTCAAATTCGCGACCTTAGGAATTTTGTAGTTTAAAATTCAAACAGAAAGAACGCTAGACGACATAAAGTAGTTGAAGTGTTGTTTATTACATCCATATCGTCAGTATCAGAATCGTGACTTTGACGACGATGGAAAATATACACAAAGAGTTTCGTCTGGCCTTTGTATGATTTTTGTTGATAGACGAACACGAATTGACAGTTTGTGTCAACACACACACACACACACACACACACACACACACACACACACACACACACACACACACACACACACACACACACACACACACACACACACACACACACACACACACACACACACACACAGGTTTAGACGGGGAATCAGTGGAAGATACCTCATAACACTTACTGTAGACGCATGTTTTCTTATATTTATATGGCAAGATTTGTCTTGTGAATAGCTGTTTTGTCCGGTTTCGGACCAAGTGAAATCTGTTGAAAGTCGGCTGCCTGGCTGACTGAGCTGATATCAGTTTCAAAAACGTTTACTCATGTGTTTCGCCAGTTAACTTACCTTACTTTGTCGGGCCAAACACTTTATGGAAGTAGTATTCATTATCGTCATTCTCTTTGTCTTCATTCAACATAGCGGACTGTTGCTATCTCAAGACCACCGCCTACCTTACCTCCCGGTGTAGAATTGAGGAATTTTCCCAGGAATGCATTCCTATAATACACTCAAGATTCCTATCGTTTATGGTATAATACTGCCTCGGCCAAACGGGTGACAGTCGGCATCAAATCAGTTGTTGTCATTTTCACCATCATTATCAGGGTCGCTACAACCCTGGGCGGTCCTGGTCTGCTCGTTGCGGTCCTCGCCAACGGTCTCTGCACGCCGCAACCATCCTCTAGTTGTGGACTCCTTCCCTTTATGCATCCTGCTGCACTTCATTTCGCCACCTCAGATTTGGTCTTCCCACTTCCCTTTTCCCATACGGGTAATACAGGAAGACGTGCTTTACGTGATCTGCCCATCCAAACCGTCCTATCTTTGATCTTTTTGATTATGGTTATTATGACGTATGAAAGTTGAACATTAAGTAGTGTAGCGCTCTCTGGTGTGTGCACCATTTAGCTCAAATGCTGTAAAACCAGGTGTCAGTATTGTGTTGAACAGTACACATCTCCGTTCCCAACATAACTCGGATTTGCAGAAATATCGATTATATAAAATGTTGTTTGTTTATAGAAGTGTTGTATTTAGAAACATTACAGTCAATTTCACTTCGTTTAGGGATCGAAGCACTCCGCGAGGTATAAACTTTGTATCGTGCTTATATATTGATCATGTCTTGTAGTAGGCAACTGTTATCGGTTGTAATTAATTTTTTATCTCGCAACTTTCCGCACAACATTAAAGAACGGCTATAGGCCTATCAACAGAAAAAATGACGACGACGCGACCGGTTGGTTCAATTGAAGGTGATAAGCTGCGGGTGATGAATATATCCTACTAATTTTGGCAACACAGCGGCAACGTGGACGCAAAACGGTAATCTCGTCTTACTAACGATGTAGTCTTGGTTAAAATGGAAAAACTGTAGAAAGAAAAGGCGTCACATGGGGTGGTGAAGTGGTAAGATTTAGTCGAAGAGAAAAAGAGCGAAAGGAATTTGTGTAAGACTGAAGTAGTTTTTTTTACGTTTACTTATGTAATCTGTTAATATATAAGAATAAGCTTCTGTATAAGTATTTAAAATTGACTATGTACAGTGTATTTAGATTGTTAAAATCTAAGCAAGTGCAGCGAAACTGTTAATTTTAATCGTCTTGTCTGCAGACTTTTGTCTAGTAGATTTATGGGTAAAGGATTTGTGTCCTCTTCAAGCCGTTTCACATATCTTTTGCTGAACATCGCAATGGCTTCACCGACTGAAGGCACGTCCAGGTCGCTATAGATTTCTTTGTTCCTGACGCAGCACGGTGCATTGGTTATGGCACGCAGCACCTTGGTCTGAAACTTTTCCATTACAGCGATGTTGGATTTGGAAGCAGTCCCCAAGCTTTAAGCCGTATGTCCACACAGGCTTGAAGACAGTATTGTAACCCGACAGCTTGTTTCGCGTTGACAGTAATGGTTTTCTGTCCAGAAGCCAATAATGCTTGCGAAACTTGTGGAGTCCATTTGTTTCCTCTTCATCCAAATGTGGTTGCGCCACGTAAGCTGTTTGTTTAGGTGGACGCACGAGTATTTTACAGAGTCGGCTAGCGGAATAGCTTTGTTTTATTTAATCTCACGGTTGGTGTTGTCCGTGGCATTTTGTGAGGGCGATATGTGCTAACTTAGTTTTGTTTAATAGTATTCTCAATTTCTTCGCCCATTTTTACATTCTCATGTAGCAAAATCTGCAGTAAAATGATTGCTTCCACCGGTTCTTAGTTTATAGCAAGGATTCCAGTATCGTCAGCGTACGTAGCAGTGATCACGAAGATTGAAATACAGTGGGGTAAGAGGATTGTAGGTTTTAAAAAATCGCCATGTGGCTTGTCGGGAAGAGGCGTAGGCCTATCGCTCGAGGTCCGGTCCGGTCCGTCAGAAGTGAGTGTTTCTCACGGACAGTGGTCGTGATCCACGGTAGGCGGTACAATAGAAAGTAAGTGAGAGAGCATTGACGCGGGGGGGGGGGGTACGCCGGCGCTATAACGGTGAACACCACGGGATAACGGTATCAGACCGGACCTCACGGCTGTCAGTCACCATTTGCCTGTCGTGTTCTGCCCTGTACACTGACTGATTGATAACGTTTGCCACTGGTTTCTACAACCAGTGCATCTTATGCTGTAATGGTTTGTTTTAATACGGTTTACTTTAATGGAATTGATTTCACTTGGTGTTGTCACACGTTTTTCAGCCACTTTTTAGATAGTAATATTGGATTAGTCTGAACTTGTTTTTCCTTATGTATGAAGCCGACTCGACCGGACTTCCCCCCCCCCCTCCAAGGCCAAATTCTAGATGCGCTACTGAGTATGTGTTTTTACTTCTATGTTCCGTAAGGAAATGGAAGTATGGTGATCGCGAAAAAAATCGTGTTCGAGATAAGGGCTGATTCTGATTCTACTACCCTCGAAACATGAAAAAAGGCATTTTCCGAAAAGTGTCTGTGTGTAGAATGTTTTCTATGGCGAACGATAACTGCCGCAAATTCATACAGAATCAAACAATTTTTTGCATATATGTCCGAGGTGTAGAGGACTCAACGCCTTTTGATTTTAGTAAAGATCGGGTAAGGGGGAGGGGTAGTTTACCTGCAACGTTTTACGTTTTAAC
Organism: Magicicada septendecula; assembly: GCA_034769895.1. Lineage (NCBI taxonomy): Eukaryota > Metazoa > Arthropoda > Insecta > Hemiptera > Cicadidae > Magicicada > Magicicada septendecula. The sequence continues at coordinate 559,744,774 of CM068369.1, forward strand.
AAGAGTAAGGTACTTAAATTTTGTAAATAAAGTATCCTGAAAAGAAGGCCATAGTAATCCACTGTAGAAAGGGAGATAAAATATCTATAAATGAAAGGGGTACCGGTAGTTAAAGGGGAGGGGGTAATTTTCTGTAAATGAAAATGGTAGTTGAAGTTGTAATTTTTTATAGGTCTACTACGTTATCGCCAACAAAGAAGTAGTTTCTATGGAAATATTTCATGTCAATTTGTCAAACTTGTCAAATTTTTCAATTTATATTTACAATTTTTTAATATAAATCTTAGAACATGGAAGTCATGTATGGTTCTCCATACCGTTTTTTAAGCGTCCGTCGGTGTGAATGTGTGTATAAGCTTTCTCGTCATTCTCTAAGCACGTTTTCGTGGTGCTTTCTACTTCTTTTCTTTATTATTTTATAAATTGTACTTTAGCACGTTCTGATTTTCCATGTAACATCGTTTCCATGGTTTCTCGCGGACCCTCTTACAGATCTGACGTGTGTAATACAGAATTTGTTTAACAGTATATATAGCTCCAACGAGCAGAAGGATAACGGTGGGAAGTATTTGATGTAATTAAGCGCTGTTGTTAATTGCGTGACACTGTCTCTGTGCTCCGATCATGTTGTATCTTTAGTAAGATGACATTAACGGTTTGAGTCCTCGTTGCCGCTGCGTTGCCACATTTAGTATTCATCGACTGCAGCTTATCGACTTTCTATAAAACCGACCCGTCGAGTCGTCATTTTGCTGTCGACATTGCCGATGGTTAATGATGTGTAGAACGTAATTAGTGGTGTGAGATAAAAATAAAATAATTACCACGGATAAAAGTTGCTTCGATGCCAAATGTTATCGTTGTGACCGAGGTCGCTATTAACGTTTTGAGTCCACATTGCCGCTGCGTTGTCACATTTAGTATTCATATACTGCAGCATATCACTTTCTATAGAACCGACCCGTCAAGTCGTCGTCATTTTGCTGTCGACATTGGCGATGGTTAATGATGTGGAGAACGTAACTACAGTGGTGTGAGATTGTGTGATAAAAAAAAAAATAATTATCACTTATGAAAGTTGCTTCGATGCCAACTGTTATCGTTGTAACCGAGGTCGCTATGCCATTATCGTTATTTCTGTGTTGTCTGGGAACCTTCCTCTAACTGAAAATATGTCAAGTCTTATCTGATATTTCTTAAGATCTACGTAGCAGCCACGAATTCGTAAAATTTCTGGTGCCTATTCTTCCTGGCATTCGTAAAGTGTAGGCCTACTTATAGTAGCGTACAAATACTGAAACATCATCATCGCTACGATCAGAACCAGTCGCACAATCCTAGTATATAATTTTTATTATTTGTTCTAGATTAATTATAATTTGGTTCTTAGCGAATTGGTTACCACTTCCAAAGTTTAAATTTGTGTTTGACAGCGACACACTCAAATTACAATTCATGAGAGTTTTTACAGTGTAAACAATGCCTGTTCCGCGGAATTAAGGAAAGTAATCTGATCCTCAGCAGAGAGCACTGTATTTAAAGTGCATTATCCACCCAATTACATGTCTCTTTTCTCTTCTTCTTCTCCTCAACGAAGAGATTGGTGGGCTTACAACTTCTTCCCTTCTCTAGATAGTCTCTTATTCACTACACACTTTCTCTCTCCTTTTATTTTATCCATACACTCCTGAGTGGGCCTTCCCATTCTATTACGCCCCTCAATTATTCCCTCGGTGGACCAGTTTGAATGGCGTGGTAGGTGGACGTCCATAGTGCTTTTCCTTTCCGCAGTGGTTTGAAGCTGAATCCGTCTTTCATCCACTCTGAAAATATCTTTTCATCCACTCCTAATCACATATGTTGTTAAATTTTCCTGCCAAACATCAAAATGACAATGACAGCGTATGAATTGAAAGAGATTTAGTGACAGTTGGCGGGCGGCCTCAGTCATGGAGACATGTGATTCGAATCAGTGGGCAAATTGAGACTCGTAAAGAACTGCTGACCCGCAAGGAGACGTTGAGCAGTCTGTCCGTAGGCGTCACCTGAAGAGCGACCGGAAACATCATCGTGCGGTTGTGGGTCGTTAATTTGCAAACAATGACTCGCTAATTGTGCATTATTGATGTCACTCGCTCGCGAGCTCTATTCCATTGTTACTATCGATCTGTCTATTGGTGCAGTGTTGCAAAGCAACGAGTCTGCAAGAACCTCCACGGCGTCGATACCTGTACTCAGCTGCATTGCCTCGCTCCCAAGACAGTCGTAGTGCTTTTGCCTCGCGGGGAATCAAAACACCACTCGTGTCCACGTTTTTAGAGCACGTACTTGAAATAAGCGTGAACTTAGGGTTTGTAGTAACGAACCGCAGATGACATTAACAACAGATTGTAACAAACAAGGGCGTGCATTAGACAACTCAGATCCGATAGACATATTGCAACAGTTATTCGGTGCGCGTATGACGTACTACGGTGCGGAAAACTGGGCGGTCAATGTCAGCAACCTAAGTGGACTGCTGTGTACTCAAAAATGTCCGTTAACAACGAAGGAAAAAAGAAAGAGAATGAAGTTAGAAAAAATGTGCTCATTTATATTGAAGAGGAAAGATGGACATGGTGTGGGCACGTGGATACGTGATTTTTTGACATCTGGTGGTTACATATTGGCTCTGCATATTTAATTATTTTTGTTTGTCTTTGCAATAGATACTGAGGTAATTTAAAAAAAATGTAATGTACTTTTTCCCTCTTGCCAAGGCAGCACTAATTTCCGTACTTCTGTCAGCTGTTTGTAACGATTGTTTTTTGGTTATGTTACCGCGAGGAGGTTACGTTTACATTTTGAATACATAGTACTGTTTTCCGATCCATTTCGGAAATTCATTTTTTTTAACACTCAAGAAACATTTTCTCAAAAACTGTTACAGATAATCAAATTTTCCAAATGAGTTATTCTTATAAAAATACAACACAAAACAAAGGTATTTTGTAATAAACTAATATGTTATGATTTTATGTGGGTCTGAAGTGTAAATATTTAATGTGTTTTTGGAACTTATCACTAAAAATTGTTTTTTCTAATTTATATTCCAAGATATTTCAAAATACTTTAGCAACATTCCTTGTAACAGGGTAATAAAGTAACGGTAAAACTTTGACTGCAATACATTAAACTCAGGATGAGCAAATGTTCCTTACATTAGGAAGGGGAAGCATACAAGGACCGGGTCCCCATAAGTCACAGTGTTGCTAAATTAAGATATCATATGTAACGGCGTATTTCAGTCTCTCGTTTCCTTTACTGTAATTTACGTATTTATTAAACGTTTAGGAGAGTCGCAGTTAGTGCATACAGTACTGTGTACTAGATTGCGTGCACAGAGGCTAGTCTCGTGTGACAGTCACCAATTAAACACGCGCCACGGCTCCGAGTCTGTGTGCATCGATTACAACAATTCTAGGTCAGACGACGACGATATTGGCTTGACGGCGGCCGCGGCAGCGTTCCTAACTTAACCTGTTAACATTTTGTAGCAGCAGTCTTCCACCCCCCACCCGCTCGCCCATACGCACGCTGATCTATACAAAACATTTTTTATTCGAAATTACCTGGAGCTCCTCAATTCTTAACGGAACAGACTTTAAAAATCGTCTGTGGAATTGTTACTTACTATCCTATAATGATTAAACAATTTGCTGGGAAATTACCTAGAATAGCCGATGAGTAAATGAATCCGAAATTGATGTAAACGAATTGTTTGTCGTGGTCGCGGATTTAGGATCTGAAGTTTGAATTGTAAAGTTTGCAAGTGGGGACTTAAAACTGTGGGTCCTTTGAGTGTAGCAATTTTCAAACTGATTTGTAATTGTTGCTTAATTGGGACGAAATGTGGGTATGTAAAGGATTTTGTTATGAGAAACTGGAAATGTGATGTTCAACAATTCGGTTCGCGACATTTTATGTAGAACTTTGTGTATTAAAAAAAAAAGGTTAGACCTACTGGCGGAGAGTAGCGGGACCTAGTGTCAAGCCTATGGTTTAGTTTTGCTTGAAGGAAACTTACGATGTTAACGTAACTACAACCCACCAAATTAAAATAAATAAATAAATCGGTAAGGACGTTTTGCCACATAATAACTAATAGATACTCCTTAGTAACGAATTTTTAGCAGGATATCGAGTTACATGAATCCGAGATTGTTATAACAGAATGGTTTGTAGTGGTAACGGTCTTGGGCTCTGAAGGTAGAATTGTAAAGTTTGCAAGTGGTGACTCAATATTTCCGACCCTGTGACTGTAGCAACTTCCGAGCAGATTTTTGAAAACGACAACGGCATTGAGGCCGTGGCGACCAAAAAATTCGAGACTATTGTTGGAAGTAGAAAACGGGCGGAAACTCCCAACGGGGAAAAGAAAGGAAGAAATATAATTATCGGTTGTTGTGTTATGTTACGTTGTTTGCGAGCACGTGCGACAGAAAGAATAATGTATGTTTTGGGTTGGAAAGAGCGGGGGGGGGGGTTGAATTTATAACTTTTATTTTCTCTCTGTTTAGGTCAGACAGCATCTGTTCGGTGTGTGAGAGTGATATATAACTCGGGTGCGATGAACTCGCTTGAGCGCCGCCACGCTGATGAAGCGACGTACACGGTATCCAATACGAATACTAACCGACTGAGAATAACCCCGAGCTAGTACGGAATCAAAACGCCCACCGAGTCCCACGGTCGTAACGAGCTAGCCTCATCGAAGTAATTTTTTTTTTTTTTTTTTTGACGTTTCGACCCTTTGAGCTTCGGTCGTCATCAGAATATTTGTTTATACAACGAGCTTAGTAATTAGTAAGCTCCCTGGCCTTCAGAACCGTCCAGTATTTTGAATGACGTACAGTATAGGCCTATATTACTTCATAAATTTCAATATTGGACAATTATCCAGTTATGGGGAAAATACAAAAATTCCGATTACAGCGCACAATCATACAATAAACACTAAAATTTCGAATCATTCGGATTTTGGGTACAGTTCTTTTTAGTCTGACATTTTAGTCAAGACCCGGAGCCCCAAAATTTTGAAATTTCCAAAACGTAACAGTAAAATTCAGGTGACAGTTAAAATTCTGTTTAATTTGATACCCCAAACTTTTTGCGGTTTTACGAAAACTTTTCCCCTACTTTTGGTGTGGTGACGTTCAAAAATTTTTGAAAATTTTGAAATTTTCAAAATTGGACACTGTATTCAGATTGTTGTTAAAATTCCCTTTAATTTCTTTTTCCGCATCGGTTTTTGCTACTTTTTCACAATTTTGACTCCCTTACATTTTTGTCTCCGCTCCCCTGTTCGTGAGGGGGGGGGATCAATAGGGTAAAAGTACGGATACGTATGCCGAGTTTTACGAAAATCGATATCGTGAGACAAATGCCAAACGGTCGAGTTAAAACTCGCTTCCTTCGTTCGATTAAAGAAAATGTAAAAACAAAATTATGTTGAAATAACAGTAATTATCAGTTTGGATTTATCAGATTATAAAAAAACCGTTAGTTAAATTCCAGATAACGGTACTAAAATCCAAGAATATCGTGAAGTCGGAAGAACGGATGAAGAAATATGGGATTAGGATAAATATCGGTGGTTACAAGAAGCATTACACAGGCCGTTCACGGTAAGGTACAAAATTCAAACTGAGAATATCTATCAGGAAAACCAAGAAGGTTTATTTTTAGTAAGTTATTCGGTGGGTAAACGAAGACTGATGTGTCATTACGTATATAATTGATAAACAAATGGCTGGCAGTGTTTGGGCTGTCACATTTCTTGATAAGACAGAAACATAATAGGCTGGAAGAAGAAGAAAAAACGGAGAGAGAGAGAGAGAGAGAGAGAGAGAGAGAGAGAGAGAGAGAGAGAGAGAGAGACTCTCACGCGACGCTCGAGGCTGCTACGACTTGTTACAGCGTGTATATAGTATAATATATTAATTTCGCGCACTGGATGATTGGCAGTGCAGTTGCAAATTTATGACATCCACTGATAACGTGCAGTGTGCAATTTAACTGTCGCTGATAACCTTTTGTAAACACGCCAATAAAATACTTTCTCTCGTCGTGTTTTAATTTAAACACGCCATGTTTGTCGTTGTCGTCGTCTACTGCGTTTTTTTCCTTCCATTACAAAATATTATCTTGTTTGATGATCGATGCGCAATAGCTACATAGTCTGGCCTTTGTGTATAGGCTGCCCCCACACTGAGTAGGCTGGCCTATATTGCGAGAGATTCAAGTTTCTACCTACACCTTTACATTTTCTTTTATAAAAAAGTTGTTTAAGACCTGAAGATGTCAGTAATGACGAAAAGCTTTGTCTAAATAATAAAAACAATTATAGCAGTTTAGCAATTTTATAAAAGAAAAGTAAGGATGGCTGCTAATTTAAACAATACGAAGAATAAAACTACACCTTTACACGTATACTGAAAATATTTTTCGAATTTCTAATCAACAAATGTGTCTAGAAAGTGATGGGATTTAATGAAATTGTCATTATTTACAGTAAAATTGAATGTTCGCGAGGGTTAATATGTCAGTTGTAATGTTATTAATAAAGAGGCCGCGGGTATGTGTCCTCCAGTCAACCCGCAATCGTGGTACCCTCATATCGATTTAGCTTGTGGAAATTAATCGATTCTAAAATTCACGTCTGTCAAGTAACAATATTTATAAAAATTCCTGGAAAACCTTCTCCAAGGTTAGGTTAAAAAAAAAGTAGTTAATCGTGTTTACGAGATAATTAGTTATAAATTTCCTTCATTTTAATAGCGCTTTCGTGCTTTCTACGTTATCATTGAGTTTATGATTTATTGTATGTGATAAACTTATATGCAAATAGGACAGAAAATTACGATTACGATTAAAACTGTTGTTAATATACAACAGTAAATAACTTGTTTGTATATATAAATAAACCAATGCATTTTGTGAAAAGGCAGATAAATTTGAAATGTCATGCAATGTAAGCGATGCTTTTATAATCTGTGGTTATTATTGCAAAAAGGTAACGAACTCAAGACCGTTTTTATAAACATTATACAAAAGAATGATTGATCACATCTCAGGGATGCGAAACCGTGACGCCATGCGTTTCGACGAACAAATCACAGTGGCATATCTGCCTTAAATATTTATTATGAACGTAATAATGTCTCAGTTTGTGTGTAATTATTGGACATGTAGAATAATTACTTTTGTTGGAAAGTATGTAGGCTAACATGAAAAAATATTGAACATGGGGGAATGTGTATAAAGTTATTTTAGCAACATTTATTCGAGTTTTAATATTGCTAATTAATGGCAGAATAATGGTAATTTTGTCTTTATTCAATATTAATTTTAACTGATTATGATAAAGGAGAATAGACATTTTGTTGGAAGTTGTGTACATTTGATTGTGATAATAGGTTAATTTTATCATTTAATGTAGCTTCACATCAGATCGTTTAGTATTTCGTTTCTTATTGTTTTGAAATTGTTAATCTTTGAAGTTTTGTACTTCCTTTTTGTGTCACTCCCGTGTGGTATTACTGTAATAGACACTAAATAAACCAATTCTAGTTTGCTAATTAAACTAAGTAAACCGATAAATCAAACTAATTTTAGTTGCAAATTATAATAAAAAGTAATGGGATTTTTTTGTTAAATTTTGCTGATAATTGGAAATGATCTATTATTGAAGTCTATATAATAATCAGTCTATTCCGAAGTAGGTAACTATTTGACTGTTTCAGGCAGGGCATATATATATAATGTGTTTTCCAATAATAAGTAGTTGTGCGAGTATATTTTGATAAGTTATTATCGCTGGTAAAAGCACAACGATAACAAAATATACTTATGGAAGTATTTATTGTTTTAAAACATATGTATCATATAATAATAAACGTATTTTGTTCAAAATAATGAGAGACTTCTGTTGATGTGGGAGATTACTAGTATTAACAATGAATCATGGCTGAATTTTTTAACAGATTCTAAGTCGTCTACCGCCTAAAATGATACTACTTGGAAAAGAAAATCTTGCGAATGTTAGGGTTTTTAAAAATTAAAATCGTTTGAAAATTGGAGTTCGGCATGTTGGAGTTTGTCTAAAGTAATTGGCAAAAATTATATCATGTCTCATATGGTCAGTGTGAGATAATGGAGGAACACTTTGTGACCCGAATGAATATCAGGCGTCAAACGACGCGTTTACAATGCTACGTACAAGTCGGTGAGGAATTCACCCTGTCTGTTGGTGAGGCAGTCGTCAATCATTTGAAAAATTACAAACATCCAGTGCGTCTTTCCGCGTTCTCGTCTCCCACTCCTTCTCCCCCAACGAAGCGCTGTAGCTTTCACCTGACACTATCCACTTCTGTCATTACGCATACTGCTCTAATAAACACGTTTGACTCTCAACCAGATTTGTGTGATGATGACGATCTTATCTGTTATCTGCCTAAATTTTCGCTACCCCGCTGTTCCCTTCACTTTCTCCCCCCCCCCGTACTAAACGTTTCACCTTCACGCCCTGCCGCTATTATCGCCACTAATTCTCCCCCCCCCCGTACTGTTTCTGGAACCCTTAAAAGTCTAAATGTATTATTAGACATTTTGTACTGTTTTTGTTCATATGACTTTTGTTATACTTAGTTACAGACATTCGCACGAAAGAAAGGTGCTGTTCGCTTCTTTGAAGATTAGGGTCTAGTGCACTGTCCCCCGTAACATAGACATAAAATTGAACGTGGCACAACAAATCGGAATTTAACTGACTGTTATCAATGCGGTTTTTATGTGGAGGTAGTATATATTGTTGACCTTGTATTGTTGCCGCAGACAAAAGAGTTTTGCCCACCCGCGTAATAAACTCGTATCTCTATTTTACCGTATTCATTTTTGAGATGTATGAAAAGTGTGTACAAATAATTTTAAAAATTAATAAAAATAAAACGGAATCAAATTACCACTCAAGAAGAAATTAAAAAATGCCCGAGGTTTTCAGTAAAAACCCAAGAAGGATATCAGGACTGACGAAAGGGGTGAAAAAGAGAGAGAGAGAGAGAGGAGATGTGGGGAGGAGGAAGAGAGAGAGGAGAAGAAGGGAGGAAGCGTTGAACAAAACGTAATCCGCAGTGGCTCATACGAAAAAAAAGAAATAAAAACAAAGGAAAAGGGATAAGTAAAAAGTTCCCGAATTATAGACGTAATAAGGGAACAAAAATTAAAAAATAAAAGGAAATAAAAACAAAGGGCAAAAATTAAAAGTAAAATGCAAGAACAGAAAATTGCAGTTGATAGTAAATATTTGCGCATGGTTAATCTTGGTATTTGAGTTAGTAACTCCAACTTAGTCGTGCTTATTTCCTAAACTGGTAAATGTCATATTCTGGAGGTCTTTCAGTGTTTCCACCATTTTCAACCTAGTTGGTCGTGGTCTAGGACTTGAAAATGGTGGAAACACTGAAAGACCTCGTCCAGAAGATGACATTTAGCAGTTCACCAAATAAGCACGACGAAGTTGGACTTTGCGCATGGGGAGTGCATAGCCTGGGTGGATGTGTGGATGTGTGGGTCGTCGCAATCAGTCAAAGCTGTCTACTTATGATGTTGGGCCGTGGTGGCGGACATGACGTTTTGTAGCAAAAACCTAGTGGGGCGTGCAGGCACATAACAGATAAGACCGCATAGCATATTATACACTGTTCAGGCAGGAAAGGCCTATCGCGAACGAGCGCGCGCGCGCACACACACACACACAGAAACTGAGTCACACTGGTAGCACTGTTGCCTGGTTTAAGGGAAGAGTCACCTCTGCTTGAACGAATTGTGTGTGTTTGTGTTGTGTGAGGGGAGTCAGATAATCCTCTAGCCGCCTTCCCAACCTGGACAGTGTGTAATCTCCCCCTACCTATATGCCCGTACAACTCCTCACGAACGTTAGACGTGCTAAGTTTGTGTAAATTGTGTTCTATGCCTTACTAATTGGGCACGTAATTAATGCGCCAGTTAATAAAACAGGTCAAAATCTGTGAACAAAGAGCTGCAAAAAGCGGGGAACAACGGCGCTGGAGCCGTCATTAAACATGCATGGACTGTGCAGCAGCTAACCCGGTGTTAAATTTTTAACCAACTCGGTTGTAGCAATCTTGTTAACGGCGGCACGGCGCTACATAATACCATCGTTCAGGAAGTCTTCGGGTGTGTTCGGAAGTCTTCGGTTTGTGTACAATACGAACAGTAAATCAACTGATTCGTACATTTACCGATACCCCCAGCGTTTCTATTCTAAAAAACGTTGGGAATCAGATATCTTCAACAGAAGGTTTCAGAAGGTTACAAAGTTTAAAACATACAAAGTGGTATTATTATACACAATAAAATTATTGAATCTGTCACACGTAATTATAATCGAATCTGAACTGTATCCTCTGATTACCTTTACATGTAAGAAAGTTTATCGGCTACTGAGCCGCCCTTTGGTCACCCATCCAATTTATTCATGGTGTGATTTACAATTTAACTTTATGGTCTGACGAACGCAGCATGGAAAAATATGATTTTTATGTTACACAGCAAAATTGTCTTTCGGTTACATCATAAGCATTATCATCTTGATGATCGTCCAGTGGCGTATCTAGATTTTGGTCTTGGGAGGGGGGCGGAATCCGGTCGAGTCGGTTTCATTACTAACTGAAGTTAAGACTAACATAACTATCTTTAAAGTGGCTGAAAAAGTGTGGTAACGTCTTGAAATTAATTGCATTAAAGTAAACAGTAATAACAATTGACTGAATTGATTTTCCTATATTTCATATTTCAAACGTATTCTCATATGGTGTGTAATAAACCTGGATTTATGTTTAAAAAAAGAATTGCTCGCAGAAAACCCAACTGTAAAAGCAATAAAAGAGCCTAAAAATTAAGACATTAACAAAATTCCTCGTCAACGTTTTTCGACTCTCTGGAGAAGGTACGGTTCCGTTCGTCGACCCCCCCCCCATATGCGCCCCCTATGATCGTCATCATTGCTATCATCATTATTCTTCGCATTAACATATCCTATGTTCAAGTATATATACATATTTACATTGGTCGTCCTTCATTCCTTCTTCGATTTGTCAATTTTTTCTTCTTCTTCCATCAGGGAACAGGCGATTCACGTGTTCCGGTCCCAAAGCAATACATCCGCTTCTCCAACGCTTCCTATACTTCTTTGTCCAGTAGGATTGTATTGCCGTACTTCCTTAGGCAATCTACCATCTGGTATCATATTCAGATGAGCAAGCCATTTCTCTTTGTTTTCTGCAACAGAGAGGACGGTTTCCCGAAGGCAGTAGGGACGTAACAACCTAGGAGATGGGTCTCCGAGTGAACAAACAAAAATCCTGAGAGGACAGGTGTATAAAAGTAGAAAGAGGGGTCGACCTAGTATAAGACGGTTGGATGATGTACTAGAAGATCTCAGAAGAATGGACATGCAGGGTTACGCTGAGATGGCGGTGGACATGCGACATTGGAGAAGAATATTGCTGTTGGAGCTCAGGCCTCACGTTGGGTTATACAGGCCCGACAGTCGTTCCTGTACATTAAGCTGTGCCGAGCCAATGCATGAATTACCACCCGCTTACAAGTATGTATAGCTAAGTTATCTAGAGACAAGAGAGGGGAGACAATGCTGTAACAGTTCACCGTCTCACTCCGTATTGTCTCCTTCTCTGTCACACACAATCTTCCATTGTTGTCGTCAATCTTTTTGCAGCCGATGTTCATTCTATGAAACACTGTACAAGACTGTTGTGCGCATGTGCGAAATAAATGAAAATTTTGTTAGCCTCGCATAGTTTGTACACTGCACTTCTCTAAGACGCTGTTCAATTTCTATCGTCAGGTTTGTAGTGCTGAAGAAGAAGAAGCAGGTCGACATGTTCTAAGCGAGAGCATCGTTTGCCAGTTTGCCACAATGTGTGTGGGGAAGTTTCTGTGTGCACGTTGTACATTTGTGCAGCAAGTCAAGTCACGTCCCGCAGCGGTAATGATTTGTTCTTGTAAACAGCATCCAGTTTTTATTAAGCGCAGCAACAGCAGAGCAGACAAGGCAGTGGTGAAGGGGTACAAAAGGCTCTGTGTGTGTATAGCGCGTCTGGGTGTTGGTGGGCGGGGGGTGGTAATGTGTAGCGATACAGCGATGAGGGGGATGTATTACCCCGTAGAGCGAGTGGCGGGGCGCGCAGAGTTCATTAACGTTACTGTAATTATCCGCAACAACAACAACAACAACGACAGCAAGATAAGCTTCGTTTGTTTCAGCTTCTTAACATTGGCGCAAAAGTGGGTGGTTTTGGTGGTCGTGTCTTTTATTATTGTCATAAACAAATGACTGTGAATTATTCTTGGCTTTCGGGGGAAAAGTTTTTGTTGTTGTAATCCATACAGCGGTGATATGATTGTGTTTTTTTTTTGTGTACAGTTGAAGTCCGTTTATCCGAAAGTAATAATAATATTCACATCAAGACATAGACAAGGCGATTCTCTGAATGTCACATCACGGCATAGACATTATTCTTTCTCAGCCTAAACTCACCTTCCTTTGTTTCAGTGGTCCTCAATTTTTTCTTCCTTTCTACCTCTTCTGCTTCTTCTGATTTCATGGAGAACACGCGTTCTGAAGCGTAGGGACTTTCTGACTTTGTTATTGTATTTTAGTGTCTAATTTTGTTTCCTCTTGAGATTCTTTTCACCATTATCTTCACAACACGGCATAACCAAGGTGCTGCCTGTTCGACCTTCAAAGATCCTCCTCCAGCCATCTCTTCCTGGGTCTACCCACACACCTGGGTCGTATATGTTTATATTTCCAGACTTGTTTGGCCAGTCTTGAATCTGACATTCTTACTGAGTGTTCTTTCCACCGTTGTTTATAGTCTTTTAATCTCTCATTTAAGTTGAACTCTTTAATTCTTTTCTTATGGTCGTATTCTTTATACGGGCGAGTTTGGAACACCTTTAGCTTCTCTTAAGTACACCATTTCCGAGGCTTGTGTTTTACTGTCTTGTTTCTTTGTTGTCGTCCATAAATCACACTCACAGTGACCGCCATAACTTTGTAAAACCTTAATTTTTTATCTCGGCGTAACTTGTTTCAAAAAATACGATCGATTGTGCCACAGACCGTCTGGAACTTGCTTAACTTAACATCAACATCATAATTTTTATCGTAGCCATTATCATTTCGCAAATAGTTAAAATGGCTTTCATCTTTTGTAATTTACGATAATAATATTCTAATAGAAATAATAATAATAATAATACATTGCATACAATGTGCCAGAAATACAACTTCAAGATTTCAAATACTAAGACAAAAGTGATAGCCTTCGTAGGGAAGAACCCTGTAAGAAAAAAATTGTAGCTAATTGATAATAGTGTTTTGGAGAAGGTATCACATTTCAGTTATTTGGGATATGATATCTCGTATAGGAAGGACAACGATATCGAGAGAAAGTTAAATAAATTTAGTTATACCTGAGGAACAGTAAGACGACTATTGAAGAATAAATCACAGAGGGAGACAAAACTAAACTTCTATAAGATCGTGGCTGTGCCGATTCCGGTGTATTGATGTGAAACATGGAATCTCCTGCAAAAAGATATTTCAAAAATAGAGGCCTCGGAAGTGAAATTTTTAAGATCAGTTAAGGGTTGTAGTTTGAGAGATCGTCTACGAAAAGGCGACATAAGGAAAGACCTTAAGTTACAGTCGGTTCTGGAGAGAATAAAGAAATACAGACAGAATTGGAAGTCCCACGTGCAAAGCATGGTAGACACGCGTATTCCTAAACAACCATTTGAATATAGGCCAGTGGGGACGAGAGATCGTGGAAGACCCTGGAAAAATAGTCAAGAGACTCTGTAAAAACGGAACGGGCTATAGCCAAGTTATGGAGTGAAGAAGAAGAAATAATAATAATAATAATAAGTCTTAATTACTATTGTTGTTATAAGAGCTCGCTATTGTCATTTTCATATGTCATGAACAATCTGCCGTACCAGGCAAGAGAGAAATAGAGATAGATAGGTAAAATAGAGAAATTGAGATACAGAGAGAATGAAGAGAAGGGTCAACATACTAAGCAATGGGGTGGGATGAGAGAGAAAGAGACAGAGCGGTAGATATATAGATGGACGGACAGACGGAGCAATAAGTAAAGAGAACGCGTTTCTCTCTTGTTTGGGGAGCACCACCTCCCTGACTCCCTATACTGTACACACTCACACAGTCAGCAGATCAATATGCAACTCACGCACACACTGGCACGTTTAAGTAACCGTTTTACCGAAGGTAGTCAACAGCAGTAGCAGTTACAGTAATCCGTGAATTACTGACGACGACGACGTCTTGCCGTAACTGAAGGATTTAGCTTTTCATCGGATGTTGTCGTTGTTTAGCTCTCCGGATTGGATCAGTCGCTGCACGCGCACACGCAGGATGTCCAAACAGTTTAACAACTGAGCGGTTTTGTTTCACGTCTCAGACAAAAACGCCACTTCAGTGACCAGTGGCTAGGTATAGGTACATAACAGCTGTTGCCGGTTGTGACAGGCCTAAAACGTAGCCTAAAAATTAATTCGAATTTTTTCTAGTACCAAGTGTTCTTTTTAGAGCCAAAATATTTTTTTAAAGAGTGTTTTCTATCATTCGCTGGCAGAAGAAGAAAGTCCCAGTTCAACGGGATCTGACTCCATTATGCGTACACAGAGTAAATCAGGACACAAATAATCGAATTAAAAAAAAATAAAATGACAAACAGAAACACATGACTAAACGGACAAAAGACAAACAAGTATGTAGTAACTGCTGCACGTCGGTTCCGAAAACGAACATAGCTGCTAACTGACCGTTTTGCCGGTTTATACAGCGGCAACACATTGGGTGGACGAATGTGTCCCCGCTCCACAGTCAGTACAGTGACAACTACTACGAGGTCAATGACCGTACGCAGTAAAGCATTACCGATGTCCGGGCCGGCAACACAAGACGGTGCAAGTGCCCAGCAGTAAAAGTAATGCCTTTCTTCAAGTTTCCCTACTAATATTGTTCGGATTTCAAATTATTGAATAACTAAAGTATTTATTCTGTGATATACCGTATTTAATATTATTTTCTCTAATTTCCAGTACTGTTGCCGCCGGCAACATCGGTTACATGGACACCACGCTATTGTCAGTGACGTTTACTGTAAATGTGGTAGGCCTACAGATTCTCCTGCATTGGTTAGCATGGTTTTTGCTTTTTCTTACACTATTCGGAGTCCATAAAAAAATTAGGTTATGTAAACTGTTAGGTAATGTGAACTATTCTACACCAGAACAGTGCGCGACCATTAGGGTGTAAACTAAACAAATGGAGTCCTGCTAATTCCACCACAACACCTTTTATATGCAAAGTGACAGTGGAACATAAGTTGATTAAGTTTGAGTCGGTATTGGCACAATTTGTCAAGCGAGTTATCAAGGAAAACAAGGAAAGAGAATCGACTAAAATTTTATAAAATAATGGGTGTGCCTGTGTTGGTGTGTGGTTCTAAAACGTGGGCTCAGCACAGGGTACAAGCATCAGAGATGAGATTCTTGCGATCTGTTGAAGGCTGCGAACGAATAGGTAGACGCTGCAGTGAACGAGTTCGCGAAGAGTTGAAGCTTTCCAACATCCAAGACAGCATTGTGGAAAAGGAAGAGATATGGATTTCTCTCCTGAATAGGATGGCTGGTCGCCTAAGGAAGTCTGGCAATACAAGCCTGTTGGACAAAGAGATGTAGGAAGCGTTGGTGAAGTGGATGTATTCCTGTGGGACCGGAACAGGAGATTCGCCAGTTCGCTCGAGGAAGAAACAGAAGAGAACGATGGAACTTTGGTGGCAATGAAAGAAATACAACTACTCTTTAGCTAGCTAACGTCTGCGTGCACATAATTAATATGTAAATTATTTCCATTTATTGCACACGGGAGTTGTGAGGGGGTCCCCACTTGCACTCTTCTGGCATATAAAGTAAGTTGGGAAGGGGGAAAAAGGAGGCATCTAATATAGAATATAATAATAGTTGAACAGAACTTCAGTAAATATGAAAAAATATCAGCTAACATTTATAAATAAAACTCTAGTGCCCAGTTGTTTCAACTCCGATTCCGTTCAACTGTCACATTTTTAGAGCGGCGTGTGTGTGTCCGCGCGGCGGGGTGTGTACTGATACACTGGGGCAGTCATCATCATCATCACCCAAGGAGTAAGCCTTAGACCTGTTCCTGAACCCATCTCCTCCTCGGTCTACCGAGATCTCTCTTCCCAGTAGGGTGATAACCCAAGGTAGTCACAGGTAGACGGATAACAGGCATGCGATTCAAGTATTCTGGTGCAATGATACATTGTTTAAATCGCGTCTAATATCCTCGTTACTTCTCCGGTCGAAGAAAGAACAACCTAGTGTCCCTCTTAGACATTTCATTTCTAGTACCTTAATCCTGTGCACGTCCCTTTTACCAAGAGTCCATGTCGGGAATGTGGTGACAGTCTCAGTTTTATAAAATTTCATTCGGGTATACTTCCGTGTTTTATTTTTCAGGTATCTATGAATCGTTCCACAGATGCGTCTAAATTTTGTTATCCAACTATCCCAATCAATATACACTGAAGTCAAAGTTAAAAAAGTGGTGGCGAGTGTCGTGAGAAGTTCGCAAGTGGGTGTAGTGGGTGTTTAGCGTCCGGCTTCGCAGGCTGCATGCTGCGTTCACATACAACTGTTCGTTTTCTGGAACAAAACAAGAGGAGGTGGAGGTCGTTTGCCCTCGTCTGGCTTCCTTGATCCGTCGTCGGGGGGGGGGGGGGGTTATTGATCTCCGAGGTAGTGTCTGGATTTAATTTACGTAATGTGTTGGTGCTGCTACATAGTTGTATAGTTGTGTGCTTTGCGATTTTTTATCCGTTCGTCTGTCTCCGTCACCGCTTCACAACGGCATTCTCTGTGTGACGTCAGTTCGAGCCCAGTTTTTACTATGGATGGATTAATGTTAATGAATGGTTAAAGGAGCTCTTAATGAACGACGCAGAAAAAATGCTGAACGACGTGAATAGAGATCGGACCAGAGAGTTCGTCCTTTTTGCCGATGACCGTGTTGTCATTGCTAACGATGAATATCATGCCTCATTTGTGGTGTCAAAGATAATGCATGATAGTACAAAGTGGTGGGGTCTTATAACTTAATCATCATCATCATCATCATCATCATCATCATCATCATCTTCTTCTTCACGTCACGGCATAGGCAAGGTGCTACCAGTTCCGCCTTCAAAGATCCTCCAGCCATCTCTTCCTGGGTCTACCCACACACCTGTGTCCTATAAGTTTATATTTCCAGACTTGTTTGGACAGTCTTGTATCAGATAAGTGTTTTTTTTACCGTTGTTTATAAGCTTTTAGTCTTTCATTCAAACTTTCAATTCTTCTCTTATGACTTCATTCTATATACGATCAAATTTAGAACATCGTTTAAGGTCTCTTAAGAACGCCACTTCCGAGGCCTGTCTTGTTTTTTTGGTTGTTGTCCATAATTCACGCCCATAGGACAGTACAGGGGCTGCAATCTTAACTTTGTGAAACTCTAATTTTGTATCTCGGCGCACCGTCTTAAAATTAATTAACAGAAAACGGAATATTTGTGGCTAGGAAAAGAGTGAATGACATTCTGCTAGACTGCCATAAATATGATATCTGGGGAGCATAATTAATCAACATGGAACTCGCGATAAGGACGTTGATTATAGACTCACGGAAGGACGAATGACTGTCCAAAAGCTAAACTCTTGGCTCTAGTCATCAAGTATTGAAATGTTAAAGTTAATTACGTAGAAGGATTGTGCAGCCAATTGCAACATATGTATCAAAGTGTTGGCAGATGGGAAAAATGAATAAAGAAACATTGGAAACGATCGAAGTGGATTGTTTGATAAGATCTTGGTGGATATCCCGGCCGCACTGTGTAAGAATGTTTTTGCTTTTTAGACAGGTTGCTGTGTACAATCTACGTCTGTAACAGAGTATTAAGTAAGTGATATGTAGGAATGAAGTTTGAAAGGGAAATCCACTGATATTTCGACTTTGGACGATTGTTTTTAAGGATGTAGCAAACCTTGAGGCCAAGTTCTGCGGCGTTTTCTCTCGTCGGCACCGTTGTTGTATAGCCGGTTTTCATGGTCAACTACTCGTTGGCTATATTTTGTTGCAATCCTCTTGATTTCGTTCGTTATGAATTGTATTTTTAGGTCGGTGTGAAGGTCTGATTGCTAACGGATCATGGGGCAGCACTTTTGATTGAAATCGTTGGATAGTTTTTATTCTTGTAGATTTTGCACATCCCCATAGCTGAAGTCCGTAGGACCATATAGGTATATGCAAGAAATAGAGCATACGCGTAAAGGAGCGACCAAATGTTAAAGAAAGCTTTAATGAAATATATATGGTACGAACACGTTTAGGGAATGAACAAGCAGAGGTGACATTGAAGGATACTAGAATACCCGCTCAGTCGCAAGGTGTGGAGGAGGATATGAGGAACAGCAAATGAATTGACAGGAGACTGAACGGGGAAAACAGAAATTACTGACGACCGAGATGCGGGACGCGACGAGTGTCGTAGGCTCCACAGCAGTGTGTGTTTATAATATAGTTGTGTTTATTTCAAAACAGAAGATGTCTGATTCACCAAGGGAATATTTGTTTAGCGTATCGGACACAACATTAGAACGAGATAGCGTTTACGGTGAGACGCGTGTGATCGACACCACGTACACGACTCAGCTGACGTTTCTGAGTGAAAGCGCTGCTCCCATAGTGCGCTCGAGTACGGCCAACATTGGGAACAGTCGTTCGATTAAGTATTGTAATGATCTTTGACAGGATTTTCCGTGTCCTCTTCCTTCTACGGCGCGTTCTCCACCAAGAATACCGACAAGTGCGACCGCTCGCCACTTTCTTAGCCCAGTGGGAGCGTTGACATTAGCCAGCACCGTCATCTTGGTTGGCCTTACCCTTGTTCTGGTACCCAGCAGCATGTCTGGCCCAGTATGTCTTGGCTATTCGCATGGCAGTGTTTATTGGTCCTGCTCGTTTAAGGCGTTGTAGCTTACAATATTGTGAGTTGTTTGTATAGTTCCGGTTCGTAATTGAACCTGGTGAGCAACTATACAAACCCAGACCCAGACTTGTATGTTGCTGGGATTTATCAAGGTAAATTCTGTGCTTTGGAGCGGAAAATAACCCAGAAGACTTAAAAGAAGATTTGCTCGGTCATCTTAGAAAGTATGGCTCTGAAACTTGACAGATAAATTAAAGAAACTACCGAAGGTTCTCCAAGCAGTGGAAATGGACTTCTGGGGACAGTCTTGTGTGGTGTCCAGTCAGTTAGAAACGACCATGTTGATAAAACTAACTTTGGTCATAGTTTCTCTCCGACTGGGTCAAAAATCGTTTCTCTCAGTACTAGGCTATCAGATATGATCAGCAGCTCTTCGGTCGTATTTTTTAAGCGTCGAAGATTGCATACCCCTGTGACAGTAGGTCGTGTTGTCGCCTTCTGTATGATAAGTGTATAGATTTCCGTCGAACTACAGTACTATTAAATTATTATAAATGTTGCTGTTAGTCCGTGTGGCCCAATAGGTCTGACAGAAATTTTCGGCTGGATCTGTTACGCGACGGCCGAATAGCCGTAATAATAGTTTTAATAATACTGACATCTCCGGACGTGAGAATTTACGTTCTTCAATTATTCGGGGTGAAAAATTCTGGAATTTACGTTCTTGAAAACTCAGAGTGACCAGCTCCTGAATAAAAAACTTTCTTTCAAATCCAACGAGCTATATGATACAGCTGTACGCGTGCTAGAACAATACAGTAGATAAGTGGGGGCACAGTGTGATGTGGAATCGTTAGTCACTCGCGTGATACGTAGCGATGGGCATCGTGAGATAACGCGGGTTGGGAGTAGCTTAAATAACGGGATGTGTGCGACTTTTATTAATCTACATACTCCATGTTAGTGAACATATTTTATCACCTGAGTATGGGACTACAAGTCTCGAAACGCGTTGTGTACTATAAAAAATATATAATAAAAAGAAGTTGCAAGGAAGGGAACCAGGATACATAAGGTAATTTTAACAATTTAATTATACGTGCAACTTTGAGAGCACAACTATGTATATGGAATTTGTCATTGAACTAACTTGTACCTGTGAAGAATTTGAGTGAGTAGAGGGGGTGAGATACCCTTCAGAATTCTGTTCCTTGTCTCCTGGGTCATTTCTTACGTTGTATTTGTGATGAAATAGTTGTACTATAGTAGAGCAGCGGTGTTGCGTGCCAGTCGCGACTGGACGTGTCCGTCAAATCTTTTCGCCCGCCCGTACAGTAACTGGAGCGTGACATCGCGCCGCTACTCCCCGCCGCTGAGAATCCTACACAGACGCGCGCGCGCATACTTCTGCTTCTTCCTCCACAGTGGACTTTGGCTCCCTACGGTGTTCGCCTCCAGTCACTTGTTTAGTCACTTCCTGCCAGACACACAGTGGGGCCGAATGCCAAAATATGAAGGCATTGATAAATCGATCTAGAATTTGCTACTTATAGGTTTCTGGGGTCGCTGATTCCGAATCTCCAAATTTCAAAAATCAAAATGGCGCATCCAATATGGCGGACAAAAATAGTAATCATATTTCTCCCCCAAAAAAGAATTGCTCATAGAGTTTAAAGGTCGCTGATTACGAATCTGAAGTTTAAATTTCAAAAAACAAAATGGCGGTTCCAACATGGCGGACAAAATTGGAAAAATGAATTGTTTATTGGTTTTTGGTGTCAATAAAACTAAATATTCAAAAAATTCAAAGCAATGTAAAATATTTAGCCTATATTTAATTTTAAAAATTACAAATATAAAATGTAATTTTAAAAATTACAAATATAAAATGTAATTTTAAAAATATTTTTAATTTTACGCGACTCTTCATCGTCAGTAGAATCATCGGGATTGTTGTCCGTTGATGATAAAGATGACTAAACAAAATCAATAACACCTGGAATTTCTAGTGGAAATAGCAAGGCCACTGCTTCGGTTGATAGGCATTTCATTTTTGTTCTTTTAGGAATATTCCGCAGACTCGAAACAAATAGATCTGAATGTACTAACATTCGCGAAAGTACGTCTCCAAATTATGTATTCGGCTATTCTGGTGGCCGGAAAAGTTAAAAAAATTAATATTAATAAAATCAAATTTTGTCGTTTCTGATTATCGGTGATTACGACTTAAATTCGAAAATGAAAAAATTATATGATTAAAAAATTGTTTTAGAAAAGCACAGTCAAGAAAGAAATGTTGGTCAAACATTTTTAAGTTGATTAATTAAAAATATATAGTTTCACTGTTATTTTAAAAATTTACCCTTTGAGGCACAGAATATATACAGATATTGATTAATAATGCTAATATATTTAAAAGTAATTATGAACCATTTAAAATTAAAAATTAAGATAATTTATAAGGGAGAATATATTGTATAATTATTGTTTAATAATTAATATTGTAATTGAACAATAACTTACGCGAGTTAGATAAGTAGCCTATTTGAAAGTAAATGTAGTAATGAAGATCAAGAAAAAGTATTATTGTATGAAAGAATACGATGTGTATTTTAGAAAAAATTGTTGCTCAAAATATTCTAAGTTAATTAAGAAAACCACTGTAACACAAAAATGCAGCTAACTATTGAAATATTTATATAAATGATTAAACGATTTATTCACCAATATTTCTGGTTAAACATTTATTTTAAAAGTATTAAAAATTACTTGAGAAATATGTATTGTATTACGCCCAAGGAATATAAATGTTGAAAAAAAAACACATTTTTATCGTTTCAAATTTTACTAGGCCTGATCTATGCAAATAAGTGGAGGTTAAAAAAAATGAAACAGAAGTTTTCAGTATCAAATAAAATCAGATATTCCATTCAATATTTTGCAACACAGAAGTAAAACTTGAGTTTTTTGACCAAAATATCTTACTGATTTCCGCAAAATGCTTAATCACAATTTTCGTTCTTTCATCAACTAATTAAAAAAGCATGCGTTTTTTTGAAAAAAATATTAATAAGAAATTGTTAATTTTTGTACTCTTACACATTTTGTACGTTTGGGGGTTTTCCGAAGAAAGCGTTTCACTAACAAATTAAAAGCGGTTTTGGAAAATAAATTGTGCACTTTGTCTAATAAGCCTTCGATAGAGGCGCGCTTAGAGCGTCACAACGCATTGCGCACGTTCGACTACACGTGTCTCATGAAAATTCCCATGGACCTGCTACGATTTGTGAGTGCCTAAAACTAGAGGCGGGTTCTTCCTACGTAAACAAAACGCTACGTTTTAAGCCAGTCGAGACGTTCTATCTCTTTTGCACTTACGTACGGTAAACGATATGCTTAACGACATGCTTTACTTTTTCGTGAAGATTGCAGAATACATATTTAATTTATAAGTTCTGTAGGTGTTGTTGAAAGATAATATAAATATTTTACTGCAAAAACCTTTATATTTCAAACGACATAGCAAGTGAAATTGAGTTCACGAGAGCCTTCTTCTGTTGTTGGTGCCACGCGACTAACTTAGCGTTAAACACGAGAGTCTTCTTCTGTTGTTGGTGCCACGCTACTAACTTAGCGTTAAACACGAGAGTCTTCTTCTGTTGTTGGTGCCACGCTACTAACTTAGCGTTAAACACTAGAGTCTTCTTCTGTTGTTGGTGCCACGTTACTAACTTAGCGTTAAACACGAGAGCCTTCATCTGTTGTTGGTGCCACGCTACTAACTTAGCGTTAAACACGAGAGCCTTCTTCTGTTGTTGGTGCCACGCTACTGACTTAGCGTTAAACAAATTAACGTTATAGGTATAGGTATATGTGTTGTGCTACTTTAAGCTACTGGTAATTAGTTTTGTTCGTTAGTAAATAGGCCTAGTATAAGCTTCACACTAAAATAGGTTTTTCTATCCAACTCTGCTTGATTATATTACTTTTTTATTATTAAAAACATGTTTTCTGGATAAATAATGTAATTCTTTTTACGCGCCAAATATTTGGAAATACCACTTTGCTTATTTTTAGTTAACTTTCATGAAACGTATGTGATATCTACTTACTTTTAGCTAATGATTCCATTTTGCAGAAATAAGTTCGGACGATTTTTCGAGTGTCTAGGACTTTTAACAGAGACGCAGTGTCGACTCACCACTGGGTGCTTGAACGTGCTCCTCGCGTGAAGGTCTCTTTACAATTATTTTTTTCAGGGTTGGTGAGAGTTTTTTCGACCATTCACCTGCACACGCTGAATCTTGGACTGTTATTCTAACCATCCTTATAATTCAAGCGACCTAAATAGTAACTTTATTTTTCGACTTTTGGCCAGCTTTTAGGTTTTTGGCTCCACTGTGAGACACCTCGAATTCCTGAGTCCCAAATCTGGTTCGACTTCTTGCGGCCATCGGGATCTCGGATTTCCTACACGCCTCATTCTTCTCACCCCACGATTCAGAGTTTTTGTCGGTTGCCAGTTTCGACCCATTCTTTCCACATGCCCCACAACCAGCCACACTCCTACTGGACTTAATAAATCGTACTATGCACATTCCTTCTTCAAGCACATAATCTATCTCCATAGTTCTTCGTTATCCTCCAGATTTGTCCTTTCTTACAGATCCATACATTTTTCTGATTATTTTTTGTCCAAAAACTTTAATGTGGGCCCAAAACTCGTGAATACATATCTTGGTCCTCGATATAAATCTTGGTAAATCGAACTGCTTGTGGTACTGGAGATGGAGGAGCCAATACGGCAATGATATCGTATCGTTATACCAAAATAATGCTTTCTTTAGGTATCTTCGGGTGGCATTATCACGAGACAGCAGAAGTGATGAAGATATCAAGTGTAGAATAAAACAAGGAAGAATAGCTGTAGAGCAGCTAAATTCTGTGCTTCGGTGTGGGAAAATAACACAGAAGACTAATAAGAAGAGTCAGTCGGTCATCTTAGAAAATATGGCTCTGAAACTTGGAAGATAAATTAAAGAAACTGTCGAAGGTTTCAAGCAGTAGAAATGGACTTCTGGAGGTACAGTCTTTTGTGGTGTCCAGGCTCCAGACCATTAGAAATGAAGACATCAGAAGGTAAATGCAAGTTGATAAGACAATTTTAGACACCGCACACACAAAAGCCTTATATGGTACGGCCATATGAAACGGGTCCCTGGTGATTGTTGGGCCAAAAAGTTGTTTAACTGGCGTTCCACTTGCACAACGGAAACAGGTAGACCCAAGACATCACGGAAAGAAGACATACTCGATGAGATAGGGGAAAAAGAAGCTTGCAAATTGGTACAACAGACGCTTCTGGTGAGGGTCGGCAGTAACTGTAGAAGAACGAATGTATTAATTCACTTTCAATACTAATGTAAGCGAGGACAACGTCTAGAGTGGTACGGTGTACAGATTAAACAATAAGACATGAAACGATTCGCGCAGACCGTAGCGGGAAGCAGGGAAGGCGGTGTAGGAAGAAAGGCGTGAGGTGACCAACCATGACATACAACCATGTGGTACACCTCAAATGCCGCTATTCTGAACACAAAATAATTGCTCCGAAAACAACGCGTCAAAACTACGCGTTCGCAACAAGATATTTTTACACAGCGGTTTCAGGTGTAATTATTTTAGCTGTATTTTGCAGTAAAAAAAACGAGGATTTGAGCTATAACGTACAATAAAATAAGATAAAATAACAAGCCTTCTAAAAAATGTAAATAAACAATAATAAATCGAACAATGTAAAAAACGACGTCTTTTTGGTAAACAGGCTATTAGCCTGTTCGGAAAATAGATATTCATTATAGAAGGCCGTTGATAATAAGAATCGATAGGTGGTAGTAGTAGAGAGGTTTCCGCCACTCGGTCACGGTAACGACACCCGCGAGTGTCACAATATGATGAGGTCATCATTTGTCGACTGGCGTTCGATTCCAGATTGTACTGTAGTTGGTGGCAATAACGCGAGATCGACGGAACGGAGAAAATCCGTGCGCAGCCGACGACGATATCAAATTAGTCGGTGTGTGCGCGTTCGGTTGTGTTGAGCCAGTGCCAGCGGTGCAGGATACGTTAATTTATTTATTTATTTAAGAATAACGTAGAGAGAGAGAGAGAGAGAGAGAGAGGTTCGGGCGTCTGGTGCCAAGTGTGACGTGCAGGGGCATACTTTATGCACTGATGCCGCGATCGCCGTCGGTTTGTTTTGTTGTATTGATTTTGCAGTCTGCTGAAGAAGAAAAGGCGAGACAATCGTTTGTTAAACACGTCCTCCCTGCGAACACTTCTCAATAGGACGGAAAGGCTCTTGTTGTTAAGTTGCAGTTAATAAAATTAAATTATCAATTTGTTGTCACATGTCTTGATTCTGCTTTTATCAATGTCGCCGTTGCAGTAACTTGTCCGGTAGAAACGGTTGGTGCATAGACGCGAAGATGTGTGTACTGGTGAAGTTATTTTAATAGTGATAAGAATAAAATTCAATTTTATTAATAAATTTATAAAGTAATGTACAGATTTTGTTCTTTTGTCTTTTTCCAGTAGGCTTTCGTCCTTTCACTTCTGTTCTTTCTCTCTCGTTCTATGATCGTTCACCTCCCCTCCCTTGTCTGTTGACCTTTTTTCCACTTTGAATTCCTCTTTTATTCTTCTGTACTTATTCGTCTGTCCTTTGTTGTTTCTTCGTTGTTCCAAATCTTTGTGCACTTCTTTGTGGCAAACAAAATTTTGTTTTTACGACGTTTCGTAGAGATTCAAATATGTGTTTCGTTAATCTTTTTTAATTTCCATTTGTTGTATACAGAGGGCCCCCCCCCCCAACCCACATTCAAAGTAATATTATGAATATATTAAGTGATTGGTATTACTAAAACTATTTGTAATTAGAATACGTAGATTATGTTACTCACGTATATTTACATTATCCACAATTTACGTATAACAGTTACATTATCCACAATTTACGTATAAGAGTTACATTATCCACAATTTATGTATAACTTATGTATATCGATAGGCACTGTTTAGAATACACTGGAACGTTCTGTATCAATATACAAATACATTTATAGTTAACGTAGTTTGCTCTGCAAGGTTCTGGAATGGCAACTTAAAATATTCCGAGCTATAGTAGTAAATTATGCATGTTGATGAATGACGACATTATCCATGCTTGCTATATATAAAACTGTGGTTGACAGTTGATACCACATTTGTGGATCAACATTATATTTGTGTTTTCGTTTGTATAAGTTAAAAAATTAAGAATGTGCTAATAATCGATATCACAGTTATGAATCGAAATTTGTATTTTCTGTGTTACGTACTACTGTATTTAGTTGTGAACAATTATTTGTGGTAATGATAAGTGGGCCTAAACAAGGTGTCCACGGTGATACGAGTGTTTTGTTTCGATCGCAGCATAGAAGACGACAAAACGACCGTAAACTTTTATTCTTCTCTTCCACGTTCCTATGCAAAGTTTAGAGAAATCTTTGCAATTTTTTTCTTTCTCATCTAAATTTATTCATCATCTATCAAAATTCTATTAATCGTTTTCAATTCATCTAATTTTGTAATCTTCTAATTTTTCATTTTCGTTCATTTTCTTTGTAAATTAATCTAAATTTAAAATCTCATTTGTTTGTGGCCATAAATTTTTTGTACTATTCTTCTTTCTATTTTAAATATATTTTTTCGGCGGAAAAGATTCTCAAGCAGTCGCATTCCTAAAGACTTCAGGACATATTGCTGTTAAGTAATGTGTTAATTTTAACGATTCTGCGTACTAGGCTATAAATGTTTGCTGTCAGACGGTACTCGATTCTTTTATACTCTTCTTTTCGTACCTTATTTTTCTGTTGCTGTTAGTGTTCTGATTTTCCCCTATGTATTTAACTATTTGTACTTTGTTTTTCTACTGTTTTTGGAAATCAAATTGCTCTTTGTAAATTTTAATGTTAAAGATAGAATCTGTTTTTTCTTTTTAAATGACACTTATAAGCCCATTTTCACTTTGAAACACATTTTTCCGATACTTGAATTTTAATTTTTCCATCTTGTAGATTTTGTGTTAAAAACAATTAAATCATCTCCAAATGCTAAGTGGTTACCTATTAATTTATTCTTTGTTATGCCAAGATAGATTCGGTCCCGTATATTCTCTTCTTTGAACAGATATTCCAATCTCGTAAAACGTTTTTCGTAGCAAATGTTTGATCAAGGAGAATGTATCTGTTTGTGTTTACTGATACTGATAGGATCAGTGCTGAACTGTTATCATCCACATCAAATTTTCCAATGTTATAAAAAGTCTTCTTGTGTGAATTGAATCATCAGCCTTTTTTAAATCAACAGAGAAAGCAGCAGTTGATTATTGTTGTTATTAGTAATTTATTATTTTAATTAGAATATTATTTCTCGACCGTAGTAACTGAAATACTTTTATGGTAACTCGATTTTCGGCTTTACAGTGTTTCGTGTTCTACTCGTCTCATACTCGACTCTATTCATAGAGTGATATTCGTATGACTTCAGCTGTTTGGGGACACAGTACAAGTTCTGATTCAGAGATGGATACAGACAGCAAAATACGTAAATATCAAATGATATGGGAAACCGACAATAGAATGTTTAAGCACAAAACACGAATTGTTTTGCTAGCGACCTCTGAATGTAAAAACGCTTTTAGCGACTTCTTAAAAGTAGAAACGCTGGGGGTATCGGTAAATGTACAAAAATCAGCTGATTGCTCTTCGCATTGTACACAAACCGAAGACTTCCGAACACGCCCGACAGGAACGATGTATTGTGTAGCGCCGTGCCGTCGTTAACAAGATTGCTACAACCAAGTTGGTTAAAAATTTAACACCGGGTTAGCTGCTGCACAGTCCATGCATATTTAATGACGGCTCCGCTCTGCGCTCCAGCCCCGTTGTTCCTCGCTTTTTGCAGCTCGTTGTTCACAGATTTTGTTAACTGGCGTATTAATTACGTGCTCAGTTAGTAAGGCATAATGCACAACGTACAAATCTAGCGCTGGGTTAGAATGAAGCTGTCACTACTGGACACGTCGGTTTGTAAAATATTGTGTAAAAAGTTGGGTGAAATATGGACAGAAATTTCTGATACTGGGAAAAAGAAATTTATAAAATACATCTAAAAGATCTTGTCCATGATATACAACCCAATTGGGTGAGATAATCCTTTTGGCGTGTTGTTGGTCAGGACGGCGTTTGAAACGTCGATCGTTTTTGGCTTTGTGAACTTATAACATGCCCCAATGATGTGCTGACTAGAACAACACGCGTGGCACAAGGTCACTTCCGTATTAATTAGTACTAATCGCTTAATCTGTGCGCGTCCTATTCCGA
Source organism: Magicicada septendecula (assembly GCA_034769895.1). Lineage (NCBI taxonomy): Eukaryota > Metazoa > Arthropoda > Insecta > Hemiptera > Cicadidae > Magicicada > Magicicada septendecula. Next base: position 559,773,364 of record CM068369.1, read on the forward strand.
GGCTGCTTGTGAAGCGTATAGGTATATAAATTTTTCCCGTGGGTAGATTAACAGCCTTCTGCGGGAGTCCCCTCTTTACTGTCTTCTTCTTCTTCTGCACCTCACGCAGTAGGCACTTTGCCTGTTCCGTCTTCACAGACTATCTCTCCATCTCGCTCCTCGATCTTCCTACATCTCTTGTACCCAAGGGTCTATATCGAAACGCAACCTTAGGTAGTCGTCCATCCTCGATTCTGTACAGATGCTGTAACCATTCCCTGCGATATGTCTGGATTGTATCATTTATGGAGAATACCTGTAGCTCTTCTCTAATATCCTCATTACGCAAACGATCCTGTTTCGTGCAACCCTTTGTTCTTGTCAGAAACTTCATTTCTATTGTCAACTAGTAGAATTTAGGGCACCCTTTTTCCCTTAGTGTAAGAAATTTCCCCTAAAGGTAATTTCCTCCTCGGTTGGTCAACGGGGTAGGAGTTGGGAGGCAAAGAGAAACCAGCACATTAAAATTCTTATGAACAGGGAAAAATGGTCTCCCTAGTCCAGCAAGACAGTCAGAAACGGGAGACAACCTAGACAGAAAATCGGGGTGGACGTTAAACCAGGAGTTGGCGGCCCCCATCCATCGTCTTACCTGCGATCAGCTAGTAACGTGCCCAGTGGAAATACAAATTACTAAACTCTCCGGTAAGCAAGATATTACCGGACGGATCAAACGTTGCCGACTAAAGCTGTAATAAAAGGAAAAAGACACTTGCAATTGTGGACCAATTTAAACTTGGCGTGCGGAAATTATTATTATAAGTGAATATTTAGGGAAGCAACGACGTTGTAGTCTAAATGTTAAGAGGAAGATGAAAGGTCAGTGACCTTCACGACGTCGCGTGATTCCATGTTGTGCAGTCGTCGTCGTTGTCGGTGTCGGCTCTGTCTGCTCTCTGGCAGCGCTCCCATTGTCTCTACGCACACACGCGCGCGCGCGCCGTGGCGGTAATGGTGTATTTCCTCCTTCTTATTCAATGCTACTGCAATATTACAATAAATATTCCATCAGACATTCCGGCAGTTCGCTCCGGACTCCGGTGTAAATATTTGATCATTGTCCCTACCGTGCGTTTGACCTGAATTCCGTTTACTCTGTACCGTTCTAGTCAATGATCTGCGCCATTCTTTTGTGGAGTTATGCACCGGTTGGTTGTTGATTCAACGCGATAGCGAACGTATCACCGTGATAGAAGACCTTTTTAAGGGCCACCACACTTGTAAGATGTTAAACTTCTCCTAAGTTCAAAAGTAACTCGCATATTCACTATTGCGATAAAGTGTATAACAATCTGATTGTACTTGTTCTGTATAATAGACAGACAACTGGATGGATTCTGATAGTGTTTTACGCGATACAAAGCCAGACGGTAATGTATTATTGACAGACAAAGCGAACCTTGGTACGCACTTACGCGTTTATACGACGTTCGATGTTTTAACGATAGGCCTAGTCGGGGCGTTGACGCCGCGACCCTTTCGCAAGGACGTGCTCTGTCAGCAAGGTCGATTGCTGCTACTCTCTCACATTCTCTCTCCCCCATCCCCCACCCCCTGTCGTTTTTACACGTGCCTGAAAGAGAGAAAAGGTGGCTTTTATTGGTAGATAGTTAGGAGGTAAGTTAGTAGGTAGATATTAGAGACGGGGGGAATAGTAAGATATGCCCTAGCTGTAACGTAAGGTTACATTAACGATTGCCTTTCCTCAGTACTGTAATTAATCAGCTTTTGAGTATTGATTAACCTCCGGTGCCTAGAGATTCAGCTGTGAAAATCTGTTAATTGCCAACTTTGTTCAGTGACACGATGTGCTACGTTCAGTTTCATACACACACACAGTAAAATTCCAGTGTAGTTTGTATCTCTTTTAGTTTCTTCGGATATCTTTCAATGGATCCGACCAGTCGTGTCGTCGTCATTGTACTGTCGGTAATGTGAATGGTGTGAGAAACATGTCAATGACGTAACTACACCGATGTGACGTAAAAAAAAAAAATTGCTACTGATAACAGTTTTCTTTGAAGCCGATTGTCATTCTTTTGGCCGTGTGGGTATTACCTGCAGGTACTGGAAAGTTCTTGTTCATATGTTAAAAACATAGGTACAGTTATGGCAACGTTGAGTAAACGTGGACCGAAGACGAAACCATCGTTAAACATACTCTGGTTGCACACGCATGGACTACGTCGTACGGAAAAATATCGTACGATATTTTATCGTATCTGCGTTGCTTGCACACACCACGGGTTTTTCCGTGTAGAGTGCAGTCATTTTAGCTCGAGATCACTCACAGTTCTGTGGAAAATGAATCCAAAACGTCTTGTTGCTGTGTGATTGCTTATTCAGTACACAGCAGACGTCTTTCCATGCATTTCTGTCTTTGTAAATGTCTAATATTTTATCCCATAGGACTGGTCTTATTTGTACCAATGAAATAAGGATTTCATTATCAATATTTTCAGCCATACTTAGAAAAAAAATAACACTAATTAACTACCGTATCACAAACTAAAATCAATATTTGAATACTATACAGAATAATCACTTTTAACTATCCGTTAAAAAATGTCACGTGTTTACATGTAACCTCGGTAGAACCCCCTCATTATTAAACTAATAACATTAGTAAAGGATTTTAAGAGTTCGATTGAAACGTTTATAAACCAAAAAACCCAAACTAATATTATTTTTATAAAATTTGCAAATAATATTACTTACTTTTAAGAAATAGGTCCCAGTTTGGTCAGAAGCAACAAGCGTAAGACGACAATATGCCAGCAGGCGGACAGCACCACTGTTCTTAAGAACACGTCATCACAACAGAGCGACCGCATGTCGCGCGAGGACGCGGTGCGCGCTAACCTGTCAGTTTACATCTGTTCATATCAAGGTCATCGGATTGATACCGTGTTGTCAGCCAGTGCAAACGTAGCGACTTGTGCCACAGTGATCCGTGACTGAAGCTTCTTGCTGTTTCCGGCCATTATTCCTCGCGATATTCATTATGAAACTACAGTTTCTCTCAATACGATGTTGCTTTTATTAGTGTACGAGGTTTATATATGAAAGGTAATGAGTTTTTCCTTACGAAGTGAGCTACATTATGCGACATAGTGTACATCTGCAGACGTCTACCGCCAGCATCCACCGTCTTCTGTCCACTTAATCTCTCATTTGGAGACCCCTATTACTCATAGCAGTTTCTCTATACATCTGCGCTCCATGACAGTTTAAGTCTATCCCTTTTTCTTCTTGTTGCTGTTGGCCAATATTCTCTTCGGTCAACTTTTTTTTTTTTTTTTTTTTTTGTATCAGCCATCTAAGGACCACATGCCAATTTCAATTCTTTATTCTTGTTCTTTTCTTTGTCTCTAATATTCTTTCATCTTCCTGTCTTCCGTCCACTTTGAACCTGCGTTTTTCTCCCTTCCCGCTCTACCCTGGACTCCTTCCATTTTTAACACTTACCCGGAAAAAGTTCTCTTTCAGTTGTTTCTCCTGCGTTTATATTCATTTTTTCTAAATCCTTTTGGACTTCTTTAATCCAACTTGATGTTGACTTCTTCGCCCACAGATATTTGGAGATCTGCTTTGTTAACCTATTGTCGTCCATTCTACATAAATGTCCAAAAAATAATAGTCTTCTTTTTCTCATTGTTTGTGTTATATTTTCTATACTCTGATATATTTAATCATTACTTCTTAATTTCCAGCCTTCTGAAGATTTTCGTGTCCCTAATATTTTCCTAATGAATCGTCTTTCCAATATTTCTAGTTTGTGTTCTATTTAAAACTTGTGTTTGTGTTCTATTTAGTTTTTATATATGCATAAAACGCGAGCTACCGACAGCGTTACAATTTTACGTTGACGTTTCGATCCCAAAATCTGCGTAACAACTATTCTCAGAAACAGTGCAGGTCGAAAGTCTTTTGAAAGAGTCGACTGTTTTTTTTTTTTTTTAATTCGGGCCCAAAACGTCCTACGACATCGTCCGATGCCCAACCTCCATTGTTGTCTGTCGTTGCAGGTTTCATCATTTAGCCCTCTGTCTATGTTTTCGTGCGTCTTCCTTTCTTTCTGTGCTCTCTATACGTATCCATCTCATTGTTTTCTTTGGTAGTCTGGCTTGTCCCACTCTGTGTGCGGGGCCGTACCAGATTAGTTGTTTTTAGTCAATGCAGTCGATGATTGTCTTTGTACGCCCATTTCTTCTCTGATCGTTTCATTTCGTATTCGCTCTAGCCTTGAAGTTCTAGCAGCTCGTCTCAAAGCATCCATTTTCGTAGCTTCTACTTTCTTTTTACCCGTTCTTTTATTCTCCATGTTGCTTTGGTCTACAAAGTAGCATTCGTTACAGTACGGAGAAGAATCGATTCGATAAAAGCGTCTTTAGCCGTTGTAATAGTTAATTTTATTCGTCGTTTGTTTCTGCAGAACCGTGTAATGTGTTCGTGGCAATGCGCGCGCGTGCGTGTGTACAGTACAAGCGGTACATTACAGGTCGATGCCGTCGGTATAATTAAGGTGACAACTTGGTACTTCGACTATCCAATTAAAACTTCGATGAGCGGCGGCAGCGGGTCTCATCAGCATAATAGAGACAGTCGGAGGCACGCCAAAGATTGACTGCCAAGTAGAAAATAATTTTACCTCGGGGTGCAAATCGTATTCAGTGAGCGGGCGCGCGCGTGCGAGCGGGAGAGCCTTCACAAAGCACTTCGTAGTAGCAGCTTGTTGTTGGCGCGTGTATCTGCCGTCGTTCTGCAACACAGACCAGGGTCAGGGTCATAGGGGGGGGGGGGACAAGGGAACAGTGGCCCCGGTCATATGGCTTTTAATATCTAAAAAATTGTATTATTATCATTATTCCGGCTGTACAATGTTTACACGTTTTCCGCAACCAAAGATTACAGAAGACATTGAACTCTCATCTTCCACTGCTGCGTGTCCAACCAAAGATCTTCTTCAATTTCCCGTTCCGTCAGTATAGCCTGAATTTCTTCTATCCAGGTGATAGGTGGTCTTCTGGTGGGGCCCATTCCATAACTCTCCTTGGCAATGTTTCGTGTGCCATTCTTCTCGTACGCCCATACCATTGTAAATTTTTTGTTTGGATAAAAACAACTGAATTTTTCACATTCATTCTGTCCTTAATGACTTCATTTCTAATCTTCTCACGTCTGGATGCTCTTGCCGAACGTCTCCAAAAGTCCATCTCTGCTGTCATTTATTTTGTTCTTGTGTGTTTATTAGTAGTCCAAATTTCTGAGCCGCAAGTCATGATACTTGTAACAATGGTTTTAAATATTTTTGTTTTAGTTTCTGCTCTAATTTGCTTATCCCACAGGATTCCATTTAATGTGGATATAGCCGTCTTTCCACAAATTAATGCTGAATTGTATTTCTTTGTCTTGCTTCCCACTGGCCATAATTTTCACCCTTAAATATTTTTTTTTTCTCTGTATAAGAAACCCCCTCCAATATCAAGTCTTGATGAAGGTCACCTATTGCCATGTATTTTGTTTTAATCATAACCATAACCTGTCATAGTCACAATCATAACCTATTGCCATGTGTTTGTTTAAAGAATTGTTAAAGGTATTGTTTTTAAAGAATTGTTAAAAAAAAACAAAAGATGGTTGGGTTTATCTTGTACATCTCTAGTGTGCATAAACCAACGTTGCAGGTAATTTGACACATGCATTTTTTCTAATTGTGTATCTAAAGTAACCGATAATGAAAAATTTGTGGAAATATTACAACAAAATTAAATATCTTTTAAAGATACTTACACTGCCTTTAAAGGTAAATATCCAGTGAGGACTAAGATAGTTATAAACAACAGCGCTTTAAAACAAGTGAGCCGTTTCAAATATCTCGGCTGTGTGCAGTAAGCTATGAATCTGAATATGATATAAGAGAGAAGATAAATAAATTTAGGAATGTTTGTGGTACGAGTCATAGAAATCTTAGAAATAAAACAAAACACAGCACAAGGAGTAAATTTTATAAGACAATTGCGATACCCACGTTGATTTACGCGAGTGAGGCGTGAATCATGATAGAAAAGGAAAGCGGCAAGATTCAGAGTGCTGAAATGCAGTTTCTTCGAAATACTTTAAATTATACATTGCAAGATAGAATAAGGAATGAGGATATCAGAGCAGAACTCGAAGTAAAGGACATAATGAAATTATTTAAATTTACGGAAGACAGTGGTGGGATCATCTGTAAAGGATGACAGAAGGAGGAGTGCCGAAAGCGGCACTGAACTATAAAGCCATTGGTAGAAAAGACGTGGGTCGTTCGAGGATGAGATGGGTGCCGGAACAGGTTTATATAACCTAATCTTTGAAGAGGTGAAGAAGAAGATTACAGAAAAGTAATTCAGCATCATAATCTTCAACAATGATTAAACAAAAAAAAAACGGTTTGTTCCGGTCCCAAGCAGATAGACTACAGCTTGGCCACTCCAGCGCTTCTTCGGACGTCCCACACCTTTCCGTCGCTTAGGGTTATAATAATGCAATAGTTGTTTGTGGATACTGCAGTCATGTTCCCGTTTTAGCCGAATATCTGGATTTCCTCTACGACCTGAACGAGTATGTCGTGCCACGTTCCTGAGAAATCTCATGTCGACGTTGTTGAGATTTATTAATTCTGTCAAACTATTACTGAGTTTGAACATGGAAGTGAAGAATGGGTCGTAAAGTAAATGCGAGCAAAACAAATTATGTAGAAGCATCCACGTCGCAGGCAAGGAGAACCCCAATAAACCTGACCATAAACTGTTACACTTTCGAAGGAGCTCCTGTGTAACGCACTCCTCTACACCTTGTCAGTGCGTTAAGTCCTTATTACACTGAAGATGGCCTTCAGAGGTGAGGCCGAAACACCTGGTCGAATTAACACCTTTCGACCCCGAAGAGAATGTAAGACCACGGCCTTACTGCCCGAGTGGTAGTAATTTTAATAATTGTATTTGTTTATTAACATAAATGACGATATTATATAAGACGTGGCACGCCTGGCCGCATCTCCGGGTGCATAAATGCCTACGCCTTGTAAAGTTGTTTGTTATTCTATAGTACTCTTCGTGTTTTGCCCAATTTATTGTAATCAAATGTCGTTTTCGCTTCTCCCCGCGGGGAATTGTATTGTAAACTTACACTGCTTCAGTTATAATTCAATCTGCGGTGTATTGGTGCAAGCTTCCGAGAAACGTCAATCCGGTATGAATTTCGTCGAAAAGGTTTCGGAGGAGGCGGCACCGCGGTGTGTTGTCACGGAAAATCACAGCCATCGTTTTATGAAATTTAATTTTTTTTTTTTTTTTTGCCTCTACCTGCTTGTTTTATTCGTATTGTGTGAGCGTGTGTTCACTATGGTAAATACCACGCAGATCGTGCGGTTTGTGATATTCGATTTAAACAGTGAAAATTTTTCTTTATCGTAATCGAATTAAAGATGAATACTTCTTCGTTGATGGGGAACCACTGTGTACAGCAGAATGTAGGAATGAATTATTGTTTTGCTAGTGTGTGTTCATTATCCTAAGTTGATATTTATTATCCTGAACAGTGTACAAACAAACTATCAAACCATAGTCATTATCCTAAGCTGATATTTATTATCCTGAACAGTGTACAAACAATCAAACCATAGTCATCATTTATATTCAACTTCAGTTTAGACAATTGTGTCTGCTCCGATTTCAGGCAGACTGCAACTTATGTATCGATCTCTTCGTAAAGTGGCCAACACTTCTTACTTATGACTTGTACATATTATAATAATTTAGTGATTCGGAACACCGTACAGCAGTGCTTCTCAACCTATTGGGCGCGACCCACTGCTGAGTTCCAAGGGGGGCGTTTGGTGGGTCGCGAGGTCGTGCTAGAAAATGTATTTACTGTGTCTTAAAAACCTATAACATTTAGTATTAAGTTGTATTAAGTGTTTATAATTTGTTTGAGAGTAACAAAGAGCTTAAGGTACTAGATGTTATCAAAAATATGATTATATGATTAGAAATAGGGTATCATCTGCAGAGGATCGATTGCTGAAAGCAGCACTAAACTATAAAGCCATTGGTAGAAGAGACGTGGGTCGTCCGAGGATATGAGATGAGTGCCGGAACAGGTTTATATAACATAATCCTTGAAGAGGAGAAGAAAAAGAAGAAGGAGATCTAATATATGTATTTAATCGACATTCCCAAATAATCTTTGCAATTTAATAAGTACATGTGTAATCGATATTTGCACTTATACAAAATAGTGACGGTAGTGTATCGATTCGTAGTAGACAAACGTGGATCGCGGATCCGCTGCCGCCTACCGCGTTGGAAAGAGAATTAAGGTCACAGGGTTAGGAGCGGACGGTGATCAGACACCACTAAAATATTCACCGCTCTTTGGAAATTATCTAATAAAATATTTATTAAAATATATCATACATAAGTAGTGTACGTATCTGTTAAATTTATGATCGTCCAAAAACCGCGGTGCACGTGACTCTGTTGTGTAAGACACGCAAACAGAAACGATGACTGTGACTATTAACAGTGTCGAGGAGAAATTATAATGGTTCGCCGTAGTTTGTGTGATATTGTTTTATTTTATGTATAGTACTGACGTATATGTATTATATGTAAACATAATTATATATAACATTATTATAATCAGCAATTTATCTCTGTTCTCCGCAACGTGATCGGGAATATTAAAATTCAGCAACGTATGTCTCACGTCGTTGTAGACGCTGCAGCCTTTCGCAGTCGTAAGAATGTCGTCTGCTTTGTTTTGTTCTGAGCTTTTGTTTTTAATCACCAGGACTGGACAGTATCTGAACGTCATCTTGTTATTTGAATTAGCAGTCTCTGTAATTCCATCCAACTTTCAGTGCCTTTCAGTCTCTCCACCTTACAGTGTCGTGGTTTAGGACTTGATAATGGCGAAGACACTGAAAGGCATCTTCCGTAGCATAACAAGTACTGGACGAACACAAGCTGTGCTACCGAGACGCGTGAAGAGCGGGGGGGTTTACTGAATGATAACGCGTGCTTGTGTTGGTGCGGTATTACTGGTTCTGTAAACATTGTTCAGTAAGCTATATGCAATTAGAAATACAGTGCGAGAGACAGTGTTAAACGTATTTTAAATGTGTAGTAGTACCGTGATAAGTGCAGCGGAATGGCAAACGTCACCGCATTCCTTGTTGGGTTGCAAAGCTTAACACATGATAGTAGCAGTTCAGCAATTAACCACGACAAAGTTGGAACTATCAGAATCGTACAGGAACGTAGACACGACAATTTACATATAAAAGTTTAGTAGATTCTCTTGTGTTTGTTTGTATGAGAGAGAGAAAGACTGGAAGATCAAATGGAAGCCCAGAGTGATCCAGAATGTGTAGCAGGATTATTTTAAATGTAGTAAGTCACCAATAGGCCTATAGTATGCTTTATTCGCGAATTTCTCGCTTTTTCGTATAAACGACCCATTCAAACTGAAACCGTTCAAACTGTCAACTTAAATTTCTTTTGCATTATATGCACATATATATTCCACTACTGTAATCAAATTGTAATTGAATCTTGGATAATAATGGAGCAAAGAATGAAAATATATACATAATTACATGAAAATTACACAATTTCGAGTAAAAAAGTTATTTTCAATATCGATGAATACAAAATCATAATTTTAGTACCACGTCTATGTAAAGTCTTTGCGATCATTACTACAAAATTTCAGCGAACTAGCTTCAAACGTTTTTGAGAACACGCAGGTCATCAGTTGTAGTAATTTTTAACATGCAGTATATATAGTAGCCTATAGTATGCGGATAGTGTTACACCATTACGGAACGTCCTGCTATATTGGATAACGTTGTTCTACTCTTTTCTCGGCTATTCCCGCATCTGTAATGCGTACGTGACACTTGACATGCGAGGAAGTATTACGTAATGCGGAACGTCTCGTGGGTTCGATGGTGTCGTTCTAGAAGCTTCTCAATTAGCCCAACGGTGCGTGTTTCTGCCATGGCGGCGCTGAAATATTCTATAGAATTTTCACGTGTGTATTAATGACGCATATTATGGGATCCTGCAGACTATAAATAGGCCATACCTGTCGGTTAGAGTTCTGTGTTGTCGGGCGATTTACACAGTGCGGTTCGAAGTACTGTGGGGAAGTGTTATGTGTTTGTGCGGGACAATTGTAATACAATTGTGTTTTATAGCAGTTGACATTTTATTGGGTGTGAACTATTTTTATTTGATTTGTCGTAAGAGAATATCTTGTTGATTACAAACTGTTTAATTGTGATAATTAAAGGTAGTGATTAGTGACTTAATTGGTGTCTTGTATTTTGTTTTCTACTGTACTACCGTACGACGATCAGTGGGACCGTCCTAACAATATTAATGCCCGTCATGGGTCCCCTGTAGACAAAACAACACTACACTGGATTGCTAAACTTGAAATGTTATGACGGCTGCATAGTTATTGTGGCGTGACTAATCTGTCAGCTCTCGGTACTACATATTGACCGTGCTTAACAAAACATACGTAGATTCGGAGAAATTTGTGACCCTTACATTGCGAAGTGTACGTCTACATTTGTTTGGTACCGAGCTGTGGTCTCAAAACATTTTCCTAGTAGCTTTTGTCAGAAAGATGCTTGCGCGCGCGCGTGCGCGTGCGTATGATTTACCGCGTGTACTTTGTTTCGAGAAACGACGACGACGACAGTAACGAACGGGGTACAACAGAAGACACTGAAGTAATGGGGGAGGGGAAGAAAAATTGTTTGTAGAAATGACTGGTGCTGACAAAGTAGTTTTGGTGGGGGGTGTCGGGAGAGCGGCCGCCGTATGGCTGTCACGCGTAACAAATTAACTGCCTTCATCTGCGACGTCTTCCATAAGCAGCAAACACACAACAGCTGTCCGAATCGTGTGTATGTGGGACGCACGCGTGACATGTTCGTTAATAAGTCTATACATATTATATATTTATACTTTTATTGTTTAATGACAACGGTTTTGTTTGGTGTTGTTGATATTTTTACTACCTACAAGGTGTAGTTACAAAATCTACAAAACACTTAATCAGGCCAGTGCTGACATATACTTCAGAAACCTGGACAGTGACAACAAAAAAAAAAAAAATAGCGAGACTTCTAGGTTGCTGTGAAAGACGGATTGTAAGAACAAAATTTACTGGAGTACAAGAAAATGGAATGTGGCGCAGGCGCTATTGTTATGAACTATACCATCTTTACAATGAGCCGAACATTGTCAGGCTAATCAAAATACACAAGCTAAGATGGGTTGGACACACAGAGAGAATGGAGGAAGGACAGCCTACGAAATATATTTTTTACCAGAAACCAATGGGTAGTAGAAAAAGGGGAAGACCCCGAAGTAGATTCAAAGACCAGATAGAGGAGGACCTCGGAAAGCTGAACATAAGAAACTGGAAACCCAAGGCATGCAGTAGGGAGGAATGGAATCGACTCTTGGAGCAGGCCAAGACCCACCAAGGGTTGTAGAGCCACGGTTGATGATAACAAGGAGTAGTAATTGTTGGAAACCGAGCACCTTCTTCTTCTATGGGGTCACAGTTCAGAGTCGAACCTTAGCTTCCATAATCATCCGCCTCTTTTTGTCCTTGTCCAACCGAGGCATGATTATTGGTTCCTGAACATATTGGTTTTACGGGGAGGGGTTGTTGGCCCTTCGTCAAACCCGGAGGCCCGGGCCATTTTTATTCAGGATTTCCGTCCCCTAGTCCAGCTGCTTTCACTGCAGCTTAGAGCCTGGTCTACCCTGATTTTCTGTCAGGGTTTACGGCCCTTAGCCTTTGAAGACCCCTCTTCATCGCAAGGCAGCGATTCTCTGTATTTACCCCAGGGAGAATGGATTGCCTTTTTCGCCATACCGTAGGCTCCCTGCTCTGCCTCATCCGCCGTTGAGGTCTTCACCGTAACCCTGGCTATAGGGGCCCTTACAGGGTGCTACCATCCGGAGCCAGATGGACCCAGGCGTTACTCCTCCCCCACTTCCTTCCTCATGAGGCCCCGGAAACCGACCATACCATACAAATAAGAGTCTGTTCAGATCCAAAATTATCTCCCGGACTACTAAAACGAAACCTTTATGGAACTCTCGGTGGTGGTAACTTGTGGATCAGAAGCCTGGACTCTTGTAACAGCACATACATTCGTTTTAGAAGTTATTGAATTAAAAAGAAAAGATAATTTATGCTGTAAATGAAGGAGAAATCTGCAGGATTATGAATAACTATGAGTTCAGTTATATACTTCGAAGGAAGAGAGATAGTACGATTTTGTTAAGTCCAGCAAGATTGGCTGATTAGGGCACATGTAGATAATGGGCCGAGGGAGCTAACCGAAGAGAATCCTGTGTGTTGAAGTGGTAGAAGTGAGACGGTAGAAAGACTGAGAAGAAGGATGAAGGAAGTCAAGGTCCATGGAGAGCTGTATAGCGATTTGGAAGAAGAAATATATAGGCTATTGTTACGAGAAGAGCTTTTTTATAACCATATCGTACATTCTACAGTAGAATCCACAAACTCAACTTAATGTGGACCGATGGAAGACGAGTTATAGAAACGGGTTATAGTCGGCGAGAACCTTTGCAGACGGACTAGAGAGGTGGGCGCGCAGCGTCAACCGTCACTGCACCCCGTCGAACCCTGATACCCTCTATTCCGAAACTTCAAACTTCACCGCGTACCTTTCTACAACAAATTATAGATACTAAAAAGGAAAACGATGGGTATACATTTGTTAAATCGTATCTGCAAAGACTAGATTGCAAATATCCACACTTAAGACCAACGTGGTGGCTTTTCGTGGAACTGATCCCGTGCGGGCAAAATTTGTTATAAATGGTCCTGTCCTGGAACAAGTTAGCAATTTTGAATACCTGGGGTACAGTGTCTTACAATACAAGCAACGACGTTGTGAATAAGTTACATTAGTTCAATCTTATGTGCGGGACCGTTAGGCGAACCCTTAAGTCAGCAAGTAAAGAAACACGCCTAAAATTCTACATGGTGATGACCATTCCCCACGCTTCTTTATGCACTTTAACGAAAGGCCAGGCCAGTCGCATCCTAGCGGCTGAAATGAGATTTCTCAGCCACGTGGCAGGGTATACTCTCCATGATCATAGAAGAAACACAGATATACGGCAGGAAGTGAATATTATGAGTATACTCGACAGGATCGCCCAGCATCGGCTGAATTGGTGGGAACATCTTTGCCGAATGGATGACTGCCGCATTCCCAAACAACTATGGAATTATAAGCCGAGGGGACGGAGAGGTGTGGGACTTCCGAGGAAGCGCTGGAGTGACCAGGTCTAATCTTTGCCTGTTTGAGACCGGAACAAACCATCCTTGGTTTAATCCTTGAAGGTGATGATGATGAAAAAGGAAAACAAAATAACTGATATCTTACTTTTCGACCTCCCAAACGACCAGTTTTTAACACACGTTGCCTGACAATCGGCTTACAAACCACGTAGCCAGTACAGACGACACGTCTCCCCATCGCCGGCAAACTACTGTTCATTAAATTTTCGTTGTAAAGTTTTCAACCCCGCTGCTATGGGGGTGAATACGTGAAAAGTAAGTATCCTACTCCGGCATCCCGTTAGCGCGCGGCACACAACTATAGACGAGCGGTCTCGTCCCGTATATAACTAAGGCACTGTGTGACGGGGACAATATGTCTACATTATCCAATACTCTTGGAATGTGTACTGTTTAATTTTAGAATAATCTTCAAGTCTGAGTTTTATCTGCAGCCCAGTATTACATAGATGATCTACAGTACACAAGTATACAAAATGTTGACAATATATGAGGAATTACACAATGTTAAGCCGCGTTTATACCGGTGTTAGTAACAAATGTTACTAAACTTTTGTTAGTAACGACGTTTAGTAACAAATGTTACTTACAAGTGTTGCTAACAGAACACTAGTTGACTTTTGGTTATTATTAACATTTTGCCACGCCACCGTGCCTCGCCTGGTCAATGTCGAGTGTTGAAGACGTTGTTCTCACTGCAGCTGCGTGTGTGATCTGGGCGAGGCAGAGAAGATCAAGAAGATTCTGGGTGAGACCTTCACTGCAGGCAAGAGGTAGAAGTGACCTGTTAAGTGACTTGCATCAAGATGACGTTGATCTTTTGTCAGGCGAACTAAGGTGTGATGGAAGCTTAAAAAATGACTAGTTGTGACTTTAAAATATTTAATGTTAATGATAGGACATAAAATTGGCAAACAAGACAGGAGGGAGGGAGGATGTTACTGATGTCGAAGAGGCTCGGTAACACGTGTTACTAACAAATGTTGATCAACATTCTTTGATGTTTACCGACTTCTAGTGGATAACAAAATTCTTGTTAATAACATGGTATTTCTGTTGATAACATAGCTTGTTGGTAACAAAATCAGAAACGTTTTTCAATGTTACTTAAAATTGTAACACGAGTTACTAACACCGGTGTAAACGCGGCTTCAGCAATACATGAGACTTTAGCACAATACACCGTCCCCCTTTAGAGAATCTTCACATCTGAGAACTCCACCGCATTCTCATCTGTCAGTCCAAATTGTAACACGTGTTATTAACACCGGTGTAAACGCGGCTTCAGCAATACATGAGACTATAGCACAATACACAGTCCCACTTTAGAGAATCTTCACATCTGAGAACTCCACCGCATTCTCATGTGTCAGTCCAAATTGTAACACGTGTTATTAACACCGGTGTAAACGCGGCTTCAGCAATACATGAGACTTTAGCACAATACACCTTCCCACTTTAGAGAATCTTCACATCTGAGAACCCCACCGCATTCTCATCTGTCAGTCCAAATTGTAACACGTGTTACTAACACCGGTGTAAACGCGGCTTCAGCAATACATGAGACTTTAGCACAATACACAGTCCCACTTTAGAGAATCTTCACATCTGAGAACTCCACCGCATTCTCATCTGTCAGTGCAAATTGTAACACGTGTTACTAACACCGGTGTAAACGCGGCTTCAGCAATACATGAGACTTTAGCACAATATACAGTCCCACTTTAGAGAATCTTCACATCTGAGAACTCCACCGCATTCTCATCTGTCAGTCCAAATTGTAACACGTGTTACTAACACCGGTGTAAACGCGGCTTCAGCAATACATGAGACTTTAGCACAATATACAGTCCCACTTTAGAGAATCTTCACATCTGAGAACTCCACCGCATTCTCATCTGTCAGTCCAAATTGTAACACGAGTTACTAACACCGGTGTAAACGCGGCTTCAGCAATACACGAGACTTTAGCACAATACACATTCCCACTTTAGAGAATCTTCACATCTCAGAACTCCACCGCATTCTCATCTGTCAGTCCAAATTGTAACACGTGTTACTAACACCGGTGTAAACGCGGCTTCAGCAATACATGAGACTTTAGCACAATACACAGTCCCACTTTAGAGAATCTTCACATCTGAGAACTCCACCGCCTTCTCATCTGTCAGTGCAAATTGTAACACGTGTTACTAACACCGGTGTAAACGCGGCTTCAGCAATACATGAGACTTTAGCACAATACACATTCCCACTTTAGAGAATCTTCACATCTGAGAACCCCACCGCATTCTCATCTGTCAGTGCAAATTGTAACACGTGTTACTAACACCGGTGTAAACGCGGCTTCAGCAATACATGAGACTTTAGCACAATATACAGTCCCACTTTAGAGAATCTTCACATCTGAGAACTCCACCGCATTCTCATCTGTCAGTCCAAATTGTAACACGAGTTACTAACACCGGTGTAAACGCGGCTTCAGCAATACACGAGACTTTAGCACAATACACATTCCCACTTAGGAGAATCTTCACATCTGAGAACTCCACCGCATTCTCATCTGTCAGTCCAAATTGTAACACGTGTTACTAACACCGGTGTAAACGCAGCTTCATCAATACATGAGACTTTAGCACAATACACAGTCCCACTTTAGAGAATCTTCACATCTGAGAACCCCACCGCATTCTCATCTGTCAGTCCAAATTGTAACACGTGTTACTAACACCGGTGTAAACGCGGCTTCAGCAATACATGAGACTTTAGCACAATATACAGTCCCACTTTAGAGAATCTTCACATCTGAGAACTCCACCGCATTCTCATCTGTCAGTCCAAATTGTAACACGAGTTACTAACACCGGTGTAAACGCGGCTTCAGGAATACACGAGACTTTAGCACAATACACATTCCCACTTTAGAGAATCTTCACATCTGAGAACTCCACCGCATTCTCATCTGTCAGTCCAAATTGTAACACGTGTTACTAACACCGGTGTAAACGCGGCTTCAGCAATACATGAGACTTTAGCACAATACACAGTCCCACTTTAGAGAATCTTCACATCTGAGAACTCCACCGCATTCTCATCTGTCAGTGCAAATTGTAACACGTGTTACTAACACCGGTGTAAACGCGGCTTCAGCAATACATGAGACTTTAGCACAATACACATTCCCACTTTAGAGAATCTTCACATCTGAGAACCCCACCGCATTCTCATCTGTCAGTGCAAATTGTAACACGTGTTACTAACACCGGTGTAAACGCGGCTTCAGCAATACATGAGACTTTAGCACAATATACAGTCCCACTTTAGAGAATCTTCACATCTGAGAACTCCACCGCATTCTCATCTGTCAGTCCAAATTGTAACACGAGTTACTAACACCGGTGTAAACGCGGCTTCAGCAATACACGAGACTTTAGCACAATACACATTCCCACTTTAGAGAATCTTCACATCTGAGAACTCCACCGCATTCTCATCTGTCAGTCCAAATTGTAACACGAGTTACTAACACCGGTGTAAACGCGGCTTCAGCAATACACGAGACTTTAGCACAATACACAGTCCCACTTTAGAGAATCTTCACATCTGAGAACTCCACCGCATTCTCATCTGTCAGTGCAAATTGTAACACGTGTTACTAACACCGGTGTAAACGCGGCTTCAGCAATACATGAGACTTTAGCACAATACACAGTCCCACTTTAGAGAATCTTCACATCTGAGAACTCCACCGCATTCTCATCTGTCAGTGCAAATTGTAACACGTGTTACTAACACCGGTGTAAACGCGGCTTCAGCAATACATGAGACTTTAGCACAATACACATTCCCACTTTAGAGAATCTTCACATCTGAGAACCCCACCGCATTCTCATCTGTCAGTGCAAATTGTAACACGTGTTACTAACACCGGTGTAAACGCGGCTTCAGCAATACATGAGACTTTAGCACAATATACAGTCCCACTTTAGAGAATCTTCACATCTGAGAACTCCACCGCATTCTCATCTGTCAGTCCAAATTGTAACACGAGTTACTAACACCGGTGTAAACGCGGCTTCAGCAATACACGAGACTTTAGCACAATACACATTCCCACTTTAGAGAATCTTCACATCTGAGAACTCCACCGCATTCTCATCTGTCAGTGCAAATTGTAACACGTGTTACTAACACCGGTGTAAACGCGGCTTCAGCAATACATGAGACTATAGCACAATACACAGTCCCACTTTAGAGAATCTTCACATCTGAGAACTCCACCGCATTCTCATGTGTCAGTACAAATTGTAACACGTGTTATTAACACCGGTGTAAACGCGGCTTCAGCAATACATGAGACTTTAGCACAATACACCTTCCCACTTTAGAGAATCTTCACATCTGAGAACCCCACCGCATTCTCATCTGTCAGTCCAAATTGTAACACGTGTTACTAACACCGGTGTAAACGCGGCTTCAGCAATACATGAGACTTTAGCACAATACACAGTCCCACTTTAGAGAATCTTCACATCTGAGAACTCCACCGCATTCTCATCTGTCAGTGCAAATTGTAACACGTGTTACTAACACCGGTGTAAACGCGGCTTCAGCAATACATGAGACTTTAGCACAATATACAGTCCCACTTTAGAGAATCTTCACATCTGAGAACTCCACCGCATTCTCATCTGTCAGTCCAAATTGTAACACGTGTTACTAACACCGGTGTAAACGCGGCTTCAGCAATACATGAGACTTTAGCACAATATACAGTCCCACTTTAGAGAATCTTCACATCTGAGAACTCCACCGCATTCTCATCTGTCAGTCCAAATTGTAACACGAGTTACTAACACCGGTGTAAACGCGGCTTCAGCAATACACGAGACTTTAGCACAATACACATTCCCACTTTAGAGAATCTTCACATCTCAGAACTCCACCGCATTCTCATCTGTCAGTCCAAATTGTAACACGTGTTACTAACACCGGTGTAAACGCGGCTTCAGCAATACATGAGACTTTAGCACAATACACAGTCCCACTTTAGAGAATCTTCACATCTGAGAACTCCACCGCCTTCTCATCTGTCAGTGCAAATTGTAACACGTGTTACTAACACCGGTGTAAACGCGGCTTCAGCAATACATGAGACTTTAGCACAATACACATTCCCACTTTAGAGAATCTTCACATCTGAGAACCCCACCGCATTCTCATCTGTCAGTGCAAATTGTAACACGTGTTACTAACACCGGTGTAAACGCGGCTTCAGCAATACATGAGACTTTAGCACAATATACAGTCCCACTTTAGAGAATCTTCACATCTGAGAACTCCACCGCATTCTCATCTGTCAGTCCAAATTGTAACACGAGTTACTAACACCGGTGTAAACGCGGCTTCAGCAATACACGAGACTTTAGCACAATACACATTCCCACTTAGGAGAATCTTCACATCTGAGAACTCCACCGCATTCTCATCTGTCAGTCCAAATTGTAACACGTGTTACTAACACCGGTGTAAACGCAGCTTCATCAATACATGAGACTTTAGCACAATACACAGTCCCACTTTAGAGAATCTTCACATCTGAGAACCCCACCGCATTCTCATCTGTCAGTCCAAATTGTAACACGTGTTACTAACACCGGTGTAAACGCGGCTTCAGCAATACATGAGACTTTAGCACAATATACAGTCCCACTTTAGAGAATCTTCACATCTGAGAACTCCACCGCATTCTCATCTGTCAGTCCAAATTGTAACACGAGTTACTAACACCGGTGTAAACGCGGCTTCAGGAATACACGAGACTTTAGCACAATACACATTCCCACTTTAGAGAATCTTCACATCTGAGAACTCCACCGCATTCTCATCTGTCAGTCCAAATTGTAACACGTGTTACTAACACCGGTGTAAACGCGGCTTCAGCAATACATGAGACTTTAGCACAATACACAGTCCCACTTTAGAGAATCTTCACATCTGAGAACTCCACCGCATTCTCATCTGTCAGTGCAAATTGTAACACGTGTTACTAACACCGGTGTAAACGCGGCTTCAGCAATACATGAGACTTTAGCACAATACACATTCCCACTTTAGAGAATCTTCACATCTGAGAACCCCACCGCATTCTCATCTGTCAGTGCAAATTGTAACACGTGTTACTAACACCGGTGTAAACGCGGCTTCAGCAATACATGAGACTTTAGCACAATATACAGTCCCACTTTAGAGAATCTTCACATCTGAGAACTCCACCGCATTCTCATCTGTCAGTCCAAATTGTAACACGAGTTACTAACACCGGTGTAAACGCGGCTTCAGCAATACACGAGACTTTAGCACAATACACATTCCCACTTTAGAGAATCTTCACATCTGAGAACTCCACCGCATTCTCATCTGTCAGTCCAAATTGTAACACGAGTTACTAACACCGGTGTAAACGCGGCTTCAGCAATACACGAGACTTTAGCACAATACACAGTCCCACTTTAGAGAATCTTCACATCTGAGAACTCCACCGCATTCTCATCTGTCAGTGCAAATTGTAACACGTGTTACTAACACCGGTGTAAACGCGGCTTCAGCAATACATGAGACTTTAGCACAATACACAGTCCCACTTTAGAGAATCTTCACATCTGAGAACTCCACCGCATTCTCATCTGTCAGTGCAAATTGTAACACGTGTTACTAACACCGGTGTAAACGCGGCTTCAGCAATACATGAGACTTTAGCACAATACACATTCCCACTTTAGAGAATCTTCACATCTGAGAACCCCACCGCATTCTCATCTGTCAGTGCAAATTGTAACACGTGTTACTAACACCGGTGTAAACGCGGCTTCAGCAATACATGAGACTTTAGCACAATATACAGTCCCACTTTAGAGAATCTTCACATCTGAGAACTCCACCGCATTCTCATCTGTCAGTCCAAATTGTAACACGAGTTACTAACACCGGTGTAAACGCGGCTTCAGCAATACACGAGACTTTAGCACAATACACATTCCCACTTTAGAGAATCTTCACATCTGAGAACTCCACCGCATTCTCATCTGTCAGTGCAAATTGTAACACGAGTTACTAACACCGGTGTAAACGCGGCTTCAGCAATACACGAGACTTTAGCACAATACACATTCCCACTTTAGAGAATCTTCACATCTGAGAACTCCACCGCATTCTCATCTGTCAGTCCAAATTGTAACACGAGTTACTAACACCGGTGTAAACGCGGTTTCAGCAATACACGAGACTTTAGCACAATACACATTCCCACTTTAGAGAATCTTCACATCTGAGAACTCCACCGCATTCTCATCTGTCAGTCCAAATTGTAACACGAGTTACTAACACCGGTGTAAACGCAGCTTCATCAATACATGAGACTTTAGCACAATACACAGTCCCACTTTAGAGAATCTTCACAGCTGAGAACCCCACCGCATTCTCATCTGTCAGTCCAAATTTCTCCATCACTTGTCCTACACTATGTACTCCTGTAGTCGAAAGACGTCCTCTTCTATTGCTTCCTGCTATCTCCCAGTCCTGAGGTGCCTTAGGCAGTCTTCCATCCTCCATTCTTCTTACATGGCTGTACCCATCTTAAGTCTCCTTTGTTCACTCTCACCTTATTGTGAGATTGTATTCTTATTGTACTCTTCAATATTATTGTATTCCTTATGCCTTCCATCCAAGTCTGTCGCGGCCTCCGTCTGCATCTTTTTTCAGTGAATTCGTAATTTTGATTTTTACCTCTACACAAAGTTTTCAGATACTTGCGATATTTCAATTTCCTTTACTCAGTCACTCAAAGTGCGGCCATCCTCGGCCAGTAAGATCTCGTCTCCGCTGATGCAGTCGTACTCTGTTGTTTCTTCAACAGCACCCAAGCTTCAATACTATAGACACACTTTAAATAAGGTATCGCCGTCGCTGTTAAGATTTTGTGTATTTGAATACTAATGTATTATGATATTAATGATATTAATATTATTTATGATAAAATTGATTAAGTATTCTTGGTCTGAAATGAAAGTACGTTTTTTCATGTTGAGTGGCATCGAGAACACATTTAATCATAAGAATTACTATAGTCCGTCATGGCTGTATATAATGAACAACTGGACGTATGTTTTGTAGACTCATTTTGTTAATAAGTGCAGCTATATTATGCCAATCACCAGCAACGTGCAGCCAGTTTAAGGTGTCTAAAGGTAAAAAAACCCTCGACAAATTACAAAATGTATTTTAGTCTTGTTCTCATATGTTCAGTCACTCGTCCCGCACATACGTGCATAAACCTGACAGCCCAAATTTACCTGCTCCATAATTTTGTTGTCTAATTTTATTTTCGGATCTCGCAACATTTGTTCCCTTTAAAAGCCATAATTTTAGTCTTTGTTGCCGGAATCCTTAAATTATAAATTTTACGAACATAATTTTTAATTTAGAAATTGCTTTTCTATAACGAGATGCTCGCTTAACGATGATACGAGGTAGTTAGTGATAAATTGGACTGAAACAAAGTCGGACTGAGGAGGGCGACAGGTGGAAACGATGGAGGCGGAGAGGGATGATGACACGTTCAGCCCCCGCCCTCGGTAAGGCGGGTGCGTGCTAAAATTAAAATGAAATGCGTCGTTGTTTGCCAATATAGAAAGAATCTATTTATAGTTAAAGAATAAATAAACTGTGAACTGGGTAGTCGACGTCTCGTTGTATTCGTATTGATTAGTCTTGTGTAGACTTCAAATTGGCAACGTGAAATTCACGTCTGGTGGACTGTTTGTCTGTCTGTCTGTTCATATTTAGTCTGTTTAGAACTTGAATTTTTCAAAATTTGACAGCACAATGTCATTATCATCATCATCATCATCTTCAGCAAGGAGTAAGCAAAAAATAATTTGTTCCGGTCGCAAGCAGGTAGACTGGAGCTGGGAGCTGGTCACACCAACGTTTCTTCGGACGTCCCACACCTCTCCGTCCTGTCGGCGTGTAATTCCATAGTTGTTTGTCGATCCGGCAGTCATCCATTGGGTTAAGATGTTCCAACAAAACAATTTTAGCCGATATTGGACGGCCCGAGTGTACTTTGTAATCAATATTCAGTTCCTCTCATATATCTGCATTTATTTTACGATCTTGTAGAGTCATTGGCGGATTTAGGCTATTTTGCTATTTAAGAGCAGGGTCTCATGTATGAAATTTTTGCGTTTTTTACACAATACTTTACTTTATTCAGACGATCATTTAATAAATATAATAAACAAAACATCGTTCTTAAACCGTATTTTTTACTTAAACATTTTTTTATTTTATACTGATTAAACTGCTGTTACTGATGCTGAAACTGTCATTTTATTTCGCAGATATTTTTACAATAATTAACAGTAGGTACAAATAAATTAGAGAATACAAAATAATTAATTGAAATATTTCTTGCTGCTCTTCTTTTCGGCAAACTCTGCTATCAAATCATCCAAAACTAATGTTTTTAATAATTCTGCTGTAATAGTTAATCTTGCTAAATTAGTTAAGCGGCTGTCAAGCATTGTTGATCGTACATGTTTTTTAAATGGTCGCGCATGAGGTTCCCCGACAAGGGGGCCCGGGGCTTTAGTCACCCCCCTTAATCCGGCACTATGGAGAGTGTATCCTGTTATGTGCCTGAGAAATCTCATGTCGGCCGCTTCGATACGACTGGCCTGAGATTTCCTGAAGAGTGAGTGGGGCCACATCACCTTGTAGAACATCAAGCGTGTTTCTTTACTTATTAATTTCCGGTCTCGGTCAGTTGCGACGAAACAACGCTTTTACCTATTCTTACGCGGTCAGTTGCGCCCCGCACTTTCACTTACTGACCGAATCTGTCATTTAGCAACGTCGCTATATTGAACTTCGATGAGATTTCAATTCTGCAACTTTTTATTTGCGCGAGTAACGTCTTTCTTCCAATATTTTTGTTACGTTAGGTCAGGTTAGGTCGGGTTAGGTTAGGCTAGGAATGAATAGAATTATAACGGTAATTTGTGTATTATTATAATAATAACATGAAAATGCAATTGATCGCAATTATCGTGTTCAAATTTCTACCTCGGTCGCAACTGACCGGGTTTTGTACCATTGTGTCGCAACTGACCACGGTCCTTGTTCTCTCGATGGTCCTACAGATGTTGTTGAACGTTTGTTTGTAGCTTCTTCACCACGTCATTTTTTGTAATATAAGCCACATTATAGCAGAGGTACTCAAAATTTTCTAACGGCTCCAGATCAGTATACAACAGTATAAAATGTCTTATGCCAATAACTGACTACCAGTAGCATCCTTGACATAGCCTATGAGGCTGTTGAAATAGAGATGTTGGTAGCAAGGGTCTAACTGGAGTGATGATGATGATGTCAACGGAATGCAGATGTATCTCATCATTATCATTATTATCTTCTAAATGGTTTTAGGCTTTAGCGGTCTGTTCCTATTCCACAGTCTACATTTTCTTAAGTCTACCAACTTTTCTTCTCCCTCTTGGGTTGTAATCTTGCCCCATCATTATTATTCTACTTTCTTCCATTCTATTGAAGTGTTGAATCCATTTTCTTCTGTATTCTGTAATCTTTCGTTAACTGCAAAAATATCTAAATCACTTCTTATCTCTTCATTTCGTGTACGATCTCGTCTATTACACCTTTTAACAGATCTCAGAAATTTAATTCCTGCTGTTTGTATCTTCTGTTCATCATTTTTCTTAATGGCCCAAGTTTCAGAACCATACAGTAGTGTAGGTATTGGCATTTTTTTTTAAAGATGTATCTCTTCTTTGTAATATCAAAACTTTCACGACCAAAGTAATTTTCAGTAAAATTATCTTCCGAGCAGTTGCACCGTGGACTTTGTCCTCTTCTTTGACAGAACATCGGACGTGTCGGACCGCAGCTTGCGTTGGTTATCTTCATTGCTCTTCTTCTGTCAACGTTCTGGATCTCCGGCGACCGACGAGCGGGACAGAGAGTCAAAGAGACGGTGTCTCGCCACAAGATTAAAGTACATAGAGTAAGATATAAGCTCTGATGGAACCTGCTGGTTTTGTTTATTGAATTTCTCTTTGTGCGACACACGACGCGCGTAAAATATTCTGTGGTATAAGTATCGCGGTAAAATATCTGCACGTGGGCGTTTTATTTAATAAGATAACCGTAAGTGGCACGAGCGCGCGGTTGTTACATTATGTGAAAACGGATCTAGAGAGTGTATCGGTGTGTTTGTGGCGCCACTTAGCGGGCGCGTTGCCAACTATAGGCTACAAGTCGGTGCATCCATTGCATTGCATTACATTGTCAGTACTGTCGACTTTACGTGTGTACAGTCAAACCTTGGCTGGCGTTTTTGTTTAACTTGAAGCGAAATCATTTTTGTTTCGTGTTATCGGAATTTCTGCTTGCTGAAATACAGCCAAACAGAACTGTTCCATAATGAGGTGAGA
Organism: Magicicada septendecula; assembly: GCA_034769895.1. Lineage (NCBI taxonomy): Eukaryota > Metazoa > Arthropoda > Insecta > Hemiptera > Cicadidae > Magicicada > Magicicada septendecula. Next base: position 559,798,323 of record CM068369.1, read on the forward strand.
TTATACACAGTACAGATCACTGAAGATTTACTGTCAGGTACGTATTTACGGAGGGGACGAACGTACCCCCCCCCCCCCCCCGGGAGTAAAAAAAGTTTACGAATTGTGTTGCTCTCTTAATTTTTACGCTCTTTTATTACTTTGTCAGCTGTTTTTTTGAGCTGGTAACTCTTTTTTAAATATACAAACAGGTTTATTACACAGCATTTGCATAGACCTTTGACATGTGTAACATACGAGAATCAATTCAGTCAGTAAGCAAGTCTAAACGATGTTTCAGTGATTGTTTTATTACTGTTTACTGATTTCAGGAATGTTATCTCACGTTTTTCAGCCACTTTAACGATAGTAGTGTTGATTAGTCTTAACGTTGTTTTTCTTTTGTATAAAGCTGAGCCTACTCGACCGGACTAAACCCCCCCCCCCCACCTAAAGGCGAAATTCTGTTTATTGTTTGGATGTACCCATAGTTGTCCATACCAGCGGTGTAACTAGGGGGGGGGGTCAAGGGAATAATTCCCTCCCCTTCCAGAGCTATTAAAAAAAACGAAATAATTAGTTATGTTTACGAAGAACATTTTGACTGGTGTAAGCGATAGCCGGTCTTGTGGGTAGGATTCGTTGTCTGGTGGTAGAGCGATGGAACAAATTTGAATACCTACTAGTTTCTGACGTTGTGTCCTTTTAGCGAGTCGGTAAAAGGTAATGTTTATTCATCCCGCAGTGTATCCAACTCGGTTATAGTGCAGAGCATACATATTTGTATTGAAACGTTTGTTTTTCTTGTTATTGGAAAGATATAGAGACGTGCATGTTTTTGGACACGGATTTTCGAATCGTATTCATCAGTTTTCTTTGTGGTGTATTACCATTTGGAAAATAAATCAACAATTAAAGTCTTAAACGTTCACCTTGGACGTAAGAACGGACCGAATGCCCACCGCTCCATACCTCCTAACGTATGGAATTGATTTGTCCGCTAACTTCAACAACATTCGCGACTTACCGCGTACTTTCGTACCCCGTAGCGCGATCTTGAACGTTTCGACGTAAAAAGATGAGGCCGCCTTCAGAAACTGAGAGTGGCGTTTGACAGACTTGTTCAAAGTCCGTACACAGTAGGCCTCAGTGTTTGAGGTTGTCCGCAAACTTTTTCAGGTACGAAATAGTTACGTAGTTGGTCATGTCGGGAGTTTTGCCACACATTTTATAAGGGTTTGAAGAGGGTAATTATGTACAGTCGCTTGGTTTTCTGACCGATAAATCTAATCGGCTTAAATAGTATAAGGTTTTGTGAGTTTCGTTAAGTGAATAGACACAATTTTTATGCCGTTCTTAATAAACACAACAGTTTTGTGTTTGGTGACATAACAGCTTATCTTTCAATTGCCCTGGTGACGACAATTAAAAATAGTCGCGAAACCAACAAGCGGGTTAAAAATTAAGTGTATTCAGCGACCGAAACCCCCGAATCTTCCATTGTTTATCGATTGACGGTCGTTACAAAATTTAGGATAGGATTCTGATTGTTTTGAATTGCATTGGAGCCGCGGTAATCCGGACTTGCCGGGACCGGACCCAGTTCTGATTAACCGGAAGTAGCATGTCTGTAGCATATCTACGACTATTTTTCGGAGTGCTTTAGAGAGAGAATAAAATGAATATAAAGCGAATTTTAATTATTCAAAATGTAGACTATGTCAAAATAAAAGTTTAGATACACATTACGTCAGATAAAGATCACAAGTAGGCTATAATATTAGACAAAGCGAAAAACATACATGCAGTACATAATTGTGTGACACAAAATGTGTGAGCAGAATGATAATCAAATCTCAATATGATAAAAAAATTTAAGAACAAAGAACTATAGCCAGGTTTCACAGCACAGCACTCCCTGTCCCGAAGATTTGTACATTCAACGCCAGCACCTGCTACCCACATTTTTATAACCCAAGTTAACAACTTGCTGTAAAGAACAGTGGTATTTTAATGTCCTTTGTACTCTTTGACTTAAATAAAATAAAAAATTGTCAGTTTTATCATTTTGGATACAGTCACATTTTTATGCGGAATTTGCTAAAGTTTATGATGTGTTGCAGGTAAGCCCTGGTTCCGGTGACAAGGTCAGCCAACAGATCCAGAGCAAGCTGGGCGAGTACGACAGAGTGAAGCACCTCCTCGACGAACCGATGCGTCTGTTGGGGTTCGACGGTGTACCACCACCCAGTCCTGCGCCCGCACCTTCACCGGCCTCCAATTCGTCGTCCTCCACCTCGTCTTCGTCCCGCCAGATACCTCAGCCTCCTCCGCCCCAACAACAGCAGCAACAGCAGCAGCAGGAGTTCAAGAAGCCTCCCTCCGCATCCTCCAACCACGCCCAGCACCGGTCACATCACCACCATCACACCGCTCCAAGGTACTCATTTATGAAACCATTTATTCTCTTTGTACTTTTTAAAATAATAATAATGATAATGGATCTTTTTTTTACCACCTAATCAGTATAGGAATTACGCCGGGTAAGCTGCTTTTATCCTAATCTGAGGCAATTTGTTGGTTCTTTGAGCCATCCTTGGTTTTCCGATGGACAGGAAGCTAATCTTGTTCACCAGCCCCCAGCCTGGAGGGCCAGGATTTTTAATCGATGTATGTTGATCTCTACAGCTAAGACAATGCTGCTTAGCTGTAAGGTATTGCTGCTACACTAGTAAGGTGCAGAGTAGCAGACAAAGAAATTGTGGAGCAGATAATGGAAGACAGCTATTTGGGGGTAACTATAACAAGCTATAAGTAGGCTTAAAATTAAATAAAAAATAGACCAAGGAAGTGCATATTAACCATAGAAATAATTCTGATACTAGATGGAAGAATTATAGAAAGGGTAGAGGAATTTTGCAGACATGGTGAGATAGAATAACAAATGTCAATATTGGAGAAACGTGCCATGTGACAGACGTAGTCAGGAAAGGTGACAACTGTAGAATGACCATATCGTCAGCATATCCATAGTGACAGATTGGCCAAGACGGCTCGGGATGATCATCCAAAAAGCAAAACGATGATTTGGATGAACACAAGTGCAATGGGGCAATTGTATTGGTTCTTGTAGTTGGTTATACACAGGAAAACTTCGTAAATGAAAAAAAGAAGAAGGATACATTGAGTAAGCCGTTCGTCATACAAGGAAGGCAATGTGGCCAGAACTACCCTTCAGCTGCCTATTGTTAGCACGCAGGTACTCATTTTCACAGGCTGGTCAACCTGGGCAATGAAAAATGCACATTGATTTAATAGTGCCTGGATTTATTGATTTATTTCGAACCCATGACTATATTAGTAGCCACTGGCACTAATCTACTAATCTTAGTACCCACTGATCTAGTAAGTGCATTTTGTTCTTCTGCACAGTAAAAAAACAATTTGTATGCACTGATCAACTAAGAATGAGTAGATATCATCAAGCACTGGCTGATAACGTTTTGTGTATAAAATGTGGGCTGTTCTTGGTCAGTATAGTCACTATGTCAATTATGGAGTTTGTCAAATGTTAAGGGGAGCTGCTAAACTGGTGTTCGTCACTTCTACTGAACCTTTTGCACACCCTGTTTGCTGTTCTCAACATCTTATGTTGATTGACTAGTTTGTTTAGAACAATGCATATCCCAGAGTTTTATGTTTCAATCCCATTGTAGAAATAGGTTGAAAATCAACGACATGGAACACTGGTGTCTTTGTGTTGTGTTACCAATATTTTTATAACGGTATTTTTTCCTGGAAAATGTGTCTTGTACATTAATTATTAATTCAAACACTTTTTGTTACAGTCTGTTTCTTGATGTATATGTAATTTATTTAATATTTATAATTTATTTACCTCAACATGTTTTTTCCCTTATTCGGAATGTGTTTTGGGAATCCTATTGTTCCCATCTCCTCAGCCATGTAAATTTTGTAACTTGTTGAGTATTGGTGTTTCGGTTGTATGTTGCTATGGCTGATTAATTTGTATTTGTTCAGGTATTAGTTTGTTTTGATCAAATACAAATACAAATCAACACAAAACATGACACAATTTTCAAACTACTCAACATCGAAAATACTCAAAAAACTAATATATACACCACAATCACACACAATAATGCCAATTTAAAATACCAAAAACCAACAGAAAGCCATAGCAACAACCAACCGAAACACAAGTCCTCAACAAGATACAAAATTAAGATGGCTGAGGATGGGAACAATAGGATTCTCTAAACACGTTCCAAATAAGGGAAAAACCATCTTGAGGTAAAGAAATTATAAACATTAAATAAATTATATATGCATCAAGAAATAGACTGTAGCAGAAAGTGTTTGAATGAATAATTAATGTACAAGACATATTTTCCAGGCAAAAATACTGGTAACACAACACAAAGACACCAGTGTTCCATGTCGTTGATTTTCAACCTATTTCTACAATAGAATTGTGACACCAAACTCTGGGATGTGCACTGTTCTAAACAAACTAGTCAATCGACAACATGTTGAGAACAGCAAACAGTGTCTGAAAAGGTTCAGTAGAAGTGACGAACACCAGTTCAGCAGCTCCCCTTTGATAACCTCCATAATTGATACAGTGACTATACTGACCAAGACTGTGGATTAATAGGATTTTCTAAACACGTTCCAAATAAGGGAAAAACATTTTGAGGTAAAGAAATTACAAATATTAAATATACTTATGACGCAGCATGGATGCTGTACTTTCAGGTGGTGAAATGTATAAGAAAACAATTAAAAGGTGTGCTGGAGCATACGAAAAGAAAAATATTTAGAATAGGTTAGGTTAGGTAGCTAAATAGGCTAAATAGCGCAAATAATACAATAATGGGGAGTGAAACACATACATGAAAATGATGGAAGAAATAAAACGGAGTTGTACAAATTTAGGTTATGAGAAATTTAACAAGTGAAGTATGTGTTAGTAGTTCCTGCTTTTTATTATTTCTAAATGTAGTACAAATTGACTCCCCCCCCCAATATACATGCCCCCTCCTTGGCTTAAAACCAGTTTCCATTCGGACCGACCATCATAAGTTGAGCGGACTCTGTACCATGTTATACAATTCATATGTACATGAATTTTAAGTCCCCCATATATTGATTGATATGCTGTTTCTTGTTAAAGAAACATTGTCAACAAATTTGTCCCATAGTGATTTAATTTTTATCTAATGGAATTAAATACAGTGGCACCTCAATAACACTAATTCCTTGATAACATGAATTTTTTCAATCCCCTTGAATGTCCCATAACACTCAATGTTAAAAATACCTCTATAAACCAAATTCCTTAGTTAAAACCCTTGATAAGCCGAAATTTTCGTTGATTTGAGATCAAAATACTGTACTAATTCACCTTTATAACACACATTTTTATTCAACTGAACTTTTGTAGCACGAATTTGACCTCTATAAATGAATTAACCATGGCAGCGAGCTCAGTAAGCCAGCTGTTATGAAGCACAACCTTGATAACAAGGACTTTTATTATCTTAACCTTAATACAGTAACACAAACCTCGCTTTGACGAATTCCTCGATAACACGAATTTTTTTGTAACCTCCTTGAGATTCGTGTTATCGAGGTCCCACTGTATATTCTAATTTTTCATTGAAATGGAACAGTTGGGTTAATTTTTAATCAGGCATCTTAAACCGGTTGGTTTAATTGTACGTCTGCGTACAGTATGAAAAATACCATTGCAAGAAAATCTTAGTTATAGAGAAAATATATATATATTTTTTTTTTTTGGTGTTGCAGTGTAAGTGCAGTTGACGAGTCATAAGTTGGTGAGAGACTATATTGTGATTTGATATTTGTAGTTCACAATGTTTATACATTTTCTGTAATTTATTACATTTTATTGAACGTTTATTCCAGAAATAATGTTACTGGAGAAAGAAATGTTGTGTTACACGGGTATTATTATTTGAATGTACAAGTAGAAAGGAGATAAGAGAACCAAACAAACAAACAAAATATAAGCTGTAGAAATGAAATTCCTTTAAACCAAACTGGTTACACGGTGAGACATAAAGACACTATGATTGACGAGAGCAAAGTGCACTGTGTATATGGTAATTTATTACACCAAAGACAGCATGTGGAATATTAGAGGAAATGCTGCCTCTGAGGTGAACGTTTGACTTTGAGCGTAAGGTTAGTGTTGATGGATGTCATGACAGACTGATTGTGCTGCCTGATACCTTTAAATTAGAAGAAATGTTTGCCAGTAAGACTAACTGCATTTTCTAAGCCCGATTTAATGGAAACATACACCTTAGAAGGTGTAGCCTACACAAGTTCCCAGTCTAAAATGGTGAAAATTATTTCCTCTTCAAATTGTACTGCATTCAGGCACGGTTTAGTTACTTGATAAATATAAACATATATACATACATACGTCCTTGGCTCTACAGCCCAGATTGACCCTTGGCCTCCAAAAGAAATTACCTCCACTTATTCCTGTCCTTACCCACCACCACCAATTCACTGCGCCCAGGTTCCTCGCATCACTGCCGACTTGGTCCAACCATCTGTTCTTCGGTCTTTCAATCTTCCTTTTTCCTATTGGCTTGTGTTTCATAATTCTTTCGCCATACGTTCGTCATCCATTCTCTGAACGTGTCCTGCCCAGCTCAATCTATTAATTTTGGCAAATCGGGCAACTGTAATGTCATTGTACTTAGCATATAATTCATTATTATTTCTCTTTCTCCAGACTCCATCCTGTTGAATTGGCCCATAAAATCTTTTAAGTATCTTCCTTTCAATCACAGCCAGCCTTTGTTAATCAATTTTCTTGAGTAGCCAGCACTCAGAGCCATACATCAATACAGGCCTTACCACAGTCTTATAAACCGTGGCTTTAGTTTTTGTGGTTAATAGTCTTGATTTAAAATGTTTATTCAGCCTGTAATAGCTTCTGTTAGCAGCCAGAACTCTTTCAGTTCCTTTTATGCAGTTATTCTCAGCATCGACATAATTTATGTCCCCAGATATACCCTTTTACTATTTCAAAATTATAGCCATCTATTATAGTATATTTGAAATATTATCATAATTGCTTCCCACAGCCATAAAATCTGTTTTATTTTCATTTATAACAAGCCCCATACTCTTAGCCGATGATCTAAAGGCAATACATATGGATGACATATATTTGTGTTCTGTGTTTCCATATTTAACCGCTGGTTTACATAGTTTTGTGTGCTGCAGTTGTTGCATGGCATTGAATGTGAGAATGCGTGTCATGTAAATTAAATTAATGTGGTGTCTCACATTCTGCTCGACAGTAATGAACATGTGCATCACCATATATAAATATAAATACAAGTAAACACAGACCCAGTGTGTTAATTATATGCATGTGTAGTATACCGGTAACCGTTTTGCGCAGTTGATAAACTACAGCAGGATGCTGAACATCTGTAGTAGCAGACAGCGGAACAAAATAGATATTCAGAAAAATCCTAAACTTTCATTGTAATATCGCTTTAATTTTACTAGAAATATGTTTTTAAATTTGAGAATATCAATATCATTACTGCTGGCCTATGTTTGTCATTAAAACTTTGCATTTTTTGCATTTTTTTTTGTAGTTCATAATATAGATGGGCATAAGCTGCTAGAAATTTGGCTCACCTTAGTTGTGATAAGACCATAAAATGACAATCAAGACCACACCTTAGTTTCGCCAAATGACAGCTTTGCTTTGAAATGTTAGTGGATTTAAAATCACTGCGTAATCCCTTCTCATTTCATTTATTCTTTCATGATATGTTAATACTTTAAAACTGATTAATTGAGCAGTGGTCTTTGAATAATCAGTCTTTCACAGAGAAAATAATGTACATACATTGTTTTTATAATGTACTTACATTAATGTACGTAGCCATACATAGGTACATTTTTTCACAGCCTAAAGCTAGTGACACTGGATGTGTTTGTGAAATCAGAGAGCTTAAATGAACATGCTCAACAAAATCATGCTGAAATTGAAACTTTAAAACATTGTGAACACACACATTTTTAAAAATTTATGGAAAAAGCATAATTAAAATACACAAATAATCTTCAGATATTTGAAAGTAGATAAATTAAAGACATCAGCTGAAATAAATATTTTATTTTTTATTATATAAAAATGTTATTATTTTATGTATTTAATATATAACAAAATGCAGAGCAAATGTAAATGGGATTTGGTACATAGTATTGCAATGATTAAACTACTTCTTTGTGGAATAGCACAATTTATCCTTCCGATAAAAGCTTCCAGTTCATTCTATTTCAATCCAAAACTTCCTTATATTTTATAGGAAAACTTTTGCAAAACTTCTCAGTCTTTCAGCTGTTGGATTTTTCCCTCAGTGAAGGAGTTGTTTGAGTTTTGTTTTCTTGTTAATTTTGTGCGCACAACTGTTTCCGGCACTGTTCATTCTTTGTCTGCCTTACAGGCGCTAATGAAGTGTAGGATTAGTTATCGTTTTTCAAACCCTTTTTGATAGTCAAATTTTTTGGCACAATGAACGGCCTCCGTAGACAGTGTAGTTTTTAGTGGTCACTATAACTTGATAAACGGTGAAAGGTTTTGTGTTGTCATTAACTAAACACTATTTTATTAAAATATTTGTATCAAAGTTTTGATAAAATTTGTTCCATCATCAGGACTTGTATGTATGGGCAACACAGAAATATATGAGGCTGTCACGTGTTGAAGTTGGGACAAAGAGGCATTGAACCACAGGATGTCTGGAAGAGCCTAGTGCAGAAGGTCTGGGTTTGATAAGGCCTGTGGTCCCACATTGGAAGAAATTGTATATAATTTTAGAGTTCATAAAATAGAAGTATATTCCCTGAAAGTAGATGATTATGTTGTTGTGGTCGTAAAATACGGTATGTAAATTATAGACATATCCTTTATAACATAACAAGATTACACCTCAGAATAAAGACAAGTATACCATCAAAATTCACTGTGAAATATGCAGAAACACAATCTTATTAATATTAAAAGAAATAGAAGAATAAAATAAACTTAATAAATACAGTAATGAAGAGACAATATATTACTTAAAGATAATTAATATTTTCAAGGAATAAAAAGAAATCGAAACAGAAAGGGAAATATTATCATAAATAAATCATTGGGAAATAGGGAAATAGAGAATGCAAATTTAGGAATTAAATAATGCAATTAACCTGACAAAACAATAACTGATGATGACAAATACTCAGAAGAGACGATCAAATGAAAAAAAAAATGTAAATAGTTATTAGTAGACATAAATATAATGTACAAATGTTCAACTTAGTATGTAAGAAATAAGACATTGAGTATAGCCTTAGATTAAAACTATTAGGAGGTCTGCGAACCTCAAACAGTTATTTTGTATATGTGAACTACAGACTGTAAGTCATATAGAATTACAAATATAATAATATTGAACAATAATTGTAAAAATCAGGTAGTGTAACAGTGTAAATAGGTGAGAACAACAGTGATAGGCTTTAAAAAGTAAAAACAGTGTATAGTGTAAGTGAATAAACATATTTACAATATGAACATTGTATGAAACATGTAATTTATATGAACAAGGTAACTAATATAGTGAAAGAAAACCAAGGGGAAATAATTAAAAAATAAAGAATCTTCCATTACAAACTTATAATATAATAGTGACGAAGATACAATAAGATTCTATGGAATCATATTAATTATAAATTGTGAAATCGCACCTGTGACCCATAAACGTATCATTGCCAAGACCTGAAATGAATGAATTAGTGTTTTAATAAAAAGGAAGGTATTGTTGGAAAAATATTGAAACCAGACAGAATATGTCAGTTTTACTGCTGGATTTTATACAAATTAAAGACAGATACGAGACGAAATAATACAGAAAAACTATGGAAATAACTAAAAGAAGGATGTTTTAATCGATGGCACAAAAAACTTGAAGTCCAGGAGCGAAGGATCAAGAAATAAGCGTGTAAAGAAAACTCCAAGATTGGTGAGATTACTCCAATGATCAACCACGATATTTGAAAACATTTTAACATTTAAAGATTGAGTTACAGCGATATTCTATCACAAAAACAATAAAAACTTTATAATAGTGAATACTAATTGTACACAAATAATTATTAGTATTAAGAGTTTCTTTTTTCAATTGTTCATTTGTTCTTTTGTATGATCCAAAGAACCCACTGCTACACAACATACATCAACAACACCTAATTACCAAACATTCTTTATAAATATTATGTTTTATGATATGTTTACGATTTGTATTATACTTTGACATGACTAATCAATGAACCCTGAGATTGAGATTTTTCATGCTCTACAACAGAAATGAGTTTCGAAAAGAGTAAATAAAAATAATTGAATGTAAGACAAGAACGAATAAGGAGTTGATTATTTATTTTAGAATAAAGAGGCTACTTTTTACACCTTTGAACTTTATCGATATTTAATCTATCTGATGATACGTAATTTGGTAAATGTAATTCTTAAAACAATTTTGAATCAATATTATTTTTTGTTTAAATCAAAACAGCAGAAATGAAATTTCTGAAATCAGTTAAAAGGTGTGATAGACGAGGTCATATAAGAAATGAGGAGATAAGAAGTGATTTAGATATTTTTGCAGTTAATGAAAGGATTATAAAGTACAGAAGAAAATTGATTCAACACATAGATAGAATGGAAGAAAGTAGAATACTGAAGATAGCAAAAGATTACAACCCTAGAGGCAGAAGAAAGGTTGGTAGGCCTAAGAAAAGGTGGATTGTGGAATAGGAACAGGCCACTAAAGCCTAAAACCGTTATGAAGATGATGACGATTAATTTTTTTCAATTTCTTTAAAGGGCTTTATGTTATGAAGATTATTGGAAATAAGTAAATTTAAGCAATTAAGAATAAGCATCTTTTGAGTTAATGAGGCCTGAATTTCAGAGGATTACCTGTATTATATTTTTATTTAAATTATTGAACAACTCGTTGAACGCTTGTGTGCTCAGTGGGAGGAGGAGGAGGAGGAGAAGGAGACAGTGGGGGACATGAACGAGTGGAGTCAATTAGTAATGTATTTATTTAGTTGAGGCGATAGGTAAGGTAAGGGGGCAGCATCTGTCAGGTAATATAACGCAACTGGTTAGCCTTGTGCAATTTGCACAGATCCAGTTGCCTGCCTGACTGCCTCACCGTTTGTCGCAATTTCTTTCCTGTTCAGCACAGCGTTTGTTACACCGCTTGCTTTGTTGTGACCTTCACTTAACTAACCTTTACCACAGAGCTGTAGCCGTTTCACAACAACACACCATTACCAGTTTGGAAATTTAATATCGTTTTACTTGTGTAGGCTTGTTTGTGTGTTTTTTCCGTATTTTTCAGTAATGCTCGGGCATTTAGGATCACCTTTCCTGCGGTGAAGTGATCCTTAATGTTAACTGGGAAGGAAAGCAGTTGTAGGAGGTCAGTAAGTTCAAATATCTGTAAATTGTTGTATGGGTTGTATGGTATCATTATCATGTGGGGCTGCATGCATGTTGCAAGAAGTAGAAGAAATAAATAAGTAAGAGTAGTAATCATTTTGCAAGTGAAGCTGATAAGGAAATAAACCGGTTATCCTTGGTTTGAGATATTATCAGATTTCCAAAATAGTTTTGTGTAAGAAGGAATCACAAATGAAGTCAAAATATGAGTCTAAAATACAGACTGTTTTGTACCCACATGGGATGGAAAATCTCACCTTGCTACAGAAGTATAAAAATAGATTATAAGCATGTGAAGTAGGTTTTTTGAGGCAGGCAGCTGGAAGAAGAGTAAATTAAGAATATGACTAACAGAAATCTCACTCGAGACGTGGTGGGGTGAATTTTACATTTCAAGCAAGTTTCAAAAGACTTCAGATTGGACTGGTTTAAATGGTAGCAATGGGGGGAAGGTGTAATAATGTCATTAAAAATATCTGGAACCAAATGGTAGTGTCCAGGTATGGGGAGGGCTCCTGTCTCTGTTCACAGGTGAACAACTGTCAGCAACCTGAAAGAGGAAGAGGAGATTTCCAAATGGCAGAAAGCACCGAAAAGCCTGCAAGGTGGGTCTGTGAATGAAACCTAGAGCATGTTCAGATGCTCCGAGTATTTGTAAATAATAATGGTTTAAATTCACAATGCATATAAGGCCTCTGAAGCTGGAATAGGTGTCATGAAGAAGATGATTATGAGAATTCAATTTTTGAAGGAATCAGGTGTATAGATAACTAAGTGGTGAGCACTTTGGAAGCAATGAACATGGACAAAAGGAAACCAAAGCTCATCATGAAAGTATTACCAGAAGGGTATAAATGAAAAGGAAGATCAAGATTGGACTATGTTGAACATATTGAGAGTCTGTCTATTAGAAGGGGGCAAGATGTTATTAGAAGTAATATACCTCACCCAAGCCAGAGGGACCTTAAATCCTGGCACTTGATAGCAGAAGTATAGTTCTCTTTAGAAGTTCTGTACATTGAAGCACCTCTTCCTGTGTATTTTTAACTGTGGTAGGTACAGGCACACGTAAATCCATTTGTTTTACATTATAGCCTATCCTAATGTGTTGTTTATATGTGCCAACTTTTCTGATTTTTATAAAAACTTTCAGAAATTTATTGGCTTCTACAATTTTCTGAATTATTTGATTTCGTTGTATTTATTAGTTATGTGTGTTGGTTAGCTCTAGCATGGTTGTGCAGCATTATTCTATCTTGACATTTGTAAAATGTTATATTCACCAATATTTTTCCATTATTAAAACCACAATTTAGTTTTTTAAATTTGGTTGTTCCTTTTGACAGGGTAATAAAACTGTACCTACTGTACTTGTGTACTGTCTTCCTACCTAACTGTCTACTGTAAGATAAGAAAACAATGACAGTTCTAAGCGAGGATAATGTACTATCTACTTACCGTAACTGAATGTACCATTTTTTGATTCGTTACTGAAAGTTTCTTCACACACATGCACTCGTTCACTCAACACATTCACAACAGATCATATTCATTCAAAAGTAGACAATATTAGAATCATAAAATCTAAAAAACCGTATTAAAATAGTTCCAATAGTTCTGTCTTAGCGATGTCAGGGTGACAGATTGAGTTTAATGTTGCCGTGTAGGTTTCTTCACCTGTAGAGAGATGTAAAAACGACCGAGTTCACTACTGTTCTTGTTAAGTCAGTGTATTTGTTTTGTGATATGAACGGCTGTTGATTTTTAAAAGTGTTGTAGTATTGAAAATGCATTCAATTTATTAAGTGTGTGTTATACATTGTAATTATTCGAATAATAAGAAAAATAAGAAGAAAAGAAGCCCTGATACTACTTTACTTATCTTACTTACCAGAAGACTCCCAAAAGCCCTCGAGTCGCCATCAACATTTTTGCGTTTCACTGAAAATCTGTTTTATCGATGCTTAAGGAAATGTACCATTACAGCATGCATATATCAAGAAAAAAGGTTTAACGGATGGGAACAGAAAATTGTGCAAAGAATCTGTGGACCAGTAATGGAGGGATACAATTGGATGATTAGGACCAACCAAGAATTAAGAAACCTATATAATGACTCAGACTTAGTGGAATGCAAAAGGATTAAGTGGCTTGGACATGTTCAATGGATAGGGGACGGAAGAGTCTCGAGAGCAACTTAGTGGGTGATGCCTGAATGGGAGGACACAAATAAGATAGTTGGAGAAGGTGAAGCGCAACCTCAGACAACTGGGAGTCAAAAGGTGGAGACAACGGACACAAGGCAGGGAAGAGTTGAAAGTCGTTATTGTAGAGAGATGATTCTGTAACAACATAGTGCCATGGAATGACTGAATGATGATACATATCTATATAGGCTAAGGTTGCTTGTATGTAGTCACATTTGGTGACCTTAATTTTAATTTTGGTTTTTAATTTCAATTTCAATTTAATTATAAAAAAATAGTTAAATTTTCAATGGTTGGCTGTTTTGTTCACACTGTCAGTTTTATTGTTTGACTTGGAAACCATATTTATAATGACTATTCTAGATTGACATTACACCCTGTTGAAAGTTAATGAACAAAGGTGAAAAAAAATGTTTTTTGAAGCCACTTCAGGAAAACATTGTGTAGGAACCTGACATAATGATATACCTACAATTGTAAACACTTATATATTGCAACCACTAACACACAATTATACTTTCCATAAGCGCTTTCAAGCCTCTCTGCTCATCTTCAGATGGAACACAACTGACAAAGGTGGTTGCAATACGAGTTTAGTGAAAATTAAACTTAACCAGTAAATTGTGTTTATCTTTTAGTTGTAAACATGTAATTAGCTGTAAATTGTAAATCCAATGTATTGGATTGATTATGATTGTGTTTGTGTTGTAGGGGAGGATTTGTGAAACCAGCAGATGGAAAGCCAAATTACGGTGGTCGTGGCTTCTATCCTGGACAGCCGGTGAAGCATGGCACAGGAGGGTCAGGAAACGGTGATCATCGGACAAACGGACTCGTTCCTGCCAAGGGGCCACCTCCTCTGCAACAGCAGCCACCACTTCCTGCTTCCATCAATCCCTACAGACCTCCCAATCATCATTCTAGGAATCTTCCAAGGCTCAACGTTGACAACTTGGTTAGTATAGTTCCCGTCAGCTACCTAGGTAAGAGTACATAACGGTTACGGTGTATAGAGGATATAAGAATCTTTTTCTGATGCACTGTGTTGCTGCAGAAGTGTCAAAGTTTCATTATTTTAATCTTTTAAAAATCAGTATATTACAACCAAGTGTTCATAGAATGCGACCCTTTGTTTCTGGACAATATCTGAATCTTTCTTAGTTTCTTATGTTTATAATGTTTTATTGTTGCTTTTCTTTCATTCGGCTTCATTTTTCGTTCAGACAGAAATTTTCCATTTGTTTTACTGCTAATTTCTTAGTTTTTCTTTTTAGAGCTAAACATTCTGCTGCATAAATGCATTCTGGTTTTATAACTGTATCGTAATTTTGTACATTTACTTTTATCAAGATCAGTTTTTTTTTAAGAGAGAATTTGTTCATTAATTGGTAAACTAGTTATATTTTTCAAGAGGGCATCTTTTTCCCTTGTTGTCTAAACCATTGTATTAGTTTTTCAAGGTATCGAACATTGTTTACTTTTTTGATGTTTCCATGTGCATATTATTTTTACAATACATTTGACTGTATCATATGCAGTGATATCAAAAATAATTTGTGACTTTTTGCTCAGAGAAAAACTTTGAGTTTAATAGGTTAGAGACTGATTCACTGATTATCATTTCGTTTGTGTTGGTTAAACAGTTTCTCTCAACGAGCCTCTCTCATTGTGTGAGTTTGCTTTTGAAATATTAAAATGACTATATAACGTTAGAACAAGACAATAGGAAGAAAGATTGTCTGTTTGAATTGAACCCAAGAACAACGCAGTCAAAACAAAGAGAAATCCAATTTCCATTGTACAATCTCAGTGTGCAGTGCAGCCATTACGAACTGTAATAGTGTTATTACCACTGCAGCTGTAATGATAGTACTGACATAGTCAACTGTTGTTCATGTAGCTTTTTTTATGTTTTACGAGTTTCGAAGGTGGCATAAAAATCGAATGTAACATTTAAATCTCTCTCTCTCTCTCTCTCTCTCTCTCTCTCTCTCTCTCTCTCTCTCTCTCTCTCTCTCTCTCTCTCTCTCTCTCTCTCTCTCTCTCTCTCTCTCTCTCTCTCTCCCTCCCTCTCTCTCCCTCTCTCTCTCTCTCTCTCTCTCTCACCCCCACACACACACACACACGTGGAGACGTGTGATAGAGGTTTTAAAACTGAAGCTAGTTTTCCAGTATTGATGTTGCAGGGTTTCGTTTTGTAATAAGTTCTTTGTATTGTTTTTCTCACTTTGTTGGAAATGGTGTTGTCTTTGTAACATAAGCACTTCTTTTTGTTTTGTGCGAAAGTATAAATTGAGATCATTATATTGAGGGAGGGGAGGGTAAACTTATTTGTCTCAATCTGCTTCTGTTTCTCAGGCACAAAGTATGATTCGGATTTGAATTTTTATTGTATGTTTTACATGCAGTTTTATCAGTTAATACATGTTTGTAGATATACCTGATTTGTAAAATTTTAGAGTATGTATGGTCATCAAGTGAGAAAGAGGTATTAAATGTTAAACAGGACAGAATCGTGCATTGTGGAAAGAGCCTTGAAGTTGAAACCGAATGATAAGAGTTCTGAAGTATACTAAATGATGATTCCTGAACGATAGTTGTTCTCACTTCCCCTCCTGTGTGTGTGTGTGTGTGTTTTAAGTAAAAGTAGTTTTAAGAACTGTAAGATCTTCTTGACATAAATTTGTTTTTTAACAAGTACTGTTGTTCTTGTTTAGGGTCAGGGCTCTTTAGGGAAAGATCTTCCACATCCTCAGCACATGCCTGGAGGTGGCCAGGTTGAAGTGGAGAACATCTTAAAGGTGAGACATTGCTTAAAATGGTGACTTTCCAGTAAGGAAAGTGATCAAATAAAAACTGTTATAATGATTTTATAACAGGTTCATTATTGCCAACAGTTATATGCGTATAAATTAAAATCATTTATTATGTGGGTAACTTTAATGCTAATTATGTGACAAGAACTTTACTGGCACAGAGTAATCAAAACAATACCATTTATTAATTGAAAACAGCACAAGTAAAAAAATGCATCATCTTCAACAAGGATTAAACCAATAATGGTCTGTTCTGGTCCCAAGGAGATAGACTAGAGCTGGATAGTCCAGCACTTCTTCGGATGTCCCACACCGTTCTGTCCCTTCGGCTTATAATTATAATTCAGTAGTTGTTTGAGCATGTGCAGCAGTCATCCATTTGGTTAATATACTCCAACCATTTTAGCCAATATTGGGCAGTGTGATCAAGTATAATCATAATATTCGGTTAAAAAAAAAGTAGACCTGCAGTTTTGAAATGGCCAAAATGACATTTCTTAGGCACATGTCAAGCTACACTCTTGAATATTGTAAAAACCATTCATCTGGAGCATATTAACACTCTTGGTACCATGTGTACCATTTTTCGACACAACACTTTTACTAGACCCCGCGTGTACCATATCTGGACATATTAAATTTTCCGTACAGCCCACGTGTACCAAAGTTGGACACGTTGCATGACTGTGTTTTGAAGGTTTTGTCAATATGTGGACACAGATCAGTGCTATTAGATAGAGTTTTACATTCTTCTGGGGGAGATGAAAGAAATATGCCCTTGTCAACAACTATGTACTGTCAACAAACATATATAACATATGTGAGAAAACATATCTGGCCCGAGGGGGGGGGGATTTACTCTTCACAGGTCTGGTAGCGAGAGGTTTTCCTGTCACAGGTGTGTCTGGGAGCGAAAGTGTTAAGTGACCATATTTATTTATTTATTGAAATATGTTTCCTACTGAATAAGAATGTTTATTAACAGAAGATTAGGCACAAAAATACATTGTACAATGAAAACTAAAAGAAAAATTAGAAATTTTATTGAATTCAAAGAGGTTAGACATTGTCTATGATTGCAATATGTAGAATACAATACAATGTGCAATTGTATGGTGCCTTTGTAGATTCATAGATATCAACCAGGATTCCTGTATAACAACTTATATAGGACTGTTTATCACCATAATAAACACTATATTTTGTTAGCAGCATTTATTATTTGAGCATCGTTATAAACACTTGCCAAACCACAGCATGCTTTACACTGTGAAGTCTACTTCGAGTACAGAAGACTTAAGCTGGTCAGCAACTATTTATGACAGCATTAGAGCGGCCAAACATATTTTTAAAATAAGAAGGAAAATAATTACTTGTTCTGACTGTGGCAGCACAACTTTAACAAGGAAAACAGTTTATAAAACTGTTTTGCACAAAAAAAGAAATCAAAGAAAATAGTGGGCGATACCTAGTCAAGGTCAAACAGTTAAAATGTTTGTGGTAGGCTCTGTAACTTTTGGAAATAATATGCTGATAGTTGATACTCCGAGCCAGAAACGAAAGGGGTCAATAGTTGAAACTAATAAGGGGACATTAAGGAGGTAATAAAAAGGTTGTAAACCCTGTGAGGGACAAAGTGGTTAAAGTGTTGCCAACATTGTCAGCATCAGGCAGCATATTATTATTAATGGGGAGAGGAGTATCTTTTTTTTGCTCCCTTATGTTTTTTTAGGCACCTTTCTGTAGACTACTCTTATGGGTTGAAGTGAGTGGCCATTGAAGTTTTCATAATCAATTAATATATGTACTAGAATTATCATGAAGAATTTAAAATTTGTAAGAAAAATGTAGATATATATTTGTATAAGAAAAGATTAATAGTAATTTTATTTTAAAGGCCAAGAATATTAAAGAAGAGTATTGGTAATTCTGACACTTTTTCAAGTTACATATCACATTTTTATAAAAGAAAGTTCAGCAAGGAAAGTGCATCCACAAAAAACACACTTCTGTTCTTCTGTTTATACATGTGGTAATGTTGTTTATGTTGGAGACATGTTGTTTTTGTGGTGACATCAAAAGTTACTCACCATTATATTTATTTAAACAAACATGTTATTAACTCATGTTTTGTGTACGGCATCATTTTTTTAAATCCATACCTTCTAATTATATGATCAGTTAGGTGCAGTTAGATACTTTGCAATCAATACAAACTATCCAATTTGTGCCGAAATTAGAGCAATATATGAATGAATATTCTCCTCCAGGCTTGACAGTCCTGTTTAATGTTTCCACACACCAAGTTCTCTGGTCTATTGGTTTGAACCTTTTAGTCTTATGCACTCTTCAGGTTGTGAGCATCATTAAGGATGTGCTGTAATTCTGTTTTTTCTATACTCTATGCCGAATGAACAAAAATGATGATTATTTCATTGATTATCTCCTCACATGTTCAGATTTATCATATTTTACCAGAAATTTATACTTTTAAGAAGCATACACTTCTGTAACTAAGAAGTATTGACAACCAGTAGCCACATAAAGAAGAATAAGTTGATGAATAATATTGAAAAAAGATAACAATATTGTAAACAGATAAACTAACTTTTTTCAGTCGCCTTGTAACTTTTTGTTTATAGTTGATGACACATTTTAAAGCATATGCTTTTCATCTCACATCATTAAAAAATTGCTCATATGAGGTCGTCACCAGTTAAAATTTCAATTGTATGCATTGTACGCATCAGTACGTGTGCACCTACCTATTCATGAGAGGTCAATCAAATCTGAATAGGCGCGCACCTACTGAGTCATACAGTGCAGATGAAATTGGAATTGTAACTGGTGACGACCTTGTATGAGTGAGGGATTTTTTAAAGATCTGATGATGAAGCATGCTTTAAAACACATCATCAGCTATAAACAAGAAGTCACAATGTGGATTGAATAAGGGTAGTTTATCCATTCGTAAAAATTGAATTGGATACCATTGAAAACATACATTGAAAAATATAACACAAGTTATTACTACAATTAATTAGTACTGGAACTTCTGATAAGTGCTTTCTAGAGATTTATATCACTATTATATTGGATTGACAGGTATCATGACAATCTGAACTGATGATGAGCTAAACGCTTACCAGCTGGCACCGGACTTGTCGATAACAAGTTATATGCTATATAAATCTACTAATAAAAATTTTTTAATTGAAAAATACAACAGGTGAATGATGTTATATCTTGGAAGTTATGTGATTGAAATGAAAGGACATAGAGGAAAAATGTGACAGAACAAAAGTTCTGTAACGTTCATGGTGCCACAACGTTTTGACATGAGTCAAAGATCTGGATATTGACAATAAGCCAGAATTGGGACAGTGGAAATGAGACTTTGGGTACAGATTATGTGATCGGGAAGGTGTGTGTGAAAGGATGGGATGAGGAATGAACAGATCAGAAACAATAATAAAGTCTTCTTCAGTCAGGGACAAGGCGAATCAAAGGAAGTACATCCACGTCACCAACGTATCTTAGGTCTTCCAATACTGCATTGCCCAATAGGCGTGTATTGGCAAACCTCCCATGTGGCGTCCAGTTCAGATGAACAATACATCTCTTATTTTGCATTACACTCTTGGGTATTAAAAGTGTTCAACTCTTTGTGTATGTCTGCATTGTACAGTCTGTCTCTTCGTGTGTGGCCTTTAACACACCACAAAAATCTCATCTCTGATGCTTGTATACTACTCAGATTTTTTTTTTTTTTTTTTTTGCCAGAACCCAAGTTTCAGAACTATACAGCAACACAGGCACAGCCATTAACGTATAAAACATTAGTCGAGTCCCTTTCCTTGTTTCCTTCGATAACAGTTGATGAATTGTGTGACAACACAATTGACTGAAACTTGGTCAACATATGATCAACATTGCAATCGACGTCATAAGTGATATCACAACGAAGACAGCGGAAATGTGACACCCGCTCTATACTCTTATTATAGAATACAATAATTGTAGTTGGTAAAAGGAGCATCTGCCCATGAATGTCATATGTTTTTACTTCTGCACAGATATTTTCATATTGCAATTCAAACTCGTAACGTGTTGCTGTCACTGTTGTTATGGAACAGGGTCGCCATTCACACTTGACAGACGGCGTGTCAGAGCTGTATCATTATCCCCACTAAACAAAACTCTTAACACAAACTAAACTACTTACCAGAAGAAGGAAATCACCAGGTCTGTATAGGGGAGCCCCTGAGTACAGGTTAGGTCGGTGTCAGGTGACAAATAAAAACCACTTAAAATAGCATTATTGTTTGTTAAGAATATACTGGAAAACTCTACATTCATTCTTAAATGGGTGTACCTGTCATTGTAGAGGTGAAAGTTTGTGTTGTGCGGTGGGGGGTCGAGCTGCCTGGGCGAGGTCTCAACCCGCACACATGCATGTTTACTGTGAGGTCTATAAAAGTAATGTTCTGGAAGTTTTAAATAAAAGGGAAGATCTGGAAGCTTTTTTTCTATATACGAGGCGTGTCCGGAAAGTAAAGATACAAAGGTCGTAATTGGTCTAAAAATATTTATTTACAAATCATTAACTGACAGTTACGTAAATACATATATCTTTATTTCCCTACATAATTACCGTCATTATCCAAGCACCTATTAAGTCTGGGAACCAGCTTTTGTATCCCCGTGTCATAGAAGTCTGCCGCCAATCATTTGAACTATGTCATGACCTCTTCTTTTACCTCGTCATCGTTATCGAACTTGTTTCCGGCCAGATATTGTTTCAGGTGAAGGAACAAGTGAAAATCTCTGGGCGCGAGGTCCGGGCTATGCGGCGGGTGATCCAAAACATCGCATTTCCAACTGCCGAGCAGCGCAGAGGTCACGCGTGCAGTATGCTTGCAGTTGGAAATGCGATGTTTTGGATCACCCGCCGCATAGCCCGGACCTCGCGCCCAGTGATTTTCACTTGTTCCTTCACCTGAAACAATATCTGGCCGGAAAAAAGTTCGATAACGATGGCGAGGTAAAAGAAGAGGCCATGACATAGTTCAAATTGTTGGCGGCAGACTTCTATGACACGGGGATACAAAAGCTGGTTCCCAGACTTAATAGGTGCTTGGATAATGACGGTAATTATGTAGGGAAATAAAGATATATGTATTTACGTAACTGTCAGTTAATGATTTGTAAATAAATATTTTTAGACCAATTATGACCTTTGTATCTTTACTTTCCGGACACACCTCGTAAATAGAGATGCACTCGACAAGTTCAGGTTCAGTTTTAAATGTGCTCTTGTAATGTGTATTTCGTGTGTACTTGCTACTAAACTGTTCCTTCAATAAAGCGTGTGTTTGCTCCTGTACTTAAATTATTCATTATTTTTACCCATACCTCAACAGGTTATGGGCCCAGTGGCATTTTAAAATCGGAGTGCAGTGTGTAATTGGAGTGCAAGTATAAAATATTTGTGCAAAAATGGAACCGAATATAAAAATTGAAAAACTTCGAGACAAAGATAATTGGCATCAATGGCGCTTCGTAGTACGCACATTGATGGAAGAGGATGATGATGTGCTGGATGTTTGCGAAGGAAGATTAGCCGAGCCAGCTGCAGGTGCAGAAGATATTGACGCGTTGTTGGAAAAGTTCAAGAAGGCGGACAAAATTGCCAGAAAGTTAATTGTTACAACAGTGGAGAGAAAGCCTCTCGAACTTATAATGGGTTGTTCTACTGCCAAGGAGATGTGGGACAAATTGAATACAGCATATGATCTAAAATCTGATGAAAATCTGTCGATGATTCAAAAACAATTTTTTGAGTTTAAGTGGACAGAGAGTTAAAGTATTACGTATAATATTTCAAAAATAGAACAGTTGGCTAGAAAAATGAAACATCTCGGGGAAAAATTGAAAAGACTATGGTGATGACTCGTGTTTTAACTGCCACAAAAGTTTAATCATTTTCACAGTGCTTGGGATTCGGTATCTGACGATAAGAAGAATCTCAGAAATTTGACTGAGCGCTTGATGGCAGAAGAATTTAGATTACAAGAGCAAAAGGAAGTAC
Source organism: Magicicada septendecula (assembly GCA_034769895.1). NCBI lineage: Eukaryota > Metazoa > Arthropoda > Insecta > Hemiptera > Cicadidae > Magicicada > Magicicada septendecula. Next base: position 559,820,991 of record CM068369.1, read on the forward strand.
ACGAAGAGACGACAGCGTTGCTAGCTAATCTGAAAATCGGTCATAAGGAACAGAAGAATGACTCTTATAAATATGAGAAGAATAATTTGAAACAAGAGCAGTGTTATAATTGTGGAAGACAAGGTAATTTAAAAAGGGACTGCTTCAGGTGTTATACGTGCAAAAGAAAAGGTCATAAAAGTAACAATTGCTTCATGAATAAGAATAATGGACAGCGAAGATGGTCGAATAATTAAGAAAGAAGTAACTCGTCTTCTGGACAGAAGAAATCAACATCGAGGATAGCACTAATAGGTGACAAAGGCAGCTGTGGCAGTCGGGATGATCTCTGGATTGTGGATTCGGGTGCGACGGATCATATGTCGAAGCATCGAGAATGGTTTTCAACGTTCGAAGAATATACAACACCAGTCAGTGTAAGAATGGGCAACGGTATGACAATGTCTGCATATGGTAAAGGTAATAATGACTTTGAAACTTATAAAAATAGTGAACGAGTAGAAGGTACTATCTATAATGTATTATATGTTCCTGATTCAATGTATAATCTGTTTTCTGTTAAATATGCGGGTAAAAGAGGTATAGATTATGAAATAACACATAATGCTACGAGATGTACTTTAAAGCATGGTAATGAAATTCTTGTAACTGGTTCCGAATATGAGCCTGGTAGTTTGCTAAAATTAGACATTCAAACTTTAATTCCAAAAGAATGTAACGTGGTAGAACAAAAGAGTAGATCGATCATTGCCAACGGTAAAGTTTTACAATTATGGCACGAAAGACTTTGCCATCAAAATGTAAAACATGTGAAGAATTTTTTTAAAAATCTAAATATAAAATTTACGGATGAAAATTTCTTTTGTGAAGGTTGCATTTATGGCAAAAATCATAGATTGCTTTTTCACAAAAAGATCGATCGTGCCATTAAAACTCGCGAAATAATTTATACTGACGTTTGTGGTCCTATGGAAGTAGAGTCTCTCGGTAGAAAGTTATATTTCGTTTCTTTTAAAGACGATTTTTCAAGTTATAGAGAAATTCATTTTATTCGAGAAAAATCTGAAGTAATAGAAAAACTAAAATCATTTTGTATCGGGGTTGAGAATCAATTTGCAACAAATATTAAAGAAATTCATTATGATGGTGGTAAAGAATACGATAATAAAGCTGTGATCTCTTTTTTAAATAGTAAAGGTATAAAATATTCGATTAATGTTCCATATACGCCCGAACAAAATTCAATTGCAGAGCGTGATAACCGAATCATTGTAGAGGTTGCTCGATCAATGTTATATTCAAATTCAAACTTACCTCTATTCTTATGGGCAGAAGCAATGAATACTGCTGTACATGTAATTAATAAAACAGGCCCAACAAAACAAAATAATAAAACTCCTTATGAGTTATGGAATGGAAAAACAGCTACTGTTGATAGATTTAAAATATTTGGAACCATGTGTTATGTACATATATCAAAAGAAAAGCGTAAGAAACTTGATGAAAAATCGATGAGGGGTTATCTGGTCGGATATCATGAGGATTGTAAAGGTTATCGTGTATATGTTCCGGAAGTGCGAGATGTCATTATAAGTAGAGATGTACTTTTTAAACCTGAAAGAGTATTAGCTGATTCAATTATTTTGAATTCTTTGAACAATAATAATAAAGAAACTGAAGAAAATGAAATTATAACTCCTTAAAATAATGAACTTTTACTTAAAAATGAATCAAATGAGTTTGAAGAAAGAGAACCTTTACAATCTTCAAATAGCGATAACAATCAAACTGGACGACAGTTGCGCGATAGAACAAAATTAAAACCTACAGAATATTATGGATGTCCGATCACTTTTATTGCTGAAAAGTTACCATCTAATTATAACAAAGCAATTACAAGTAAAGAAAAAGATAGTTGGCAAGCTGCAATGCAGGACGAAATGAACTCTTTGTATGAAAATAAGACATGGGTATTAGTGGAAAAGCCAAAAGATAAAAAGGTGAATAACAATCGTTGGGTTTTTGTGAAGAAGCTCAATCCAGATGGTATAGAACGTTATAAGTGCGGTTGGTTATTAAAGGTTATTCACAACAAAAAGATATAGATTATAAAGAAACTTTTAGTCCGGTTGTTCGCTTTGATACAATAAGATTGATACTTAGTATTTCTGCTCGTGAAAATTTACATATCGGTAAATTTGATATAAAAAGGTTTTTTTTATACGGTGACTTAAAGGAAGATATATATATGAAACAACCTGAAGGTTTTGATGATGGAAGCTCATGCGTATGTAAATTAATGAAAAGTTTATATGGCTTAAAACAAACACCAAGATGCTGGACTGAGCACTTCACTAATTTTCTTGTAAATTTAGATTTTTGTCAAAGTACGGGTGACCCATGTTTATACATATATAACAAAAATAATAATAAAATCTTGTTAGCAATTTATGTTGATGATGGACTTATTGCAGCTTCAAATGAAAGTTTGATTGATAAATTGTTGAATGATTTGAGTAAAAAATTTAAAATTACTAGTACTAAAGAAGTTACTAATTATCTTGGAATGGAAATTTGTAGATTGATTGATGGGTCTGTTTTCATTCATCAAAGTACTTATATTAACAAAATCTTAGAAAAGTTTAATATGTCAGAAGCAAATATTGTGTCCACGCCAATTGATTGTAATCATAATGAATATGTATCAAAAACTATTGTAAGTAATGTACCTTATCGTGAAGCTGTCGGCAATTTGATGTTTTTGCAAATTGTAAGTCGTCCGGACATAAGTTTTGCTGTAAATGTTGTAGCTAGAGTTTTAGACAAACCAAGTGTAGCTCATTGGTCAATTGTTAAACGAATTTTACGTTATCTAAAAGGTACGATTGATTTTGGATTACTATATTGTAAGGATGGCAACTTTAAAGCTTATAGTGATGCTGATTATGCTAGCGATACAGTTACACGTAAATCAACTTCTGGCGTAGCTTGTATGTATGCAAATGCTGCAATTGTTTGGCGAAGTAAGAAGCAACAATCTGTATCATTATCAACAACCGAGTCAGAATTTGTAAGTGCAGCATTAGCAACAACTGAAATAATGTGGTTAAAGAAGCTATTTAATGAATGTGATTGTAAGACTGATAAATATGATTTATATATAGATAATATGAGTGCATTAAAACTTATAAGTAATCTTGAATTCCATCAAAGGACAAGACATATTGATGTGAAATATAATTATGTACGTGATTGTTTTCAAAATGGAGAAATTGATGTACATTATGTTAAAAGTGATGAACAAGTCGCTGATATACTTACGAAAGCTTTGTCAAAACCAAAATTTGTTTATTTAAGATCTAAACTTGGACTTAAGAGTAAAAATGAATTTTTTTTTAGATTAATGTGATTGTGAGAATGTAGAGTTTTAGGGAGGGTGTTGAGAATATACGGGAAAACTCTACATTCATTCTTAAGTGGGTGTACCTGTCATTGTAGAGGTGAAAGTTTGTGTTGTGCGGTGGGGGGTCGAGCTGCCTGGGCGAGGCCTCAACCCGCACACATGCGTGTTTACTGTGAGGTCTATAAAAGTAATGTTCTGGAAGTTTTAAATAAAAGGTAAGATCTGGAAGCTTTTTTCTATATAAATAGAGATGCACTCGACAAGTTCAGGTTCAGTTTTAAATGTGCTCTTGTAATGTGTATTTCGTGTGTACTTGCTACTAAACTGTTCCTTCAATAAAGTGTGTGTTTGCTCCTGTACTTAAATTATTCATTATTTTTACCCATACCTCAACATTGTTGTTATTTACTTTTGTCAGTATTCTGCAGTTTTTTTAGTTATTCATACCATGACACCAAAAAAATCTTTTAATAGGTCCTACATTTCGATTGTTGTTGAATAAAGTATTACCACAAATCGAGTAACAACTTTTAATACAGACCAAAGATTTAGCAATCTAAACTTTAGAAAATAAAGGCACCACTGTAAACACAACATATTATTGGAAAACATTTTATCATTATCATTATCAAATCCATCATTTAGAGTAACATCTGATTGTCTTAAACTATTTCATTTTAATATTTCATATATTTATATTTGTGAAAACACTTATAAAAATGTAACGTCAAATGCTGCCCCCTTTTTTTTTTTTTTTTTTTTTTTTTTTTTTTTTTACAGGAAATCTGTTACAAAAGTAACATTGCTCTATGGAGCTTGAATTTATTGTTTTAAATGATTACTTGATCTTCCGTCAACAGCATTGTATTCATGTATGTTCTATTACTTACTTTTATTCCCGGATACACTCGTAATTTCTGCTATCTAACTATGTTGATGTAGATATGGATCAGTTCAGATAATGAATGATAAATGAGCGTTTGGGAAAGTCAAAAAGACGTTTTGATTGAATGGAGAACAAAATGCGCAAAATGTTCCATAAACCTATATGGGAGAAGATATGTTGGTAGAACTAGCAGAGTGGCAGCTAGTGAATAATTAAGTGGTGGTTGTAGTCGTTATCTACATTGTTTATTTCTGCTAGCTTATACAGTCTTTTGTAACCATCACGCCAAGGTACCACCATGAACCGGCTCCTTTCATAACTCTCTGTTTCAAACAATATATCCCTGTATGAATTTACAATGACAATGTATTCAGTCTCATTTGTGGTCATCATTTAATCCTGTTTCCATTAATGATAATGTGATGTATTTATAATATGCATACACTTATTGTTTACTAATGGTACCTATAATCCAATTTTCTATTGTGGTGTATTTATTGTTCATAGCCTAAAGGTACCATACCATTGTATGGTTCCTGTTTCCATTGTCTTTTGCTTAACTTTCTAAGCATATAACAGGATAATATTTAACTTACATAAAATTTTCAGAAAAACATTACGATATATTTGATCATGTAAGTTTTGATCTGTGTTTCGGACATTAGTCGAGTGCTCAGTAATGTGGAAGGTAACTATCTCACCACTTGATTCCCGTGTCCTATACGTTTTTAAAATTCCTGTTTCATTTGTGCCATCTTTTGTAAGCTATTTGTATCTCTCCACAACTCTCCGTTCCAACAATATATCTCTGGACATAACATTTCTAAATTACTATATGTGTATGAGTCACAAGGAAGATGAAGTGTTCACTAGATGAGGAAGATCAGTTTCGTTCTGCTTGAAATCAGAACAGACACAGTTGTTTAAGCCAAATTTGGGTATTATATAGTGGCATATAGATTCTTGTCCATTAGTTTACAGTAATTGATAATGAACCATGTTTAAACTATAGAGGGGGGGGTCAAATAGCAGCTTTTTGCTTAAGTAATAAACAAAGTATAAGTTTTTGGGTATAACATTGACTGTTGTCTGTGTTTTGAAATGATAAGTTGTGCTGCATTTGGGCATTTAGCCAGCAACATCTGGTTCTGCCATGGACATGGAAAGTTTATGAAGATGTCTTATGATTTTTTTTTATAATGTGCTTTTTTATCACAAAATGCCAAGATGACACTCTTTCCATGTATACTTAGTTTCATGTATGATTTTATTTTTTGTGGAGACAGAGTTTATTAAAACTCTTAGGAGAGCGGTGTTTTTTTTTTTTGTAGTATGTTTTTTAGTCTCATGGCCAGTATTTTGGACAAGTGCCATTTGAAAGAAGAAGTTATGTTAAGAGAGTTTTTATTTAAATTTTATGTAAGTGTATTCATTCAGTGAGACCGAGTGGTTTGCATCAGCAACAAATCACTTTTTTTGTCAGCGTGATGGTAGAATATAAAAGTAAGTTATCACTTACTGATAACTCAGTATTGTGAAACACAAATTAGACGAGAGATTGTGTTAAATAACAGGTCACCAAACAAAGAAAATCTTTTTATTTGTCTGTAATTTGTGTATATATACACCAACTCTGATATTTAGTAGTAATTATTCTGTGTTTAATCGTTTATAAACTGATGTATGCCGTAAAATTCACTATAGAAATATTACTGTAAATAAAGTAGTCTTGTTTAGTGGGAACGAATCATTTAAAGGTTTGTTAAAACGTTTTGTAATAATATTTTTATTCGGGTGACAGTTCCAGTATAAAGAACAGAGGTGGTACTTGGTGAGTGTACTTCACTATTTAATAACATCTGATTATGAAGCAACAGGGGTTTTTGGTAGCTGATGGTAAACTCTTCATTCTCTCCTAAGCTGAGACCAAGTAGCTATGGTCGTGGAAGATTTTAAGTTATATGATTAGGAAATTAAAGGGCCATTATGGCAGTGATAGAATGAACAGAGATCTGATGTAAATGGGAATAATTATTGTAGTGGTATCAGGAGATTCAAACCATGAATAACTATGTAAGTTTCATACCTCTGTCTTCTCAGGCAATTAGTCTGTGGATTTGTCTGCCACAGTTCTCCAGTCAGCTAAATCTCTGCCCTCTTTGTCATATCAACACAGGTCCATCAACCAACAGCTCCCATTATTTGCTGTACATGTTGCAGTTGGGGTCTTTCCCTATACTTCTTTCTTTATAGTGTTCTTGCCAGTAGATATTCAAGTAAACTCTTGTGTCTTTTAGAATATGTCCCATTATTCAGCCCCTCCTAGATTTTGTACCCTTCCAAAAGGCTCTTCAAAAAACCTCTTTGTTTGTCACTCTGGATGTCCAGCTAATCCTCGTAATTCTTCTGTACTATCAAACATTAACCTCGTTTTCTTGTCTTCTCCTATCGTCCAGGTTTCACACTGATACAAGGCAGCGCTCAAAACAAATGCCTTCAGTTACCTCTTCCTTGTTTTTCAGTTGATGAGTACACAAATATTTCTTATCATTGAATGCTATTTTTCTCTTGATTTATCCTATATTTCATTTCCCTCTTCCTTCTTCCATGTCTGGTGAATGTGCTGCCTAGATACTACAACCTCCAGAGTGTCACCATTCACTATTATCTGCACAAGTTCGATACCATGGAAAGAAATATTCCTCCACTATGCTTTCTGCACTTACCTGTACGTATCAGGTTATTCAGAACATATCTAACAAAATTGGGATACATCTGTATAGGTAAAAGTAACGATGAGGACTAAAATTTGGACAACATGCCATTAATAAATGGGTAGAAGATATTTAGGAGGTTTATTCGGTAAATATTTAAATAGTCTCCAAGAAATTTTGGACATTATCAGTGATGGAAAATATGGTAAAAAAGTCTGAGAAAAGAATATGGCTTCAAAAAATATTAGAAAAACTAGGAATGGTTGAAACTGTAGTTGTCTTCAACTACTACACAGTTTGAATGATTTATACTAGTTGTCTTCATTACAGCTTTTGACTGTCTACAGCATCCAGTTTAATTTCCTCCGTAACTGTAAACGTCTTCTTGTAAATCCCTTTTTAACATAGCATTGACAACTTCGGTGTTACAGTTTCTTCTGTGTCTCAATCTTCTGTGCTGTGGTTTCCGTTCCCATATTTATTTCAGTACTGTATCATCCATCATCCATTATATCTGTCCATTGTTTTTCTTAAGTTACTTCCATTAGAAGTTTTATGTGTAACCGGAAAAAAAAAACTTGTTGACAGACATGCACTTTTGGTGATAAAGTCTGGGTGTATCATGGCTGGAACTATGAAATAAGGATGATGAAATTATATGTGGCCAAAAACAGTTTTCAAGTGGAACCCAAAAGAGATGAAGAGAAGAAGACCGAGACATAGGTATAAAAATGAAAGTAAAGAAGTGATAGGGGTATGCATTTATACAAATGAATGCATGGAGATAACATTAAACATTAAAGAAAAATAGCATTTTAAATTAAAGGAGTCTTATATTAAAATTCTTGTACATACATATCTATAACATAATATATGTGCGTATTGTACATGTTGGACTTACATTGTCGATGTTGTAAGTTTTCTAGATGCTCTAATAATTACGTTTTTTGTTGCAGGAAATGAAGATGGTGTTACCTCCATTGACGGCAATTGCAGCAACACCTCGCAAGGAGATTCAACCTAAATTCAGTTTCAATTCTGTTCTGGATAAGGTACTTATAATCAGAACAAAATAGTTGTAAATTGTATTGCACTTATAAATAACACTTATAATGCTTCAATCATATTTATATTGTACACGATTAAAATTGCCACATTCAACTTATGACTGATCATTGTAGATTGCTTTAAAACATTTTGTTTTCAATCACCATCCAGTCATTCTATAAATCATCTTTATTGTTCCATCTTCCTCATATTTCTGTATACGCCTTGTCTCCAGTTTTTTCTTGTTTTGCTTAGTATTTTGCCTTTGGGTTGCGAATGCATTACTTGTTTGGGACTCTGTTTTTGGCCATGTGTTAGATATGTCCATACTAATTCGACTGTTTCTTCCAATGTCATCTATGATTGATGAACAGTCCCAATAATTTTTCTTAACTGGTTACTTCTTATTCTTTCTTTTCTGGACCTTCTTGGCTGCTTGTCTCCAGGAGCTTGTGTGTTACTTCTTCACCGTTATCATTCAATGACCGTATCTGCAAACTCCAGGTTATTGCTACCACATTAAACATTTTCCATTTTATTTGCCTTTATACTGTTGCAGGCTGAAGGCTGATAAGAATGAAAGACATGGGAAATATGTAATTTTTATAGCACTTATGGGATGCAACTCCAGCTTAAATTATTATTTTTTAATTTATATCGATTTGTGAAATTGAAAAAGAACCGGTAATAAATTTTGGCAAAAATTGTTAAATTTTAATATATTACCATTGTAACAAAAACTCTCTCCAAGCTGTGGAGATGAGATACCCCAGGAAGGTTGAAGGAAAGACAAGACGAGATCGAGTCAGAAACATTACTATAAGAGAGTCTTAAGACAATACCTTTGAAAGATCAGATTAAGAAAGCACAGTTGTGCTGGTTTGGACACATTCAGAGGATGGAAGGAGAATAGATTTCCAAAACAACTGTATGAGGCAAGATTGCTGGGAGGGACCCAGAGGCTGGAGAAGACTGACTTGCGAAGACAATGTGAGGTGCTCTCTGCGGAGAGTGCAGTGGAATGAAGCCGAGGCCCTGGCCACGCAGAGATCATGGTAGCGACCTTTGCTCACCCTCTACACCGTGTGGTAGAAGAGGATTGGAATAAGAAGAAGAAGAACACCATTGTAACGTGAAAATGGTTTGGCATATAATAAATAATTAAATGTTTTATTCTTCGTTTAAATTAGAAGCCATCCTTACTATTTCTTTTATGAAATTGCTAACTGCTATAATTTTTTATTGTTCGACTAAGCTTTTCGTCATTACTGACATCTTCAGGTCTTAAACAACCATTGATGTCAGAAATTAAAAACCAATGGTTGTTTAAGACCTGAAGATGTCAGTAATGACGAAAAGCTTAGTCGAACAATAAAAAATTATAGCAGTTAGCAATTTCATAAAAGAAATAATAATTAAATGGTTCACTATAAATCAAGTGGCTGTGTACTCTTGATTGAATTGTATGTTTTTGCCCAGTTACTGCAGTCAAAGGATCTTATAGATGACACAGGAATAGAAGCAAGTCAGGTTACCAAACAAGTCAGTGTTTTTGATATAAGTGTCGGGTAGCAGTTGACATACTGGTAAACATTTATACACAAGAAAGTGGATAGGTTTTAAGATTTTAGAAAAATTGTACATTATCAATGCATAAGCTAAATAGGAAAAGAAGTTTATAAATATGATACAGTGTAATATTATATTCAGTACAAGAAGAAATTCAACAACAACAGAAGAATAAGGTTACACTGTTGGAGAAGTACAAGTGGTTTATCCTGAATGGATTATGTGAAGAAAATCTGTGATTTCAAACTGGTTTTTGCATTTTGATGTCCCTTGACGTTCAAAAAGAAAGATCTTTGTTAAAAAATTTTTTTTGGAACATCTAACATCATGCTATCGGATCTGTCTCTGATGTTGACAATCACAGCAGAGATGCAGTTTTTAACATCAGACAGTGGCGAATAGCGTACAAGTTTTAACAACAACTAGTATTGACACAGACCATAGAAGCCTTCGACATTACAGTACAGACTCCTAATACTGTTTACAACCTAAAACCCAGCTCTTAGGAGGACAAATACTTCTTCCAGTGTATTGCATGTAACCAGAAACTGTAACTGGCATCACTTAACAGCATCCTTTTCTGTACACTGTCTCAGGCGTGTTTTTTCTTACGTCTCACTTTTATAATCCATAAACTCTAAATTCAGTTTTCAATAAATGGCATGTCTGGTATTCTGACCTCTTTTGTAGGATATTCTTCACACAGTTTCACAAAATTTTACTAAAATAAAAGAAGAAACATGAGTAGTGGCGGGATTCAGTTAAATTTGGCAGATGACGATACCAAAGGCAGCAGTTATATATATAGCTAAATGAAGCAGATAACTTGTGTGTGGTGTCATTTTAATGGAGTGCGCACTAACCATTTCAACCAGATGGATCATATTCTGTTTATGTATGTACGTGTCTGTTGTGATCTGTGTATGTTTTCTGCCATCTGACCCGTCTGGCCGACTTTGAAGTGGCTTGCACATTCATCAAAGTGTTCTAAAGCAGACTACACACGATCATTTCACATGATATAATGGCCTCTGAAATTATCGTTTATAGGGACAAATTATGTGAGCTGACACTAAAAGTATGAACTGACGGGATGATGAAATCGCTTCAACCAGTGTATCACTTCTGCATGAGATCAGGCAGAAGTGAGCATGTTTAGGAGTCAGCTCAGTTCAGTCCTTCACACTGAGAAACTAGTGGGAGCAGTTTTAATAAGTGTCTTCATCCATCCTTAAATAATTGTGCCAGTCTGTAGGATGTAACTTTAGCTCCAAGAAAACATGTATTTGCGAATATTTTGCTCATTTTGAAAGCCAATCTTTAACCAATAGTTTTCAATTATTATTCTTTCTTTCTACAAGCTCATATTCTACAGCAGCCCACAATAGAATCTCTCTTCCATTAACATGATAAACTACAAAAACCAACTTTTAGCACAACACACAATTGCGACTACAATGGCTTTAATAGTTGAAAAATCTTTAACTAAGTCAGAAGAGTCCAAATTTTGGACTAGTTCATGTTTAATTGATGTTATTCACACCAAAAAATATACTATCAAGAAATCTTTTGCCCTCGATTTGCTTCCCCCCCCCCCACCTGCTGTCCTATGCAAATGGTTTTGTTGCATCACTGGTATCGTTGGCCCAGCATCTCACTTCTATGTTGGTTCTAACACAAGATGGCGTGACAGTAGACTGATCGCATAATACCAATGTGGCTGTGTGTAGGCAACGCATCACTTTAGTACGATGTGGCACATTAAAATGAATACACTGATGTGACACGCCAAGACAATCATGTATAGGCCGCTTAACAAACTGGAAAAGGAGCCTTGAATTCAAGTGGATCTTCCTCACATATTAACAAACCTAAAGAGCCACTTGTACATTTCCTTACCACATAACCATATTTTTCTTTCTTAATTTTTTCTGTTATTCCTTTACATCCTCTAATATGTCATTATACAGTTGTGCACACACACCTTGTCCCTTTTGATTTATGTGATAATGTTAAGAAAATCATTTATATGTAAATTCTTCATTTATGTGGCACTGAATCATTTAAGCCGTGGTACTGCAGTTCTTACGACTGCTACCTGTAGACAGAGAGTTCATGAATGTATACCTCCATACCAGCTGCCATCTGACTTCTCTACATGTTTTGTATGAACGGTCTTACAATTTGCTCAATATTCAATATTGAATGTCTAAAACTGCTTATTAGTTAGTTACATAAATATTTAGTTGCTTGTAGCAGTTATTTCATGTTAAAAAAACACTGAAATTCTTAAGTGAAATAAATAAATTTATATATAAATGAGAAAATGAAAATTGTATGAAGAAAAATTATTTTGAAATATGTTTTTTCTGGCTTTAATAGCTCCAAAATCTTTACCTAAGTCAGAATAGTCCAAATTTTGGTGTATTTAATTTTTAATTGATGTTAAAACTTCACACCAAAAAATATACGCCCAGCATCTGACTTCCATTTCTATAGTTTCATATTGTTGGTCATAGAGCTGAAGGAAAAGGTATGGTATACACTGTGCCGTCGTGGGTTGTGGAAAATAATGTGTAACATTTTGAGGCATACATTATGTGCCTTTATTGTTTGCATTGTTTCCATTATATATACTGATAAAAAATTGCTTTTTTTATGAAAAATATTCGTCTTTTTTTTTCTGCCTGCAGTTGAACTATACAATAGAAATATGTCTGTAGAATTAAACTTGTTAGACATATAGCAAATGGAGGTATTCACCTTGCACGCTGAATTATGTACAACAGTGTTTCTTAAACTGAACACTCACAAAAAATTCAATTACAAAATTAACTGAAAATATTTCATGCTTACCAATCAGTTGTGTGTTCTACAGTAACTGCACTTATTCGCACATGCGGTTTTGTGGTAATAATGAGTAATTAATAATATATTCAAATTTGTAATTATAAATATATATAATTTCAATTATTATTTCTCGTCACTATAGTAAAAAATCGGTATGGAGAACCATACATGACTTCCATGTCCTAAAGTTTATATTTAAAATAATTTAAATATTAATTAAATAAGTGGATGCTCGAGTTCTGAAGAAATTATGTATCAGCTAAAATGGTACCACCACGTCAGGTGGATTAAGACTATCTTCAGCCTTCATGAGGAAGGACTGTACTTTAGGATAAAATGTCTGTAGGTCAAACGAAGAGCTAGCTAAAGGCAGCTGCGATCTGATTCCTGTAATGAAATTGGACTCTCGCTGTGAGGGGCTGAGGGATGTCTATAGTGTTATCAAAATCTTTCCTGTCAATACTATACTAGTCATTTTTTTTTTAAATCGAGTCTTGATTTCTTTCTTTCCATTTGTCTTCTGATTTCCTGAACGACTATTCTCTTCACCCGTATAATTATAAATTTCTGAGCAAAACATTTCTTCCTTAATACGTTTGTGTCTCCTGTTTTACACCCACCATTCTGATCCATGTCATAACGCTATATTCCACACAGGCTAGTAAATAACTAGCCATCAAGGAGGTCAAAATATTTTCAAGTAGTGGCAAACAATTTTCCAAAGGAGAAAAATATTTATATATTTTTCATATATACACACATGCACATATTAGTTTATAATTCTCATATCATAATAGAAATAAGTACACAGATTGTATTTATTGCTTTAATACAACACTGCCCAGCGATCCACAGGAAGCAAATCGATGTCCACCTTTTCGGCTTGCACATGTTGTGTTGGTGTGGGTTTCGCACTTTCCATTTAAAAAGCGTGCAAACATAAGAAAATAAACATGAGTGAGGCCAGAAATAACGTGAATTCTGTGTGTGTGTGTGTGTGTGTGTGTGTGTGTGTGTGTGTGTGTGTGTGTGTGTGTGTGTGTGTGTGTGTGTGTCCTACCGGCCTTTTTATTGCGGTAATCACAATAATAAAATTTGTAAAAGTAAACATTACATAATTGAGATATGCTTGCCTGCCAGGAACGATATATTTTCACTCATACGTGATTTAAATTAAAATGAGAAATATAGAATTTTGTTAAAGTGAAATGAAATGTTTCCATAGAAACTACTTCTTTGTTGTCAATAATGTAGTACACATATAAAACTTATAAAAATTTACCTCCTCCATCATCAACTACCATTTTAATTTATAACAAAAATTACCCCCTCCCCCTTCAACTACCCTTTTCCTTTATAGATATTTCTTCTACCTTTCTACAGTGGATTATTATGACCTTCTTTTCAGGATACTTTATTTATCAAAATTAAGCATTTTACTCTTGTTAAAACGTAAAACGTTGCAGGTAAACTACCCCTTTCCCTTAACCGATCTTCACCAAAAACAAGAGGCCTTGAGTCCTTGTTATGTTCTATACTTTTTACTTACCTTTTATTCTCATGCCACTCTGACTTACCGCTCACAGAAGATCCCAATCTATTAATCGGTCGCCACGATGTTTTTTAAGGTTTTACATCGAAACCGTTAAATCAAATTTAATTGCCAGGTTCGTTAGGCGAAATCTTCCATACTGGATAGGTGATGGTAATGTGGCGTAATAATTAGCTTAAAACATGGTTACGCTACTAATTCATTTTATTAACTTTCATTTCAAACTTACGTTCTCCTCCACTTATAATTTTCAACGAACTCTTTACTGCAAATTATACTTTTAAAACATTCTAATGAAATTACATTGATTCTACTTCATTTTAAATTAATGATTTTATAGCGTTACTTTTTCTCATTCTGATTTCAAACACATACATATACAAAACAAAAATTAAATGTTTCAACCAACTTATTCTACATTTTTATTTTGTTATTTTATTAAGGCGGCCCAGCAATGCCCACACTCAACTCACATTCCATTTTAATTCCCCATATTATTTTATTATTAATTTTGTCAAAACTAGAGCTCTTTTACATGAAATTATTTATATAATGAAATTAGGTGTTGTTACTTCACCATCGGCGTCCTCCTCGCCACGTGTTGCACTGATTATATGTCCGAAACGTTTGTCAATTCACCACATTTTAATCTTCTTTCTACACCAAACTTACTTCATTCCGAAACGTTAGTTCACTTTTGAGTACTGTTCCGGGTTTTCACCGGCTAGGTCGGTGTACTTGATTACATTTTAGTAAAATTTAGACGGACCGCATGCGGCCTGTAGGTGAGATTAACTGGGGAGGAACTTCCTCGTGTTCCCCTCTCCATGGTTATTCAACATGGGAACTCACTGCCTGCTGGTGCTAAAGTCATATTCACTGCACCCACTATACGTGTTATTTACGGGTGTTGGCAGTAGACGAAATCTAGTGTCCACTGGTTTTGTCACAAAGATAGGCGGGATTTCGTCAAGACTTCCGCCTTGTCGAGAGCACATGTTGAACAAAATTCGCACAAAGCCATTTGCGCAACTTAGCTTAGCGTTGGTTATGCGCTCCACAGATGTTTGTGCGCATTACACAGTATTAAAGTTCTGAGAATTCAACCGTTGTGGACAACACGACACATTCCATTGCAACGAATTCACCTAACAGCTCCTTTGTTTGATAAAGCCTCTATTTAACACGTGGCTGGCCACACAAAGGGGAAACAAAGTTATGATATTTTTAATAAAATAAAAACCTTTCCATTTTAGCCCCGTTACAATACCCCCCCCCCCCAATGAGAGATCTTCTGCCGAAACAGAAGAAATCTCATTGCTAAACCCCTAAGAGAATCGGTGAGGATATGGTGCCAACAACCCCCCATTAGTTCTTATACATCATGGGTAAACTACCCCCCTGGCTTGGCGACCATGGCTGCACCTGAACGAGATTACTGGACTTCTCTGTTCGAGATCCCAACACCATAAAATCGAACAGACACGCACCACAGTGCACCTAACCTTCTAACATGCCACCCCAAACTCCAAATCCCTGGCCTTATACCGTGCCAGATCCTCAACCGATATGTTCCCCCTTCTCATGCACACTGGGTCGCCTTTGGCAAATACTGGGCGCGTACATATACTTATTAATACATCCTAACAAAATTTATTTTCAAATTCCAAATTTTTCGTTTAAATTAAAATCAAATTTTTATATTACCATTACTCTCTCGAAAAATCAAAACAAATATCTTTTGCATGAATCCATTAACTCTATTAATTTTCTCCACTACAACAATCACAAAGAAAAAACTGAACATCTTATTAAACATGAATAATGTTTAATACTCTATATCTAAACAATATAACTCAATAAAACACTAGTAATACACATAAACAATAATAAACTTGACATTCAAACATCACCTATATGGCAGGCATAAAAATCAAAATTTTTATTTATTTATTTAAAAAAAAAAAATTTAAATTTATCAAAATATACTTTTATCAATACTCAGAAAAATTTAAAATTATTTAAATCAATTAAACGACAAAATTTGCATCAATCAATTGCCAGAAACTGGTCTTGCCTATAACATCAACCATCAGCTGATCAAACTGGGTCAAGTCAACGACCTTCACATACATAGGTTATACATAGAGCTACATCATAAAGTAAATAAAACATCTTTAAAATTTCTTACCTTCAAACCTAATACAATAAGACATTCAAAATTAACATGGTTATTATTACAATTAACAATAAAATTGACATTTAAACTAATCAAAATTACACATTTTATAGCTTTAATTAGTTTCAACTCCTGTTAAAAGCTGTCACTTGCTTCAATTATTTTTACATTTTTACTATGATTTTCTTTCTTGAATATTTGCATTCTCAGTTAGTTTGGGTGACTCTATTATTCATAATAACTTGATTTACAACTTGGCATGCATACATTTATAATCTTCCCCCTTTCTGACTCTAATACTCACTTAACAACTTTAACTAACATGACACCCCTCTCAATCAAAAACATCTATCAAACATTCTCTAAACCCAACTTACTACTCAAACTCACTTCGCATCATTCTACCCTTATATAAAAAAAATACTCTCTACCCCTTTTTACTCAGGATGTGTGTTCCCTCAACTCACCACCGTCTCCACCTCTTGCCCATCCTATTTACCCGGCAATCACTCCCTAAAAATCCACTGCTACCCGCCACAACGCCTGTCGTTGCGGACTCCTTACACACCACCCCCCCTTTACAAAATCACCATCAACTAATTACTCTCCCATTACCTCACTTTCATCTACAAAATATCACCTGGCTTATTACCCCAATATATCAATCATTACTATACAAATTATCCCCATAGCTACAATGTCACTATTACATCTCAAATTCTACCCTATATTCACTCCCACAATAATAATATTCTCTCTAACACGCCTTTAAGCTTAACATGGACTGATTTAAATGTCCTAACAAAATAATAATCACCCAAGATCTCCCATTTACTAACTTTTACAGACCATTTCAAATTCTTTAACATTCTCAAATTATTTCCATCATTGAAATTAAAATCTTCTAACACATGTAAACATTTTACTCTATTTGACTTTTATTATAAAATTATACTCACAGTACATCATTCAAAATACATGATTCCAAAACAATACATCTCCATTACCTTCTGAAACAATAACGATAATATGATTCCACAAATAAATACATCTTACATTTATTCGTTTATTAATTATTATCAAATTTAGATCTCGTAAAATAATTCAAAATCATTAGAAAATTCAATTATATAACATTGTAAATCCAACAAAAATTATTTAAACATCTCAAATTATTTTAATTAAATCAATTATTAAAAACACCACATATTTTAATTACCTTACTTCCACAATTACAATTCATTATTATTATTAAAATCAATTTCTACTACATACACACTGTTTATATACAACATTTTACAATACAAACACAGTTAATTTCACTACCATTTATTTACAAATCTTCATCATTAATTGTTCAATTTTACCATACTTCATTTCCAAATTCAGCAAGTCATAACCATACATTAAAATATTTAATATATTTAAATGTCTATTTATTGATTTTTTATCTAACCGCCATCGTTATATAATAGTCTTATTTTTTTGTAACACTTCTCATTCTTACCCACACTCAATTTATTATTATTATTATTATTATTATTATTATTATTATTATTATAATAACCCAGTAACTCTGTTTCATTCATTATACCATTATAATTTATAGGATTATTCCCTATTATTATTTCATAAACCTTGTCAACATTGGTTATTTTTGTCCAGTCTCCATCAGTATTTTTGGTTAACATCAGGTAAGTTATTTTATCATTATTATATTATTCTACTACAACATCAGGTAAGTTATTATCATTTCCAACAGTATTATCAAAATATTCATTTATCTCTCTTTCACAAGGTAATTCACTTTTTTCATCTCTCTCAATATCTAACACCTGCACCAACATTTCATAACCTCTGTTAATCTCAAAAATCTCTATTTCTCTCATTACAACACCTCTCATAACCACACTGAACTCTCCCATTCCATGCAAAGGTCACCATTAAATACCTATTACCTCTACTACCAGGTAAACCACAAAAAACTAAAGGACCATACGAAGACACCTTGTCTTCCACACCACCACCAGAGGAAACTCTGTCCTCATAAAACCACTGTGAACATTCCATTTCACAATAAACTTGGGGAAAATCTGCCCTCTGCCCCTCTAAACTCTCTACACACACACTCATACCCTCATCAACACTTTCTCTGCTCAACCTTGCACTCTGACACGATGTTTTTAATTTCACCACTGTCATTACTCGTTAACCCATTATCGTAATTATCGCTATTACTCACCTGGTCTACCGTCACCTGTTTTGCATGTAAACTACTACCACTGTTAATACATGTCTCTCCGTTATTTTCCCTTATTTTGCTCTTATCTGTTTTTATCACCCACACTCCCATTCTCTCAATATTCTGTTCTAATTTACTAACGTTACTGGTAAATATCTCATTGGTTTTCTCGATATTTTTATTGATTTCATTTATATGGTTTTTCAACTCACTGAAATTGCTTTCGTATTTTACTTTCTGTTCATATATTTCACTACTCAATTTATCAAATTTGCTATTTTGTTCATTAAACTTAGTGTCAAAGCGATCATTTAATGCATCAGTTTTCTTATTGTTATCAATAGACATTAGTTTAATTTCCCCCATTATCTCCCACAACCAGTCCTCAGTTTTACTACATTCCCTCGTATTTTCCATTTTTTATAAATTTAATTAGTCTTTACTATATATAACTTAGTTATTAGCTAAACAAAATCTCGTAACTTAACTCTTTAACAATATTTTACGTCTTAACCTCTATTCCCACATCTCGTAATTTTTACATTTTTTTCTTACAACAAACCGCCCATTATCATCACCTATCTCGTACTTCAAATTAGGCCTAAACCCATATGAATTATTAATTCATCTGAGTTATTCTGGCAGCGATCGCCAATTGTTATGTTCTATACTTTTTACTACCTTTTATTCTCATGCCACTCTGACTTACCGCTCACAGAAGATCCCAATCTATTAATCGGTCGCCACGATGTTTTTTAGGGTTTTACATAGAAACCGTTAAATCAAATTTAATTGCCAGGTTCGTTAAGCGAAATCTTCCATACTGGATAGGTGATGATAATGTGGCGTAATAATTAGCTTAAAACATGGTTACGCTACTAATTCATTTTATTAACCTTCATTTCAAACTTACGTTCTCCTCCACTTATAATTTTCAACAAACTCTTTACTGCAAATTATACTTTTAAAACATTCTAATGAAATTACATTGATTCTACTTCATTTTAAATTAATGATTTTATAGCGTTACTTTTTCTCATTCTGATTTCAAACACATACATATACAAAACAACAATTAAACGTTTCAACCAACATATTCTACATTTTTATTTTGTTATTTTATTAAGGCGGCCCAGCAATGCCCACACTCAACTCACATTCCATTTTAATTCCCCATATTATTTTATTATTAATTTTGTCAAAACTAGAGCTCTTTTACATGAAATTATTTATATAATGAAATTAGGTGTTGTTACTTCACCATCGGCGTCCTCCTCGCCACGTGTTGCACTGATTATATGTCCGAAACGTTTGTCAATTCACCACATTTTAATCTTCTTTCTACACCAAACTTACTTCATTCCGAAATGTTAGTTCACTTTTGAGTACTGTTCCGGGTTTTCACCGGCTAGGTCAGTGTACTTGATTACATTTTAGTAAAATTTAGACGGACCGCATGCGGCCTGTAGGTGAGATTAACTGGGGAGGAACTTCCTCGTGTTCCCCTCTCCACGGTTATTCAACATGGGAACTCACTGCCTGCTGGTGCTAAAGTCATATTCACTGCACCCACTATACGTGTTATTTACGGGTGTTGGCAGTAGACGAAATCTAGTGTCCACTGGTTTCGTCACAAAGATAGGCGGGATTTCGTCAAGACTTCCGCCTTGTCGAGAGCACATGTTGAACAAAATTCGCACAAAGCTATTTTGCACGACTTAGCTTAGTGTCGGTTATGTGCTCCGCAGATGTTTGTGCGTTTGTGCGCATTACACAGTACTAAAGTTCTGAGAATTCAACCGTTGTGGACAACACGACACATTCCATTGCAACGAATTCACCTAAAAGCTCCTTTGTTTGATAAAGCCTCTATTTAACACGTGGCTGGCCACACAAAGGGGAAACAAAGTTATGATATTTTTAATAAAATAAAAACCTTTCCATTTTAGCCCCGTTACATCCTCTACAATTCAGGGCTGTATGCAAAAAATTATTTGATTCTGTTTGAATTTGCGGCTGTTATCGTTTGCCATAGAAAAAATTCTACACACATACACACATACACACACACACTTCGAAAATGACTTTTTCATGTTTTGATGGTAGTACAACATCCAGATTGTTGAAAACACTAGATTACTGGAAAAGGCACTACTTAGTAATTTCAGAATTTGTTATGATTTAACAAAATTTATTTTTTGTAGTAATCACAGTATTGTGTATACATAAATGTGAACAATAAATGTTCATTAAGAAAATATTTATGACGTCATTAATACAAGTAGAGTCAGTTGTGCATTGTTTTTAAACATACTAAAGAAAGTTTCTTGAAATGTTCTCAACGTGAAGTCATCTTTAACATGTACACTGCTTTCTACAATATGTATTGAAGGCATTGGTATCTCGTACTGTGCAGAAAATTGGTGGGGCTCTTGTCTATTGCTCATTTTTGCTGTTATCAAATTGATGATTGCTGAATTCTCTTCAAGTAGTTGATTACCTTTTCACCTAACTTTATCTGAAGGCTTTCTTTATCACCTCCAGCTAGCCTGATTATTTATGTCGTACATTCATGAAGATGAGACGTTAAGACTAGTGTATGCCTTGTGCTGGATTACTCGACATGTTGGACTATTGAATTGTACAATTTTTAGTTTCATGAACTCTGTCAGATATGTTTAATTTCCTGTTTGAATATACACACCATAAGTAATGGCGTTTTGAGGAAAACATCCAGAGAGACAACATAGTTCACGGAGATTTGTAGCTAACAATAAGTATAGAAACAAGACCTGTGAACATAGAATCAGCAGTTTTAAATGAAACCATTCAGAAGAGTTTTAAGAATTTATCTATATGTTTTTAGATGAGTGACTAACCCAGTGTTGACATACAATAAGTCCTCACTTAGGCCGGGGCTCCACGAGCTGTATTTTTACTGCTGTGCCCGCTGTAAGTTACAGCGGCAGTAAGAATCACGGCACAACTACCAAGGTCATACTGCTGCTGTATAGAACATGTCCAATTTTTCTGGCGACAGTTTGCCACTGGTACCTGGGCTCCACGCGCTGTACTTTACTGACTGCTGCTACACTTTCGTCTTTCCAATCCGGTATTCACATGTTTCCAGTTACATTTTTATGATTTGTTTCTTTCGTTTTTTCCACTTTGGTTGGTCTACCAGTAGTAGCATAATTTTTGAAATGGAGTTAGATCATCATCATCTTCAACCAAGGATGGTTTGTTCCAGCCTCAAACCGGCAAAGATTAGAGCTGGTCACTCCAGCGCTTCCTCAGACATCCCACACCTCTCCGTCCTCTCGGGTGATAGTTCCATAGTTGTTTGGAGATGCGGCAGTCATCCATTCAGCAAAGATGTTCTCACCCATTCAGCAATCCTGTTGAGTATATGCATAATATTAAGTTCCTGCCGTATATCTGTGTTTCTTCTATGATCATGGAGAGTATACTCTGCCACGTGCCTGAGAAATCTCATTTCAGCTGCTTGGATGCGACTGGCCTGGCCTTTTGTCAAAGTCCAATTCTCAGAGCCCTAAAGAAGTGTGGGAAGGGCCATCACCTTGAAGAATTTTAGGCGTCTTTCTTTACTTGCTGACTTAAGGGTTCGCCTAACGATCCCGCACGTAAGGTTGAACTTATGCAACTTATTCAAAGCGTTGTTGCTTGCATTATAAGACACACTGTAACCCAGGTATTCAAAATTGGTAACTTGTTCCGGGACAGTACCATCTATAAAACGTTTTGCCCGTACGGGATCAGTTCAACGAAAAGCCATCACCTTGGTCTTAAGTGTGGATATTTGCAATCCAGAGTCTTTGCAGATTCTTTTTTAACAACTGTATACCCATCTGCAAACTAAATACGCATTCAGTACTAAATTGCCTCAAATGGAGTTAGATAGTGAACAAATCATTGTAGTCATAAAGAAATGTCCAGAATATTGGTCTAGGCATATTGTCAACCAACTAAATGTAACTTAAATGTTTTTATTAACTATAATTATTAAACAATTAAATAATTAAATTTAAACCATAATTAGAAGAATTACTACCACTATTTCATTAAATATTTAATTTTTATACACTCACATACACAATGCAGAGTGCGATTACTGCTTATGGAGCCAAGCACCTGGGAATGGTAGCAGCAAATTACCACTTTGCTGTAATAATACAGCATATGGAGCCACCTCTTTTTTACTAGCCATAAAGTGTCGCTTGTACACGCTGTAATTTACAGCTCATGGAGCCGTTGCCTTAACGTTAGATTCTTAAACTCATGATATTGATTGAAATAACATAAAGTAAGACAATTTTTTCTATAAGAAACAATCGCAAAGGTTAGGTTTTGAAACATTACAAATTTTAATGATAGACCCAATTTTGTATATGAAATATTTAATGTATTAAGATTAAGGTAGCATACAGCATAGAAATAATTAAAAGTGAATTTTGATGTAGGCTTACAATACTTGTACATTTTTTGTTTACTAGCTCTGGCCGCATAATTTTCACTGTTGTTTACATGTAGTTGGATTGCCCTTAAGATCATCATTCTGTTGTGGAAATAGGCAATTCACAAGTTGTATCCATGTGGGCTGATAATTAACAATGTTGTTCACTTTCTCTCCATAATTGTCCACATGTCCTTCTCTCCATTTTAACTTCAATTGCACTCTGCTTCGAGAAATGTGTGGGTCCCTTCAATGGAAATGTTCCAAGATCTCCATTTGTTTTATAAGTGTATGGCACAACTAGCGTATTTTATTCTTCAGTTTCCTTTTCAACTGGTTTCTGGTTATTTCTTTTCAAGTCTTCTGTGTTGATGATTCGGTCTGGCTAGGATACTTCATAGACATCTGTTTATAAAGTATTGAAAAGAGTCTGTAATACAGTATATGTTTGTTGATTTGCAAACATTTGATGCTCCAGTGTAAACAGCAGTTCTTCACTTGTGTTTCAAAATAATTCAGTATGTAGCATAACTTGTGTACTCAGGTTTACATGCTGAGCACTTTAGTGTGATAATATTGTTACGACGGTCTACTCGATCGTCGTAGGTACAGTGGAAACAAAAAAAGTACAAGACGCCAATTAAGTCACTAATCACACCTTTAATTTTTACAGTTAAACAGTTCGTAATTAACAACACAATCTCTACAACAAATCAAATGAAAATTGTTCACACGCAATAAAATGTCCACTAAAATTCAACACATTGTATTACAATTATACCGTCCGATTATAAAACACCACTCTTAACTAATAACCACTTGAACGCACACAGTAATATCGCTACTATAACTCTCGAACCGCACTATCCAAAATCACAACTGATACTGAAAACTAAGGCCACTGCCGCCATGTATTTATGGCCCCGCTCACAAACCAGAGGCTTCGAAACTGCGTCTTAGCGGTCATGTGAACTACGTAGTTAACTGCGGCCTTGACACAGTCCGCGCAGCTGGCGGCTTCAAGAAACTTCTCGTATATGCGTCTACAAGCACGTACACCACACGCGTTACATCGAGTTTCTTCTGGCACATTCGACAAACACGTAGATTGTTCTGTGATGCCGTAACACTGCCCCCTCCTTAAGTCTGTTCGTCCCGAACTGGCAAACTGTCTCTAAACTAATACTTGACCAGGCGATCTAGGTGAACGTCCTTGCGAAGGATAATTTTCCCGTTCTTTGAATTCAGTCTCGTGTGATCCGAACATCACGTTCCCAGGAATGCGAGTCTTTCGCGCAACCACTAGTTTCGCTGGAATCACTCCCATTGCATCATGTACTGATGACCTAAATACCACTGGCTGATCCAAGTTTGTTAAGTTCTCGTCAACAACCTCTTGTGTAACCTCATCTTCAGCCACTTTGCCCTCAGGCGCTTCTATCAGCTCAGGAACAAGCAAGAGTTTTTGTCTTGACACCCATAGTTGCCTTTCCAATCACTTCTTTTGTCGTTATACTTATTTGTACTTCCTCTTCTAGTTCTTCCTCCATTTCCGCTTGCAACAGGGAGGGTTCCTCTTGACCAGACTTGTTGAATTTTTCTTCAACTAATGCCACTCGCTTAATCGAATGGTTGGTAGACCCTGTCATTTTAGCCATGCAAAGCTTTATCTTCTCTTGGCCAACCTTCAGGACAGTCTCTCTTATGTCCACAACGAATCTGTAGGCATTCATAATGTCCGAGCCAAGAATCACTTCATCGACAATGTCTGCAACGAGCATTTGGTGGCTAAACTCTAGAAGACCCAGGCGTACACGTACGTCTACCTTTCCTAGTACCTTGACGGGGCTTCCAGTTACAGTCTGTATTGTACAAGAGCTAATTAGAGGCTGGCGGTTGCTGACTAAGTCAGGGCGCACAATGCAGAGCCGTATTTAGGACCTCAGAGGCCCCCGGCAGACCCGAAAATGAGGCCCCAAGTATAGTATATTATGCACACAAGAGTTTTACATTAAACGTCCGAGATATATACGATATTTTTCGTTGCATGTGGGCGTAAAATGTAAATGCAATTTAAAAAAAAATCACATGGTAGTAAAAATGTATTTTTCACGCACTGCAATGAAAAATACAAATTATTAAGTTTTTTTGGTTTATTAAATTAATAAATACAGGCTGCTTTACAAAAATCACAACTCAAAATTTTTTAAATAATGATTTTATTTATTTATATTTAACAGATAAGAATATGCTTATAGATACTACAATCGTCTACATAGAAAATGATGTATAAGTAAGTAAGTAAGTAACAAATAGGCCCATGCAAAAAGAGACTTAAGTCTACTTGAAAAAATGGTTGGAAAAATTAAAATAAACTTAATTTTTTTAGAATACTAGATTTTGAAAAATTGAGCCTTGAATATTATTGGTTTAAACTAAAAGATATAATTTGTATGCTTTAATTAAAAAATATATTAAGTATTCCAAAAAAAATAGGGGATTTTCATTTTTTCAGTTATTTTTTAAGTTCTCTTATGTCCCTTTTTGCATGAGCCTATTCAATTAATAAATAAAT
The DNA here is from genome assembly GCA_034769895.1 of Magicicada septendecula. Taxonomy (NCBI): domain Eukaryota; kingdom Metazoa; phylum Arthropoda; class Insecta; order Hemiptera; family Cicadidae; genus Magicicada; species Magicicada septendecula. The sequence goes on from CM068369.1 coordinate 559,846,482, forward strand.
AAATACACTCACATATAAAATTAAAAATTAATGATCAAAAAATAATAGCTAAAATAAATAAAATTGTTTTAAAACATTTTTTTTCTGCACTTTCCGCAAAATCATCAATTATTTCATCAAAACTAATTTTACTCATTATATCATTTTCTATGCTGAGAATACTTAAGTCGTTTAATCGCTCTTGTTTAATACTATTCCTAAGGTAATTTTTCACAAGTTTAAGTTTAGAAAATGACCTTTCAGCAGATGCATTAGATACCATCAAGCATAAAAAAATTCTCAAGCAAATTTCAATGTTTGGGAAAACAGATAAAAGTCCATTATCATACAAATATTTATAAGTTTTCTTAAGATTTAGTTTTTTGGATATAAATGAAGCCTCACTATCATGAACATCATCCTTGATAGTCTCTTCTTCATCGTGATTATCGAGTTCATCTTTTTCATCCTTTTCTAAATAGTCGTCTTCTGTTTTTAAAAGAAGCTTCTCCAAGTCTACGTGCTCTATTAAAAAACCTTGTAGATGGAGGCACTCTTCAAATAACTCTTTTTCGCAAACATCATTTTTATATATTCAAGAAAAAGTATTGCAGGGAGTCTTTAAGGAACTTTCAGAGAGAACAACCAGATTTTCTAAAAATCCAAATCTCTCAGCTATTACATAATATTTTGAGGCTCTGTCTTTCAAGTTATTAACTAATTTGTCTATAATAGGTAAAAAAACTTTTATCTTTAGATTCTCCTTTGGTCTAAAAACAGTGTCAGGCATCTGAGAATTGTCAAAAAACTTAATTCTTGAATTGCGTTTGGAAACGCGCGTTTCTTTAGTGCATTGTTCGAAAGTACTCAAAGTAGATCCAATAAATTTTTCTGTTTTTGTAAAATATATTTCAAAGCTATCTCTTTTCTTATTAATATACTCGGGAATTCAATATCATCACCGTTGTTGAAAGAGTCAGTGTTGGTTTTTGCAAAACTTTATTTATCTTATTTATCCGAGTTAAAATATCGTTCCACACGAGAGTTAAAAACGCTATCTCAAACTTTTGCATGGATGCAATTGAACTTGAAGCTTTAACTTTTGTCTCTGCTGTCTGATCATCATCATTGTCCTCAATTTTTTGCAACGCTGATTTTATTTCTGCATAGTTATCATACAGTGCAGTGACTGCATCTGCATGAGCAGACCAACGAGTTGTAGATAAGGCCTTTACAACTTTCTTCTTTCCTGTCAATGAATCCAACAGTATCCTCCATCTAGATGTAGATGATGAGAAAAACACATACAATGATTGTACGAAGTAAAAAAATCTAGCGGCCTCTGGGATGCCTTCAGCAGCAGAAACTCCGACCAAATTTAACGAATGACCTGAGCAAGGAATAAATTGTGCTAATTCGTTTAATTCTTTGACTTTTGCTTGAAGGCCATTGTAACAACCACTCATATTAGATGCGTTGTCATATGATTGACCCCGGCAATGAGAAATTGGTATGGTAATTTCATTCAAAAAGTTAACTACTTCATCGAATAAGTTCTCTGCTGAATGTCCAGATATAGGAAGGAACTTTAAAAATCTTTCAGTAGGCTCTCCAAACAAAACATATCGAATGATGAATGTTAACTGATCGATGTGTGCAACGTCTGGCGTGGAATCTACTGATATTGAATAATATCTGGAAGCCTTTACTTCTTTTATAATTTCTTGAAGCACTCGCTTTCCCATAATATGAATAAATTCATCACAAGTACTTGGTGATAAGTAAGAAGTTGTACCACTGCCAGCACCACCATACTTTTTTATATGCTCCTTCAAATAATTCAAGTAGTCCTAAATAGTTTCCATTGTTTATACACCCAAATTCCTCAACATCACCCCTCAAAGCAAGTCCTCGTCCAGTAAGAAATTTTTACTACGGAAACAATTCTAGTTAAAATCGGACGCCAGTAATCTCTTTCCTCGTTCACTTGCTTTTGAATCTCAGAGTCTATTCTCCCAGACATAGAAGAACGGTTAAGAAATGACAGTAAAGAAGCACGATGCTGTTGACTGTTTTCATGAAATGAAACAGCTTGAGCACCATGCTTCCAATCGTTGAAACCGTTGGAATTGAAAGGGTTTGTGGGCATCAAAGTAGAACCAAAGAGTTTGCAAACGAAACAATAAATCTTACTGGTGGATGGAGAGTATAACAACCAGTCTCGTTTTACTTTTTCTCCATTTTGAAGTTCTTTATAAAAAAATGTCAATTGGCAACTTCGCTTTTGAGAAACCTGTTTTCCCTTTTCTAAAAATTCGTATACTCTAATAGATTTACTGAAATCACTATCTAAATTTTGATAGCATGAAGGCCCTTTTCGAATAAAATATTCTTGGAGTTGGGTTTTTGAAATTCTATTTAAATCCCATAATGCAAATCTAAGCTGAGAAATTCTTCAACCTCTATTTGTTCACCTTTATCATTTTGAGTTGAATGTGTGTTCATTTCATGTGTATTCTGTTTCGAATGATTATTATATGAAAACTCTTCTTGAATATGTTGTGAAACGAGTGATTCCCTTTCCAAATTACAAACTATTTGACCGCCTTGTTTAGAACATGTAGACGAAGAGAACTGTGATACTTCAATAGCTGGATCATTATTGTCTATGAGTAGATGATTCTGAGGTTCAGTTGATGAAGGTGAATTACAGGGTCTTCTTTCAATTTCCGATTGGCTTGGTACGACATGAAAGAAAGACAATACCTTACGAGTTTTATTAATTAAATTTTTTTCTCTTTCAATTTTTCGGCGTTTATGAGCACCACTTTCAAAACGCTTCATTTTTGGTTTCAAAATTCCTTCTCTTCCAGAATCAAATTCGATCTAGAACAGTTTAGAAAAAAAAAAAAATCAACTAGTGACTTTTATGTTTTTTATAAGAAATGAGTAAGAAATGAGTCAGTTCAGCAATGACATATCCGAATTAATTAATGGTGCATAATATTATTATGTAAATAGATCATTTTTGATAATCTTCGAATTGACATACCAGAAATGTAATATTTTTTTGTGTTCTATGACCTAAAATTCGACCTTGCAAAATTTATGAGACATAACCTTACACTAATAACGTACCAGTACAAAACAAAATTTTAAAAGCCTTACATCATTTTCTAAAGGTGCGCATTACATTTTCATTCAAGCATACATCCACTTTTTTACAGATATACATGTTTAAAAGTTTCTGATATGTCATTTAAAGCTACGAACCAAAATCTTTTTTACTTCGGACCAAGTAAATAGCACAATATCACTGTCAGTGTAATTTGAGGTTAGTTTCTAGGCATTAGCGAATTTAAAATGAAGTATTGATATGAACAATTTAGAGTCCGTTGAAAAACATACTAATAAGATAAAACCTAAGAAGCACAAAAAAGTATTTAATAATAATACGCCATTTTACTTACCTTAGTTTAAAGTCAACTAATTTTATTTTTCTATTCACAGCACGTATAAAAAAACTAATATCGGGTTAATGCAAAGTCATTGTCTCTTATTCAACCATCATTTAATTAATAAAATGCAATTACAGTTGCGTTGCAAAAAACATGAAAGACAATAAAAAACAACTCCGGCAGTGGCAAATATCCTAGTATATTATATTTAGATTTTAGATCAGCGGATAGCGCTGTATACATGTTTACCAACTTTACTGGGATTCTTGTGCCTTATGTTGTGCGCATCTGCGTATAGGGAATGTTACCGAAAGTAAATGCGTCATGTACATTACCAAAATTTCTCGACGAGGGGACTGATTTATAAATTTGATAATAAGTACCGAATATAAACTGAAACAAGTCAATTACTTTTAACGATTTTATAGATACGACTGTACGAGGTACGAAGTGCCTTATAATTTCACCAATCTATAGTATTTTTACACTTTTAATCTTATTAGTTACACAAGTTATAACTTTGTATTATCCAAATACCAACCAACCTTCTTGTCTTTGGTTAAGCACGCGTAGATCTCGCTGTCCCCCGAGCATTTAGTGTTTAATGCTTTTAGTCTTTGGTTTAGAACGCGTAGAGTGTGCTGTCCCTCGAGCATTTAGGTTTTAGCGCTTTTTGTCTTTGTTTCAACACGCCTTGGTTTGAGGCCCCTTTAAAGTCGAGGCCCCTGGCATCTGCCGGGTTTGCCCATAGGTAAAAATGGCTCTAGCACAATGGACACTGTTGCGCCCATGTCAACTGTAAATGATGTTGGTTTACCTTCCGCAAATCCATTAACGACCAAGTTTCCACTGGTCTTACGTAGCATGGAAACTTGAGTGCTGTTCTGGGGCTTTACTTCTCCAATTGGTGCGATCACTCTCTTCTCTCGGTATCTTCTTCTCCCAACAGTCTACCTGTAGATGACCATGTTTTCCACAGTTGTAACATTTCAGTCTTCTGTCTTTTTCAAATCGTTGCGATTCTCTTGAACTTTTGAATTCTTCGCCCGACAACATTGTTTTCATGCACGCATCGAAACGGCAATGTGATAGAGGGATTTTCTGACTGCAATGTGCTGGCACAAACCCATTAATGTAGCGGGACGCTGACTTGGCAGCTTCAAACTCTAGGGCATGAACAAGAGCTTCTGAGCTATTTCGGTGTCTTGCCATTCGTAACACTTGCTGAAGTTCACAATCTCCAATCCCATCAATAAATGTCTGCACCGCAAACCTTATTCGGAAGTCTTCTGGTGCTTCAGGATAGGCCAATGTAATCAGTCTGTCGATACTTGCTTCAAACTCTTGAAGACTCTCCCCGGAACGTTGTCGTCTTGTTCTCAACTGAGCGTAGTACACCTCTCGCAAATGTTTATCACCGTAGCGTAATTCTAGAACTTTTATCAACTCGGCATAGATGTTCTGGCTGTCAGGTGGCACTTTCTGTAGTAATTCCACCCCAGGTCCTTTTAATGCAAGAACGAGTGAAACAGCCTTGTCTTTCTCTTTCCAGTTATTTGCACATGCAGCAGCTTCGAATTGGCGGAGGTACGTTGCCCAGTGACTGCTTCCGTCAAAGTTTGGAGCTTTGACATGAACTGTCCCTACTGCAGGCAAAGTTTCTTTCTCTATTGACTTATTTTCTGCATGTTTTTCTGTCTTTATCACTGGTACAGTCTATTCAGAAATTTGTTTTGGTTGAATCTTCATGCACTGTTCAACTTCAAGTTTAATTTGTTCTCTTATGTTTGCCATTGAGTTTTCTACTGCAGATATTTTTGTTGACATAACTTCTTCCACAGTCAATACAGATTTTTCTACTTCAGATATTTTTGTAGACATCGATTCTTCAACACTCAAGACAGATTTTTGTACTTCAGCTATTTTTAATGTCATTGATTCTTGTACCTCCGATATTTTAGTAACTTGTTTATTAAGCTCACCTCATAGGAGACCCAATTCTGCAGTACTATGTTCTTGCAACTGTTTCTGCATAGTTTCAAAGAGAGCTTCCGTTTTATCTTTTTGTCTTTCTTCTGTTTCTAGCATTAGTGCTTTCTGACGTTCTTCAGCCTCTTCTCTTTCCTGTCTTCGTTCTTCCTTTTGTCGTCTTTCTGCTTCTTCCACCTCCTGTCTGCGTCTTCCCTCTGCTTCCAGCAGGAGGGTTTTCTGTCTCTCTTCCGCTTTCTCTGCATCCTGTCGTCGTCAATCTTCTGTCTGCAACAACAGCGCCCGGAAATTTTCCATCATCTGACTGGCATCCATTGTTTTCCGATTAATTACGAATTACACTCGTCGTGTACAAAATGTCCACTGTTAACGGTTCTATCCCAGTTCTGACACCACTGTTACGATGGTCTACTCGATCGTCATAGGTATAGTGGAAACAAAAAAAGTACAAAACGCCAATTAAGTCACTAATCACACCTTTAATTTTTACAGTTAAACAGTTCGTAATTAACAACACAGTCTCTACAACAAATCAAATGAAAATTGTTCACATGCAATAAAATGTCCACTAAAATTGAACACGATTGTATTACAATTATACCGTCCGATTATAAAACACCACTCTTAACTAATAACCATTTGAACGCGCACAGTAATATCGCTACTATAACTCTCGAACCGCACTATCCAAAATCACAACTGATACTGAAAACTAAGGCCACTGCCGCCATGTATTTATGGCCCCGCTCACAAACCAGAGGCTTCGAAACTGCGTCTTAGCGGTCGTGTGAACTACGTAGTTAACTGCGGCCTTGACACAGTCCGCGCGGCTGGCGGCTTCAAGAAACTTCTCGTATATGCGTCTGCAAGCATGTACGCCACACACGTTACATCGAGTTTCTTCTGGCACATTTGACAAACATGTAGATTGTTCTGTGATGCCGAAACAATATGTTCTCAAACACAGTGATACTGTTCATGTACACCAATCAGATTTGTCCCATTAGTAAAGTGACATCTTGTTGTTCACTCCATCTTGACTCACCATTGCCACATTAACATTCAGCAACTGCAGCTTATCACCTACAATGAATCCAACCTGTTGTGTCACCATTTAAGGATACACCTTTGTTTAACTGAGATAGAAATTTGTCAACAACGTTATTGTATGTGTGTGGAGCTAAAAAAATAATTACGATTGTTAAGAGTTTCTTTGAAGCTGATAGTAGACCGTTTCAGCAAGACTATAATACAATTAATTTTCTTCACAGAATAGCTTCAATTAATAAGAAGTAAGGAACTTAACATCAGTTGTCTGGGACTTGACAAAATTGTTTTTTTTTAGGAATGATACAATCTGAGAGTTACAGGAAAGATATGAATCTTCTACAGTAAAACATTGCTAATTCCGAATTCTTGCTATTTTGGATTGAAAATTATCCAATTAATTAGTGACAATTGTTGAATTAATAATTAATCTTAATGCGTGTGGTTACATAATTGTGTGTTAATTTGTTTGCAGATCTCAGAAACAGCACCACCACCTCCAACACGGCCAATTTCTCCAGAGTCCCTCGCAACTCTACCTCTGCCTCCATCCAAACAACCACGTAAGTTATCGACTGTTCACATTTTGTAGGATTATGGTATTCGTTGTGTATGTTTAGTTACATTGAAGTGCAAATGTATGGAAGTACCATATACAATATTCTAGTACTTGCTGAACACAAGGAAGTTTATAAAATCATGTAAGATTTAATAGCCAGAGTTGTCTGTGTCATTATTTAAAATTGTTGAGCTTGTTAGCTATAGTCAGTTATTAAAATTGATGTCCCTCAATTACACACTGACATTTTGCCAGTTCACATGGTAGCAACACGTGAAAGAATTATCTGTTGGTCGTTAGAGTAGCGACATGTGGAAAGAATTATCCAAAGACTGGTAACAAAGGTTGTTCCAACACTGGAAGTGACTTTCCTATATAACTTTATTCAGAAACCTCTTCCCTATATAACTTTATTCAGAAACCTTCTTGCGTCTGGTGGTTTTACACAAAACACTTAAGTAAGCCCAATATGGCCTGCTCTCAGCATTATCTTTAAGCTCAGCAGGTAGTTCACTGTTTTTGATTTCCAATGAAGTAACACCAAATGGTGAATTAAAGTAATTGACTTCTTTATGCAATCATGCGTGGTCAGAATTTTAAAAACAAGGTTCTTATTTTTGTTTCAGTCGAGAACTGCATTTTATTGATACTGATATGTATAACATCAAATGTTTCGCCCATCCCAAGATGTGGCTTCCTCACTGGTAAAGCTAAGACTGCTTTACAGAGATTCGTTGACCATTCCTGTTGACAATGCCACATAGGATGGGAAAACATATTAATAAAACATACCAATAAAGTGCAGTTTCCAACTGAAAGAATGTTGTTATTAAAACACATATCAATATCTAACTGTTGTACAGTGTTTCCTTCCGTGTATGTGCGCTAGTACCTGTAGAGAGGAGGACCCGCATGAACATGCCTCATAGCTGTCAGGGCTAGTTGGGCACCAGCTAGATATTTTGTTCCCAGATGTTGTTACCCACAATAAAAATTTTGAGTTACATACTGGGCACTGTGTGACAGTAGAAACACATCTGAACTTTGTCTGTATCTAAGCTACAGCATTCTATATGTGGGAATACACTCAGGTTTATTCAAACTTATCCACACAGTTTGTATTATCTTACTTTTTCACTACCTACTTCATGTCGTTTCTGCTGATTTATCTTTCAGACACCTGTTAAGAGTAGGTAATACAGTATATATCTTCATATAGGAATACTTATTCTTCCACAGGCCTGCTGTCTACACATATTAACTCTTAAATCAGTGACAACTCAGTTAGTATGTTTGGCCTCTGATAGTGGAATTTTTTGAAACTTTGTAAAATGTAATTTAATGCAAAATTGTGACCTTCAAGTATAGGGAAACTGATTAAAAGTATATAAGTAGTGTTAAATAGATCGTCTCCACTTTGCGATTTGTCAAAAATAGACACTTCATTATCCGATTCATAGTTTGTAACATATTCCTAAATTTCGTCCTTAGTCAAATAGTCTTTTGCAAACACAGTTTATTAGAAACACCCAACACCAAAATAAAATGTTTGCACATTGTATAATATACCTATATAAAGTTAATGATATGAGTTATGTACAAAAGAAAACAGTTTTCACATCTCTACACTTTCGTAAACTAAGCATGACATAACCTCCAAGAACACTTCAGCACAATACACCAAAACACGTGTGACAGAATGCAAATTTTCACCATAGCCACATATAAAACAAAGAATGATTGAATACCGAATGTTTGAAAAACAATTCACTAGAGTGCAGCATGATAACATGGCAACTAATGGTGTATATCAGCAATACTGAGGCAGCAAAAGTTGAAAGGTACATGTACATTATTATTGAATTTGTCCTGCTCCAGTCCTTTCATTATATCTGTTAGTTCTCTGAGTTTGCTATCTATTTTTAGTTGGGCCTTTATTGTGCAATACAATCTTTGTTTTATATAGATTCAGTTATCTCCGAATTACTCTCTGAATTATCCCTGATTAATTCATTGTTTCCCATATTTGTGTCCTTGGTACACTGCATTATTCTGTTTCATCACCATTAACACGTTCAGCGCTATGAGTATCAATTTGAAGCACACTCGTGTTTTACTAGTGGACTATGTGTGTCAGTTTGATTCACACTGCATTTGTCGTCATGGACCATGTGTATCAATTTGATACACACAAAGCGGTCATGTTTCAAACACTGTGTATAACTTTATAATAAATGATTACCTTGTATGCGGTCCGCCATGTGACTTCTCGAACTTGTTTAACGTTATGCGTTTCAAGGCATATGCCTCATCATCAGACGTTTAAAAAACCAAAAACACACATATCACACAAAACTGTGTTTGTCGAGAAATAAAATTGCAGAAACAAGCATATTATGTGCACGTGTTGTAGGGTGCGCACCCGTTCAGGTATTGTCTGCTACTGATTGGAACTCATTGAGCAGTCTCAAAGCAGTATCATACAGGCAGTTAGATACAAAGTTCAATTGTTCATTCAGAACAAACTCGTGACTGCTATCATTATTATATGCATTATAAATTTCCAGCTCCTCCAAGGCATTCATAAATCGGCCCTTGTTGCATATATGCAAAGGCATTAGATTAGACTTAAAATCTGTATAATTGTGATTGTGGGTCAGATGACGAGTGTAATTAGATTTTGTATAATTAAATTGTGTCTTTTTTGATAAGTGTTCACGGAATTTTTTTTTCCTCCGCTCAACAGTCCGTTAAGGACCAAGGTGTACCGCGCGGCTTTTTGTGTTAATGTGACGGTGCATGGCTAGTACTACGCGCCACCAGCTGCTAGTTGCGGTATTCACAGCCAGGAGGCGGCGCTGTTATCTCAGCGCCTACTCAGTTTGCCTCACGTGTTCACGGAAGCGTTTGTAAAAATCTCTTCTAGTCTGACCTATATAGAAACTGTTACAATCATTACAAACCAGTTTATAAATGCCTGTTTTTTCTTCAATGGGTAAGGGCAGTTTATGTCTAAGTATATTAATCAGTTTATTATTGGTTCTAAAAGACATAGTATAACCAATATTGTTCATCACTGAAGACAAAATATTTGGCATGACGTATGTGTATTTCGCAGTATAAATTTTTTCTGTGTTTTATTAAGTGGACGGGGCTTAAGTTGAATGTTATTATGCTTCTTTAACAATATATCAATGATGTGACTACTGTAACCATTGGAAACTGCAATAAACCTTATTGTATTTAGCTCAGCCTGGAAATCATTATTGTCAAGGGGGACTGTCAGCAATCTATGGATTAAACTATTATATGCTGCCATTTTTTGAGAATATGGGTGGTGGGAATCTGCATGTATTGTATGTCTAGTGGCAGTAGGCTTCCTATAAATATTGAATTTCAATGTGTCCATTCGTCTAGTGAGGGTCAGGTCTAGAAAGTTAAAGTTAGAAAGTTTAACTAATCGTTAAACAAGTTCGAGAAGTCACACGGCGGACCGCATACAAGGTAATCATTTATTATAAAGATAAAAGTGACTTGGATACCATTACAAAACATGAATGTTAAACTGTGTATAACATTTATTCACAGTTATTATTGATATAAATGCATATAGGCCTATCGTTCAGGTTTGGATTGAGGTAAAACACCTTGCACTTGGTGTTAAAAACATTCTTTTTAACTTATGTTATCTTATTTTAATTCATTTTGAAGCAGTTTCAGCAAAATAATATATTAGCCTGCTCATAAAACTATTCCAGAAAGTGGCTGGTCCACTAAAAAAGTTAACAAAATTTGACCTGGCACTGAAAGTGTTAAATGTCATATTATGTATCTTGTCATTTTCATTTTTTCTTCACCTTCCCATCATTCTACAGCTCTACTGACCTCTGTTAGTTTCTGGTTCAACTGAGAACGATCCTAGGCCATTGCTTGCAGTTTGTCACATTCATTAACTCTTAATAATCTTGGATTTTGTTGTCCATGGCGTGTCCGTGGATTAACAAAAATATAACACTACCGACTTGGAACACAAAGTTTTTTATTGGTAAACATTTTTACATTTTTACCAATAAAAAACTTTGTGTTCCGAGTCGGTAGTGTTATACTTATATTTTCTTAATAATCCATACCCGTGTCAGCAAGTTTTACTCCTGCGCCAGCTGTCTTCCTGCCTACCTGAGTTGTATATTTGTTGCGGCTAGGGGGTTACTGTTCTTGTATTGTTGTGTTAGTTCATCCAATGTGTGCCGTCCTTCTTGTATATGTTTATGTTGTTATATGTTTATGTTTATATGTTTATTAGTGGTTTTCTTTCAAAAAATGGTCAGCATTTCTTCTTCTGTTTACTTTTTCTGTATCCGAGCTTTGCAACCACAGATGATGGTTGCTCTTATGAATGTCTTGTATATTCTTATTTCTGTGTTACTATCGAAAGCTTGTACTTGATTAGTTTCTTTAAAGCATTTAGACCTCTACTATCTTCTGTTACTCTATATTGAAATCTTCTTCTTCTGTATCATTTGTGTTTTTTACTTTTCTTCACAGAGATGTGAAGTCACTTGGTGTCGATTGAACAGTTTTGTCAAATCTTGCTTTTTAGTTTAGTTGCCACAACTTTGATTTTAGAAATGTTTATTTTTGAGTCCAACAACTTCGTAGGCTTTTCCTGTAAATGTTTGTCACACCTATCACAACAATGTTAATATCGTCTAGACTACAATTATTTGTTGTTCTTTTGTTGTACTTGTTGTTCTTATGTTGACATTCAACTGAGTTATTACAGTACCGTACTTTATATGTTTTCACATTACAGACAAAATTAAATTGTCAGATGGTTTATCGCTGTGTCACAATATATATTGGAACAACAAGGTTTTGGTAGCTGAACAGAGGTTTGCTTTCAAGTTCAACCACATTCCTTGTGGAACAGTTGAAAGCCATTATGTTAGTGTACGATGGTCATTTAACACTTGTAGTGTACCAGAATCTCAGTCGTTTTGTAGCATTATAAAGATTATAATTTTTATTTTATTTTTGATTTTATTTTCTATTGATACAACAAAAACACTGTAAACAAAGTAGAAACTAAAATCAAATATAAAATAAAAACTGAACAATTAAGAATCAATCAAAATGAACAACACATAAATAATAACAACAATAAACAATAACAAATCCACATACATAAATAATAAAATGACAAAACTAACAAAACTATTTAAAAACATAGACATTAAAATAGCATACAAAACTAATAAAGATAATCTACAAAAACTAAATAACCCACACAACAAAGATAATACAACCAATGGTATATACAAAATTGAATGCCAAGATTGCAATAAATGTTATATAGGACAAACAAGAAAACAACTGAAAAACGTTATTTTGATGATCTAAACGCATACAAAAAGCAGAAATATATAAATCTAATTTGGCCATACATGCAATAAACAGAGAACATGAATTCCCAGACATAACCAACATGACACTAATAAAACACATACCACACAAAGGCACCATAATGAACATTTGGAAAAATTTGCAAACATACAAACACAAAAGAAACTAATACCTGAACGAATACAAATCAATACAAAACATGATACAATTTTTTCAAAGCACTCAACATCGAAAATACACAAAATACTAAATACATACACCACAATCACACACAATAATAACAATTTAAAAAACCAAAAGCCAATGGGAAGCCATAACAACAGCCAGCCAGCACACAGGTACTCCACAAGATTCAAAATTAGAAGGCTGATTATGGGAACACTAAGGGTCCCGAACATGTTCCAAATAAGGGAAAAATAACATCTTGAGGTAAAGTAAATATAAATTTTTAATATATAATTATAATAATACAGTATTATAATTATAATATAAATACATTATAAAAATCATAGAGATGTTAAATATACAACAATTTCTTGACTTAAATAAAAACATTTCTTGACTTCATATACTTCTACAATAACTATGAAGTAGTATTTGAATTCTACTAAAAATAAAGTAAATACAGTAGAGTCCTACTGATCTAGGTACCACGAATATGATATTCCAGCTAATACGGACCAGCTTCTTAAAAATTTCTTCATTAAAACAAGAAACATTGCAGATTATTGATTTATTGATTATTGATTACTGATTTAAACTTATCCGTTTTATATGCTGTGAAACATAACTACCATTTTTTTCTTTGTTTTTACTGTATTGAGAAACATTTGGTATCACAGTTAACTTATATTTTATGTCAAGTAAGTGCATACCCTAAATTTCTTTTTCCTTTAGTGTAACATTATACTTGTGATTATAGTTTAAAGTATATTTAAACTTATATTTTCATTTATATAATATTTTGAACAGCTAAAACTTTGTTTTATTTACATTTTGTTCGCTCTTTTAACGACTCCCTATACCAGAAAATAGTCGTAGATAGCGACTATTGTTCTGTTTAAACTTGTGTTCTGTTCTGGGTCCAATCACATCTAGTCTGGAAATTATATTCAAAAATCCATAGACACACACACACTTTATAATAGTGCATATGTGGTAATAGCCTTTATAAACCACCAAAAAATTATTACAAGAAATTATTCCATAGCTTTATACTGAAGAGTCGCGGCGGCTATACTGAACTGTATAGCTTTATACTGAACAGTCGCAGAACGGAGCGGTTGTGGCGTAGTGGCTAGCTGTTAGCACGGGTTCGATTCCTCCTGGGCCATCTGATTTAGATACGACTGTTCCCTCTTGCAAGGCGATGGCAAACCAGCGAGAGGTATCCTGCCTAGTATAAATCCTTCCCAACTATGCCATTCGGATCCAGAGTTAAACTGAAGTTCCCATATACCTGTGAGAGACTTAGTAACACATGCACCACGGGTATATGCGGGGAGGGTACAAACCAGTCGAAAGACTGAAGGACCAAATAATAATAATTATAATACTGAACGTGCACTGTCTGAATATTTCCAGTATGTACTAGTGAAAAAAATCCATATACTGTGTTGTTTAACAAGCTGGACTCATCTTAATGTTAAATAACATTAAAGTGAATACAGTTGTATGTATTGCTTTAACTGAATCGTAAAGTTCGGTTTCGGCAAATCATGTTTATTACATTCATTTTCTCTCATCTCACTGTTTGCTGTGTGTTAACCATAAATTTACAAGATCACACGAGAAATTTCATTCTAACATAATATGATAAGCTAAACTGTGTTTTCGATGGCCATCATTTTTCTTTGGGTGAGAACGCCCAAAGCACACAATAGATAAGTACACACAAGTTGTACAGCGAGTACTCATCACAATTATTAAATAAAATTAATTTATTCCTTCTGACCGGTCGATTTCAGATCTTCAAATACAGAAAGTTTGCTTTGTAGTTTGTAATTACAATAATAACAAGTCGCAATAGGTTTTTAGTTTTAAAGATTGTAGTAAGAATTCTGGATTAGTGTCTATATCAGTGATGTTTATTGTAGTTTAGATTGTGTAGTGGTTTATATCAGTAGTAAGGGAAACAGCAAATAGTTGTGGGGTTTGAGATGGGGGCGCAACTAGCTTATACGACTTCTAGGTGTCACTTTTCGACACTAGAAAATTTTTCCATTTGCATTCTGTGTCGGAACTAAATCAATTCACCTAAGCAACCTATGGGGTACTTACTCTGAACATTAAAACGGCATACTGATTTAACAAAATCAGGCAGTCACAGGCAAGTCGTGATGTGCATGGCATATGCCAGTGATTTCCACCCGGCAGCCCTCTAGTAGTATTTGCAGTATTTGCTGTAGTCCTCTTTTTTCATCATATTATAAGACCCGGTCTGTTTCCCTCCATTTCTTGGCTAGACAAAACAGACTTGTTTTTCTGATGTTTTGTCTTTGGTTCGTAAGGAGTTGCGTCAGTAATTCAGAGTTATGTTTAAATGTTTTGAAACTACTGCTTTACACACAGAAAGATCTGTGTTTTTAATGGCTGCAGCAGATCGACCTTAATTTTCATACTGAAGATTCTTATATTAATCTACAGTGTTTAATACCTTTCGTATGTCTTCATCATTATACTGACATAATAATGATTGTACTGTTAAATGTATAAATTAACTCTTTACTTATTTTCAAAAATAAAGAAAAGATTTTTTTTTAGTTTTACATTATTTGTGAAAAATTGAATGATTATGATGCTGCTTGCTGGTAGGCTCTAGAGTTTAAATGGGTTCCTCAGACACTTTTCTGTTGGAAACCACTGGTTCCAGGAAACTATAGCATATACAGTGGAACATCGATATAACCCCCCTGTGATATAACGCGACCCTTGATATAACGCTCATTTTTCACAGTACCGGCAAAGTAAATAGTTAAACTTGCGACCTTTATATAAACCGACCCTCGATATAAAGCCCTTTTTGGCTGGTCCGCAGAAGAGCATTATATCAAGGTTTCACTGTCATAAAAATGTGAAATTTCAGAGTTTAAATTAAAATTCTTAATATATAACAGCAATATGAAAGCTGACTATAGCTATATACAAACAAAATTAATTTACTTATCAAGTTTTTAACTACAAACGGTTAAATTAACAATAAAAAGTATTGGATCTCTAGTTTACTGTATTGGTTTAGTTGTAATTATAATTAAACCCTGAAAAGTAGCACTTACTGACTGTAAGATTTAAATGCTTTTCTTTGCTTTGTGTGTTCAAATATTGTAGAAAGTATGCATGGTGAAATCTCCGTAAAATGATTGTTGGTACAATTATAATCCTTTGTGCAAACGATAAATGTGGTCCTGGCCACACACACACACAGTGGCATAACTATGGGAGGGATCGGGTGGTAAATCCTCCCCAGAGCTATTAAAAATTTAATTTCAGTGAAGTGGGCCATTATCACTTAACATAGGCCTGCTTATAAGCCAGTGCTCTGTGTTAAAGGAATGCTTATTATAACATGACATAAGATAGTGAAAATGCACTGATGATTAATAATAAACAAAAAAGCTGAAGATAAGAAGAAATGTCAAAAAACATAACTCAAAGATTAAGGACCAAATTATGAAATGACAATTGACTAAGGAACTGACGATGACTTGACCCAATAGATTGGAGAAAAACAAGAAGAATAGAATGGAACAAGAAAGAAGGAACAAGAAACCAAATGTAAACAAGAATATAACAACAATCATTGTAATCCCCAAAATATGACTAATAAATGTATGTAAAACAATGCACTAAAACAGTTAGGGCATAAATAGGATGTAACCATGTAAACATAGAAAGTAAGATAGAAATATTATGTATATTCTATGTAGGGGGAAGAAACATGTACTTATAAATATAAGGTAGGAAGCTAAAAATAACCATACCCAATTAATAATGATAAACATAGTCAAAGCAAGTAAAAAATACTTTGAGCCAAATAAAGGCAATAACGAATAACAAAAAGTGATCAATGTGAATTGAAAATAGAATAATTATTAATGACCAACAACCACACAGTGATATTAAAATAATTAGACAAACAGTGTGAGTAATATCAAGTGAATGATATAAATAAGTGGATAATTATAAATAAGTGGGGAAAAGCTATGTACATAGCATATTATGAAAAAGTGAAAGTGTTAAGGAATAAAGAAACCTTCTATGAAGGGAAAAGTGCAGTGAGTGTGCAGTATAAAGTACTTAAGAAGTAGACTGTAATAGTATAGCTAAACAGCCTGTGATAGAACTTCATGTTAGCAAATAAAAATGAACTCATTATACCATTAGTAATTTCAATAATAGTAAGTAAGAATGAATATAAAATAAGATGTAAATTAAGTTATTAGAGTGGAAGATAAGAAGGACAGACACTGTATTTTAGTGAAGGAATTAGTAAGTGAGATATATTGTGTAAGGTACTGTTTAAAATTAGTATTATAAAAGTTTCGTTATTGTTTTAAAAAAACCATAGAATATAGTAACTTATAAGATAAACAAGATAGAAATAAGAAACCAAAAAACAGTTAGAAGTTGAATTTCAGGTTTGAGCCTGGCAAGAAAATGTTTGTTTTTATAATAAGAGGTGTGGTTAGAAGCACCAATGTTTTATTATCTGTTTCTATAAAAAATTGTTTAATGTACCAATATATAAAGCTAATAAGTTATAAAGAATGTTAAATAGTAGTATGGGGAAGTCTAGGCTCTAGGCCTAACATTTAGTGAAGGAACTTTGTAAGTTTAAAAAAGAAAACAATAACACAGTATCAATCAGAGTATATCAAATGTTTAAGCAGTTAAGTAAGTGTATCTAGTACAAAAATGTATAACTAATATCCAGTTTTAAAATAACTACATAAGAAATACAAATAAGAAAATAAGGAAAAGGTTATTAACTATTCAAAAGTAATCATGAGGGATATCAAAATAATCCTTAACAAAAAAGAAGAACAATGGTGTTCATATAATTGATGTTACTACTAATATAAGAAAGAAATCTTAATTTGAAGATATTTTATAAATTTAAACCTAAATAAAACGTTAGAATATAACAATGTCATAAGATATTGACCAATGAGAAATGGCATAATTTGATAAGTAACCATAGCAACTGAGGTTTATTACAAAAAATACCGTTGGAATCATAATTACTTCATTATTGACTAACGCGGAGGGCGGATGTATGAAGCTCTCGATCTAAAATTAACTATAAAAACTTTAAATTTTAACCAATTTTGAAAGAAAAGTATTGGAGAAGCCTTCCAACTTACATCCGATGAGATGAACAAGTATTAAAATATTTAAACCATAAAAATCACAGTAAAAAATACGAATACTTCAAATGAACGTAATAGACGACCTATCCTGAAGGAAGAAGTGGATTGACCTAACTCAACCTGAGGACATCGAACACCTACGAAGACTGGTGGAAGCCGAACTTCGAATTGGAGCCATTTGAACGGGAATTTCGAACCATCCAAAGAAGAGAGGACGACTAGAAGTTTCCTGAAGAAGAAGACGATCATCGGAGAAGCCACGTCAAGAAATCGATGAGTATAAACTAACAACTTCACTTCAAAATCAATTTCCAATTATCCATAATAACGAGATATAACTTTGATATTAAATTATAATAAATTTTAAAAAACATAACTTGCTGACAAGAATTTAACCAAACCTATTCTAATTCTCATTGCCAATAACTTACTTTGTATGTATTAGTATATTAACCATCGTGTATTTAGTTTTAAGGAAACTTATGATTTTGTGCATTTTTAGCCGATAATCCAACTTCTGTTGTCAAAAGGACCTATTTCCTGAGAAAAAATTAGAATTTCATAAAACAAAACATTGTATGCCATGCTGGCGTTTTACGTACGACTGAGCGATGCCAACTGAACAATTTGTAAACCCCGGTATTAACATAAATATATCTATTATTCATTAACTGTAATTGAACAGGTATAATATAAAGAAGGGTTCAATAAATTTTAATATTCCTCAACTGCTGTATGTTTGATTCTTATAAAACAAGGTAAAATAAGAAATTTTTATAAACAAAACACCAACATACTACAGTTAGCGAATTCGACACTGCAAGACAGCGTGAGCCAATCAGGTGGCGAGGCGGTAAGATTTGATTTGAACGACGAGAGATACGGTTAGCCAGTAAGTATTGAAAAAAGGCATAACCCGGCCCGCTACACACGATTAGTTTTCACAACAGTAATTAACCAATTAATACCCAATAATCTACCCACAATTACACAGTTATATTACGAATACGGCGAATACAACGAGTGACATAAAATCGCTCATCACACACATAAACGTCTGTTACAAAGACGAATACTACGGGGAACATTTTAAAAACCCTGTAAAACGTCACAGTTACAAAGTGACGATCCCAACAGTGGGGCTTTTCGTTTCTGTTAAAAAGACGCGAATAAAGCTTGTTTTAAACACCCCAAAAACGTCAAGTTACATTATTAATAATTATGTGGGAGGAATGTTGAATTTATCATTTGCAAGGAGTAGACTAGTTGCTCCTCGGGGAAGATTAGACTAGTTTGAAGATTGGACTTCACGTTTTCAGGTCAAATGAGAAATTTAGGATTCTTCCCATATAATTTTGTGAAAAGATTTTAGAAATCCTTTGCATATCAAAGTTTTAGAGTAAACATGATGTGAAGTATAGGGATTCGAAAAAACAATATGGAATAGCACTGATTTCAAAATATTCAGTTTTGATAACCGCTATTCAAATTGAAGGTAGTAAATTTCATGTCATTAACAATCATGTTATTTGTACATTTGTATGCTTAACAGACTTCTGAAAACAAGTATTTTTGAAAATATTTTGAAACCCCTGTTTTAATACCTATTCAAATTGAAGGTAGTAAATTTCATGTCATTAACAATCATGTTATTTGTAGATTTGTATGTTTAACAGACTTCTGAAAACAAGTATTTTTGAAAATATTTTGAAACCCCCGTTTTAATACCCCTTAATAATTATTTAATTTAAGGTTGTTGTCCCAAGAACCGTTTTAAGCAAATTATTCTTTGGGTTACATTATTTTTAATGTGAAATCCAGCAACAGAATCTTCTCATTTTTCTGGATTAAAGTCAAGAACTGCTAGTTTACCCATGCAAAGATGGTTCAAATCATAGAGATATTAGAGTAAAGGAGTCATGACATAGACAACCCAGTAAGGGGAATGTGTCTGGGTGAAAATGATAAAGGTAGATTAATAGGCCCTGCTTTTGTTTTGTGGTGCATTCATTTTTTTTTTTTTTTTTTTTTTTTAAGGCTGTAAATACGTACATTATTTACCAAATAGTGAGTCATTAATATGATGTTATTATTAAGAAAATTCCAACTGTATTTTATTAATGTAAAAATATTGTAATTCCCTTTTTATTTCTACAATTATTTTTCTGTAAGCCTGATTTTAACACACACGTCTGACTTATAGGCCTGTAAGTAGGCCTACGTTAAATGATTATACATGTTGTTGAAATTTTTGATAATTGTGGGGAGGGGATTGGTCCCCTGATCTACCCCCAACTGCTTGTAGTAGTATTGGTATTTCAGTGGAAAATGAACAAATGGTAGACATGAGTAGTTGAAAGTTGACAAGTTTGAACAGGGAAAGCTTGAACAGCAGCTGTGTGTGTGTGTTGCGAGAAGGGAGTAGCAGGATAATGTACAGAATGAGCCCTGTGATGCTTCCAGTGCATGGTTATAGTTTGTGTTCCTTGCTTTATATGTTGTAAGTCGTTTAGTTTCTGTGTGTCAGTGAACAACAAAATGTAATTTAGATTTTTTTTAAAATGACTATTCAGTGTTTTTGGAGTTGTTAAAAGACTTATTAGACATATTGTGCGTGTGGATAGCCAGTAGGCCTATTGTAGAATGAGTTTTGATCAGGTAAATTGATCATTATGTATTATATAGTATTATTTTGATTTTGACAAACCTGAAAGTCAAAACTCTTTGTCAGTGTCATAAGAATAAATAGTCATAGTGTCATAAGTTGGTTATAAATAGTGGCAAACCTATCATTATTATTTCTTATTTGTAGTATTTCAGGGTCAGCATAACTGTATTTCAGAATCCGTTATAAGTAAAAGAAAAAAGTAATACAGAATATTAAAAAAAACTAAATTATGGTATAAAATCGGATTCAAATTAAAATATTCGAGTTAACACATTATACAAAGAGGTTGTTGTTTGCTGTACCTTTTTCATAAAATTACATAATTCTTTTTTTCAGTAACATAATACAAGAATGTAGTCTGTACTATTCAAGTTGATTCACTGAACCTATTCTTTGTTTTGATCAGTAATTCGTCTAACTTCAGATTGAAATTATCCACAAGGGTTACAAGAAACTCAGTAAATTATAGCATGCGATACATAAAAATAATTGGTGTAAATAAGGAATAAAATCAATAAAATGAACTATCCTAATACTGCCAACTGTTTATTGAATAAATGATGAAGGAGTAGCACTATCTGTATGTGGAAGAATAATTTTGTAAATGTTAGTACTTTAGCAGATAGTTTTTGTTGTTATAAAACCTTTTCTGAGATTATAACATGAGAGTATTTAATGAGTTGTATTATAACCATTTCTGAGTTGTATTTAAACAGAGTATAACACTGAAATTATATTCACTAGTCTAGTCAAATAATAGTCCTTATTGAAACAACAGTGAATTGAATAATCAACGAAAGGTTTGGTTGTTTTAATTCGTTTACTACAAATAATATTTTCCTTATGTCTTATGTGGGTCTTAGTCCTGTTGCGTGCTGGTGTTCAGACTAGTGGTGTTTTCTAAATGTTTCTAAAAAGTGGTGACAATATTACTATTATAACAGGTTGTGTTAATAATTAAAATTCGTTCTATTGAAGTGTGTTGGATTTAACAGGCGCGTTGTCTATTTGTTTGAATTTTTTGTGAAAGAAGCTTAAATAAATATGCAAAGGGACAGATGACATTTTAATACGAACGTTTGATGAATTGCGATACAGTTGCTGTTTTGGTGTCCGCGTAGTTTGCATTGTAAATTCTGATGTGTGTACAGCAGGCCTGTAACATTGAACGGTTAAATGTAGTTTTAATTCCCCGTGTATTGTTTTGAAAGTGTACAATAAATATTTATTTGTGAAAAGCGTGGCTGTAAAAAGTGGTCGCGGGTTTGCAACGTAATTATTTCGATTCGTGCCGACGCCGTTACTTGAGTCGAATATGTGCTTTTCTGAATATACAGTCGCGGGCGTGCAACATCCGCGTGTTGTGTATAAAAGCGTTCACGGATTTGTGTAACCTGTTGAATTGTTGTTAGTTGTTAGACAGCTGTTTGTTGCTGGGTTTTGAATAGAACGCGTAGCCTGTTATCGCAATAGATCGGTTATTGCGTGTTCAGGTAAACGTTTAATTCTATTTGAGATTGAATGCGTTGATTATTGGAATTTATTAGCGTGCTCATTGTTCTTGTGTGGAGATTTCTACAGCGAACGTAGGCCACGTGTTGCTCAGTATTGCTCGAGTTCCTAACGCCCGTAATGCGCAATAAAATGGAGTGTAGAGTCGCTATTATCAATTTAGGACACTGGCATTGAAGTTAGTTCGTGTGGACCGGTGGCGGCTGGTAATGTTTTTGACTGGGGGGGGGGCAAAATTTAGTTGTACCCATTATATTATGTAAAAAAAAAACAGTAGAAACTAAATTATTGCTATTATCATCAAATAATTGTAAAATTGAATCTTTTGCTTCACTACTAAAATTATTGTTAATATAAAAAACCTGCCTTGCAAACTACAAATATTTAAAGTGTTTGAAACTAAAATTATTTATAACCCCGTTTTATAATTTTGTTGTGTAATATCTAAATTCGGTTTTGGTGGCCCTAATTTTTTTAGTTCTATTTTCTTTTCGTAAGTAAGTGAATTTGAAATAATCAATCGTTTAATATTACTTACCGAATTCATAGCCATTTTAATCGTTTCTAACAAATACGCACAGAAGACACAGGCTCAAGCCTACGCAGAATAAGTTATATACACGTTTATGTAGCCCTACGCAAGGTTCGACAAAAACACTATCGTACACAGAATACACTGCCTAATAAAGAATAAATTATTAGAACATTACGTTTACACAAAAAGTACAACAAGAACACAATCAAAACTACATAAAACACAAGAGAAAATATATGCACTTATATATGCTATATGAAAATATATGCTATAACAGCAACAGAGAAGTTTTGAACAACGCTCCCTGTATGAATTTAGCTGCGAAATCAGAAAGCGGGGAAAGCCCTACCTGTAATGGCGGATGCTCATGTAAATGCATAGACATGTGTACACGTCTCTTGCCCCGCTCCCCGAAAGACTGGCCTATGCAGGGAGGACGATAGCGAAACCGTCCTGCCTGCGGTACCATGCCGAAAACATCGGGTGATCGCTATTAGTCGCCCCAAAAATATCTTTCAATAAGGATACTACACATTATCACATTATAGTTATATTATTGACAAGTTTAATTTGCATATTTAGTGGGAGGGCTGCGCCCTTTTGCCCTCCCTGTACGAGCCGCTACTGGTGTGGACTAATTCTAGACTGTAGCTCAAGCTTTCGTGGCAGTTTTCTACTACCGTAATTTTGGAAATATGTATTTGATGTGGGCGATCTTATTTAATAGTGCTTATAACTGAAAATCGTGGTAGTACCACGACTTGCACGGTGAAATGTTGGTTCTTTTTCGAGGAGAATGACTTTTCGGGTATAATTTTTTTGTGGAGTTTGGCAAAGCGATTTCGCGATTGCGACCATGAAGTCGACAAAATTAATTTACTTTCAGCACAAATAAGGGACGTCGTGGAATTCGCGGTGCCATCTTGACGAAACCCGTAGGATTTCCCGAAACGCCCCCCGTTGAAGAACCTCCGCGTTGTTTGAGAAAAACAAATTAAAAAAAAAAAAGAACTGAGGCAAAATCTCAAAATTTGATACCGTAACATAGGCGTGTATTGTGGATTTAAAATGCGTACTTGAATATGTCCTTAAACGTATTGCCATACTGTGTTTCCGTTGTTCTTCATCATCACTGTGTAATTAGTGAAGGAACTACAGTGTCGAATGAAATAAAACCTAACACAGCCAAATGTTTAAAAAATACCTTCCACAGTCGTTATTAGTGTCCTGCGCCTAATCAGGCCGTTAACGATTCGCATTTCAATATCTCTGTACACGTTTCTAGGTCTTGTGCGGAGTGCAATACAAGTTAGCTTTGTCGACTGTCGGAGGTTATGGAGCCAAGATAGTTGCAGTCCATTTTTTTACCATCTGTTTTTCCTTTTAAAACGAGTCTTAGTGGGGCATATCGGGTCCTCTTTGAATATTTCACACGTATGCAAAATTTTCTTCATTTGATAGTCGCAAGTAATTTGGGACTAACGCCACATTCTCTTAAGTGCGGTGTCATTTCTAGTGTGGCTTGCCCAAGAAATTCTCAATAGACCAGGGGGGTGGCGTGGGTACATAACACCTGTTGCCGGTTGTGGTAGGCCTAAAACTTAACTTAAAAATTTATTCGAATTTTTCCTTGTACCAAGTGTTCTTTTTAGAGCATTTTCTATCATTCGCTGGCAGAAGAAGAGGGTCCCGGTTCAGTGTGATATGACTCTCATTATACGGTACTTACACAGAATAAATCAGGACACAAATAATCGAATTAAAAATAATAAAAACAAACAGAGAAACACTTGATTAAACGAACAAAACACAAATAAGTACGTAGTAACTGTTGCACGTTGGTTCCGAAACGAACATAGCTGCTAACTGAGGGTTTTGCCGGTTTATACAGCGGCAACACGTTGGGTGGACGAATGTGTCCTCCCTCCGGAATTTGTACACTGACAATTGCTACGAGATCAGTGACCGTACGTAGTAAGACATTGCAGATGTCCAAGACGGTGCATGTGCCCAGTAGTTCGAAAGCAATGCTACGCTTTTCTTCAAGTTTCCCTACTTGTATTGTTCGGATTTCAAATTATCAAATAACTAAAGTATTCGTTCTGTGAAATAATTAATATTATTTTCTCTTATTTCCAGTACTGTTGCCGCCGGCAACAACGGTTACATGGACCCCACGCTACTGAAAATAGACGTTTATATAGCCACAATGAAAGGTGAATAATACGAATGTACAGTGCTTTGTGTCCATGATTCACGTGCGTAGAGAAAACAAAAATCTCTTTGAGGCAGAGCTCCAGTGTGAAGTGGCTTTAGTTTGAGAAACGCAGATCGAGCCGTTTCGACTCTTGTTTTGACTGTGTGAATAGTCTGTGAGTGTAAAATTAGCGATCTGTTACAAAATTTCTCTCTCCAGAAAAGTGCTCTACAAATCAACCCGCTGCAGTACGTGTTCGGTCAATTGACAAACGAGTCGGCCAGATGTAAGATAACATTTTACCGTGGCCGTAGGTAACAGCTGATTCCGTTCTACTTTACAGCTGATCACTCGGTCAGCTG
Organism: Magicicada septendecula; assembly: GCA_034769895.1. Taxonomy (NCBI): domain Eukaryota; kingdom Metazoa; phylum Arthropoda; class Insecta; order Hemiptera; family Cicadidae; genus Magicicada; species Magicicada septendecula. Next base: position 559,871,560 of record CM068369.1, read on the forward strand.
GCTGGCTAATTGGCCAGCTGGAAACTGGATTACAAAGGAGACGTAATGTCAAGAGTTGTGTAACAATGTACAGCATTAACGGTAGAAGGTCAGGAAGTTGGGGAAACGACGATAGTGAAAGTGTCGTCGTCTTCCACGAGGGTTAATTGAAGAATAAATATTTGAACAGTGGTAGTAGTAGTAGTAGTAGTAGGTAGGCAAACCGGTTGTAAAGAACGCTCGCGGACATGTGCGTTCTGTATTGTTGTGTCTTCATCGTCTCAACTTTCTCCGGCATGGCGCGTCGCGGGACCGGTACCGTGAGCGTAATCTGTGACGTCACGCTTACCCTCCGTGATCACCAAACTTATCCGCCCTTCAACTACGTACACTCTCAGCTATTTGTAGTATATATAAATTGCACGAAACAAGCTCAAATAATTAATAAACGATTTTAAAATTATTGTATTGTTAAGCAGATATGTTTGATTTTTTACTACTTTGTTACAGATAAAAATAATGTATTTCTGCGATTATACATTATTAGTTATTTCAGTATATTTTCACGTGACGTAAATGCAAAATTAACAGTTTTCACTGTTTAGTAGAAGGGGGGAATTTTCTTTTGCCAAGGATTCTGGATATGCAGTGTCGTGTGTGCATTTTTCTTCTTCTCCTCCTCCTCCTCGACCCAGAGGTTGGTGGACTTCCAATTTGTTCCCTTCCGAATACAGTCGCTTAATCATCACGTACCTTCTTCCTCCGTTTATTTCGTCCACATACTCCTGCCTGGGCCTTCCGCGCCCACACGCCCTCAGTTGTTCTTAAACAAGTAATATCCTACTGGATCTTTAGTGGAGCCCCGTTGCCTTCTCCACCCTGTGCCGTTGAACTTCACAGTTCCGTACCGCCTTTAGGGATGGTTTCCCTTTCCACGGGAAAGAGAATGCCCTATCGTCCGCCCTCTTTGGAGGTCGTTGACACTTGGCTGAAGCGGATCTCCTTACCCAGGAGATGCTTGGTCTCTGCACTCTTTAGCCGTATATGATAATCGTGTATATATAAAAACAAACCTTTGGGAGGTGAATGTCAGGATTTCAGGGAGCATCGAATCCAGTACCTTAATGGTATTTCCCGAACTCTCCAGTACTTTTAGGAGGCTGGTGTATTATCGGGATGCAACAGTGCCATAAATTATCTTTCCAAAAAAAAAATCCACTGTCACGATCTTCAGTTCGTTGGCACAGGTGTCTTTGAAGACTCTGTAAACCAGTATTAGTGCGTAGGTCTACCAGGCTCGCCAAAAGAATCGTTACAGCAATTGATCACATTCTTTTCGCAAAATTTATTGCCAAGTTCGTCAGTCTTACGTTGTATAATGTTAAAATATCGGATAATAAAATCGGAGACTCTAGCGCTGTAAAATTTCCTCGATTTTGTTTTGACCAGACTTCGTATTTTTGCCGATTTGAGTCATGTTAGAGCATCACGTAATATAGGATTCATCATCGCCCCGTATTGATTCGCTGCCTGGTGAAGTATTGCGTTTTCGTTGATTATGGACAAAAAAAACTGTTGTGGTTGTCCATTTATATGATATTTAAGTTACCGATATGTCAAGGAAGTGTGTGTACGGCGTCACCTGGCGGCGTAACGGACATTTGCTCGCCGTCGACGTAACGCTCGCTCGCCGTCGCACGTGCTCCGCATCAAACAGCTGCTCTGCCACGGCCCCTTCTCGTCGCCGCCGCTGCTGCACTTCTTTGTTTAATTGCACTGCTACCGTGTGTTCGCTTCCCCGCTGTCTTATTTAACCGCGCCTCGCTTCTTTGTAAACCGCAGCAACGGGTTGTGTCGCTGCCCTGCGGCCCGCCCAGTAAATAACGTTCAACGGATGCGCGTAGGAATTACGTGATGACGATTCCCTTATGTGGGGCGTTGGAAATGGCGGTCGGAGGGGTACAGAAAGCAATAAAGTGCGTGTCCCTTATTCACCCACACACTTTTATTAAAATAAAAGTGATGGTAATGGCAAATTGAATTAGTAATGTGATTGTTCACATTAATCTAATGGTAATGTGGCGCTCGTCGGCACAGTGATGGAACGTTCGAGACTCACGATTGCAACGGCGGAGCTGCGGTCGTGACATCGAGTCGGGAAGGTTACTACGTGCCCACCCCTAAGCCGAGGGTTAGAGCTGCACGTCTCAAACCCAAGGGTACTGACCACAACATCGTCAGGCACCTGGTCAGCATTCAGAACAATAAACCTCCAGGTCGATGGAGAGTCGGGGATGGTATAAGCAGAGGTTTGGAACATCTCCGTTATCCTTACAGTTTCTGCCCACCCTTAACGGTGGGGATAAACAATACAGCGGGCTTGTCTGGCTGCGACAAATAGACAAGAACTTACAGGCCGTTCAAGGCATTTTGTGACCCCTTTAATGCGTTAGGCAGTTGTAGTGGTTCCTTCATGAAAAGGACACTATGTAGGAGACTTTGGGAGAGGTCGTGCAACAGAGTTCGGGGTTCTCACGATGCGACATGGGGGAGGGGGAGGGGGAGACCTTTGTCCCTGACAAAATCACGTAGAGCTTAATAACCAAACATCGCGGCGACTTCATAAATTTTTCCTTTGTAACCGGAAGTAGGCCCAGTTAACAAAGGCGAGTCTTCTTCGCGTTTCCTCTTCCCATTTCTCTCGTGCAGTAACTCTCCTCTTGTTTCTCAAGTCTGTACTGACCTATGCGGCACCCGCTTGGTGGTCAGTTTTATCCGCCACCAACAGGCGTAGATTGGAAAGTTTCCAATCGAAAACCCTCTGTTCCTTGCCGGGATCTCCTTGGTTTGTAAAGAACGATGTAATTCGAGGAGGTCTTCGAGTTCCTACACTGTCAGCCTTTGTCCGGTCGTTAGCTGTAACTCTTTTTGTTGCGGCTGCGACCTCTTCCTTCCCTTACCTACGGATCATCAGCACCACGCAGCCGCCTCCGGGTCAAACGCCCTCGGGCGATTCTCGATGACCCGCCGTAAACGCATTAGTAATATCTAACACCTGTACCTGCACCTGAGTTTACCTACTAAGCTGCCCTCCTTGCACGCCGACCGCGCTGTTACGCCTATCACTGGGACGCAGGCTCTCTGCCTCGCGGAGTGCGACCGACGCCTCATGGCGTTGTTAGCTGGACTTGAGACAGGTGACATCTGTCGCCTGAATCGGCTCAAGCGGCAGTGCCCAACGATAAATAAGAATAAAGTTTTCTTTCTCCCCCGCCTTCTGAGTTAACTTGTCACCGATTGTCGCTGCCAGTTTTTAGGAACCCGTCTACTGCACCAGACCTAAGTATATCAGCAAGGAGCCATTGGGCTCGACCCAGATGCTGTAGTCGTGCACCGGGTGCAAAGACGCCCCCCGCTACTACAATGCTACGGCTACAACAGTTTCCTCTTCAGTGTTGCTTAAAGTAACAATCTGTAGGTACGTCACTTTGAAAACGGCACACTTCACGAACCGTTTCGCACGGTTGATCATAAGTCGTACGTCGGCCTAGTGTGTCTTTCTTTGTTTCATCCAAACAGTTATCGTTATCCTGCGTAAGCGCGCCCGTGCCTTCCCCCCTCTTGCACTCTCTCAGTCTTTCTCACACCTTTTATTCCCACACTAATTTTTTCACACGCTTTCTCCACTCTCATTCGTTCTGTTTTACGGTCATTGTATATCGTGTGTTGTTGTTGTCGGGTTTCGTACCAGCGTTTTCACATTTTGTTTCAACCATTTTTTTCGTTTCTTTTTTTTAATCTTTCTGCTCCGTATGGATAAAACGCGGCTCTGTGCTAAAAATAAATTTTACAAAACAATAGATATCTCTGATTTAATGTATGGTAGCGAGATACGGGATTTGACCTCGAAAATTGACAAACAATATACAGGTATTCCAAGATGAAGTTGCTACGAACCGTGAAGGCTACACAAGAGCGGACGGAATTAGAAAGCAAGACATTCGCGACCAACTAAATATTTACAACATGGATGAAAAAAGTCCCCTGTATTCAAGGTAGAAGCACTTATAGACTGTTATCCTGGCCAGATGAAACCTGATTTTTTTAACGGGTTGGTTATGTCTCTCCGTCTTCCTGTCTGTTGACTTTGTATGATCACAGTCTTCAACGTTAGACAAGGAAAGAAGATGGTATAAATGTTCTTGGTCCCAAAGGTTTTTTATTTCCAGTCTTCGGAACGTCCATGCCATCTTTCCATCTGTCCCTAGTTTGATAATGACGATCGCTCGAGCCGCCGTATGACAAAGAAACTGTTTGTAACAACCGGCTTCGGGCGAAAGTTGAGTAAATAATGTGTTTATAACTTAATAATTATAAACTGTGTTTGTTGACCCTCGTCGCTACACAGTTGCGCAACTTTGTTGCCAACACGATGGAATGGTACGTGCTAAAGCAACATGTTGCAGGGGACTAGTTCTCTATAACGTCACTAGAGCGCAGGCTTTCTTAGTCTTAGTCACATCCTCTTCTACGCTAGGGTGTCGAGGAGTTGCAAAGAGATCGCCACTGTTGCCTCTGGAGAGCAAGCGCCCTTGCCTGAATCCAAGGGATGCCCCCCGTCTTCCAAGAAGCCTTCAGTTTCAAAAATTTCCGCCCGGGTTTTTCTCGTTGGTTTCTTTGAGTAAGTGTGGTCTCGAGTGTGCAGGTTATTGGCTTACAGCACCCATAGCTTGGTGGAGGTGTTGCCTCCTGTCCATCCAGATCTACATGGTGTTGCTTCAGCTGCCTGATATCATGGCTCAGCCCACTCCCTGACGACGTGCTATTGCACCAACCAGGTTGCAACTTCGGAAAGAGAATGTCATTTCCTACAATGCTCTACTATGAGCCATGGTTATACCGCCAATACTCGGTCGTCAGAGCCTCGTCAGTGGTGATAGGATGCGCCGGATGTAAAGACATCGCGCGGGAAGGTGAGGTTGACGGTTGTATGGGAGAGGCTAATTGAGACGCGTCCCATTCCTTACACCCCAGGCTTCCTTGTTGTTTTAAACCGGTAAAGTTATGATTGATAACTGTCGTGTGAAGTTTCAGCTTATTATAGTTCATTGATATAAGGTTTGTTATACGTTAAATCTATCAGGTGGAGTAAAGTCGAAGACATTCGATACTTGTGTTGTATGAAAAAGAAACTATGCTATGAGACATAACGAACAGTAAACACAAAAATTGCAATAGTAGAAGTGAAGTTCTAGACAAAACTTCAAGCGTATGTAAGTCGAAAAGTTGTCGATGTTAAATGAAAACTGCATAGTCTGTATTATTCAAAGTTTGTAAGTCATTCATTCAGAATTTTCGTAGCCCCATTGAAGTTGCAAAGTCTCACTAGCTGGTTTAGCCAAGAAACCCAGTGTATATTTTAACGTGCAGCCAGACACAAAATGTGCAGTAATAAAATTTCGAGAAAAAAGTCGGGAAAATAAATTAACTTAACATATGAGTAAAAAATAATGTAATGAAACAATATTTAGCCTTATTAAAAACTAAAGCAGTTTTAACTTATGCGTAACATATTTCATTTTTATTATTGTCTTTAAAACTCTTGTCTAAAAAGGTCTTGCTCTTCATTGTCTTTTTCTCGAGGACTTCTTCTTCCTTCTCTTTGCTTTCACGGCTCTTCTTGCTTGCCTCTGGAAAACCCCTTGAAAAATAAAACGGCTTCGTTGCTTTTGGAGTCTCACTGACTCGGTATTGTCTTTTATTCATCCATGTAAGCACTGCATTGAAGGGACCCCACTCCGACAACGATGGCATGTTAAAATGAATATACAAGTGGAGATTTTCAGTGTCAATACTAATGCGTTGGCGGTGATCAGTTTTCAGCATGTTACTGGCACTTATAATTCTTTCTACATCCGAACTGTGGGGCTTGGCTGCTAAGATTCTAGCCAATATGACACAAGTGTTTGATTGGCAAAAAAATTTTACTTTTCTTGAAGGGTTTTTTTCTTCAGTGCCTCCAGTTCTTGGAAGCTCTTGGATATCTTCAAATTCTTGTGCAAGAGATAACAAATCAAGATCTGACCCCCATGCCAACTGTCTTACATCACAAGAAAATTTAAAGTTCACAAAGGACAGTGTTTCTTCAAGCACTTAAATCCGAGAACCCCCGGACCCCCCCCGTTCTGGTAAACAACACATTTGTGCAGTGATAAAAATTTCTTAAAGTATACCCTGAAGAAATCACGAAACCCACCAACGAGGACGTTTGTGTTTCTATAAAAACTTTGTAGTATGCTCCAACCTTAACAGCGAAACCACAGTATCGTCATCCATGGTACTGTTGTGGCATTGGAACAGCGAACGTTCTGTAACTTTGTCCCCAACACAATGTTAGGCTGGAAACAAAGCTTTATGTGGACTATTGAGACACGCAGTTGTCTGTCGTGGGTGTTTGAGTTACGCGTAATTGTGATGACCTTTACAGTAAGCGCGCAGTCGATACTTTTGACTATAACACTGTCTCCCACTGGGCTTTGTTGAAATGTTAACTGGCAGCAGGTGAACTTTATCTACAGTTACGATTATGTAGGTTACGTTCACTAAGTTAGCTTAAACGTGAGTGTTAGGGGTCCTGTTGTGTCCACATGACTTCACAGTTGCTGCTGGTCACAATCGTTGGACCCGCGACCTGGGATAAACGTTTTATCTTATAGCAGTAAGTGTAGAACGAAATTTGGTAAGCCGTGTTCTTGTACTGCCTTCATCGTAATATTTTCCCTAACTATCTCCATTGTTTTGTTAGCCACTACACTGGGAACAAATTTTGCTACATCAAGGCTCACCATAAAATTGTTACTGTCCACTTGACGTTTTTAATGATTAAAAAAATATACAAACACTTGATAAGTTTCACAGTTTATTATTTACCTCTGACAGCTGTTTCAGCTTATAGATTAATAAGCTGAAACAGCTGTCAGAGGTAAATGATAAACTGTAAAACTTACCAAGTGTTTGTATATTTTTTAAAAACCTTTGCATTAATAATATGTTTCACCAAGTGCCCAATGAGTCATCAATCAATATCGTTTTTAATGGTGCAAACAAAGTATTTTGGATCTTTAACCGTAAATATTGTATTGACTAAGAGAGCACTAGTGATGTACGGGAACAATTTAGAAAGTTAGTATACCGGACCAAACCATGGAGACAGTCCGGGGAGAGGGTTTGGGAATTTTGAAAGGGAACTTGTACAGAACGTTTCTTAAACGCCTTTTACAATACAAGAGTAGATGTTTGGGAGTATGGTTGTAAATCCAGGGCATTTAATTTACACAGATGTCATTTAATTTGATCTCCATCATCATCATCAGCTTCGTCGATAAGGAAAAAACCAAAGCCGCTCACCGTCATCTGTGGGTCTAGAGTCTAGATGGAGCCATCCTTTGCTGCAACATGTCTTGGACGAGGTTCCTTCGCTTAATCTTCTCTACCGGTGTTTTTTGATCACCCCTCGTGTTCTTTTGCGTATCCGTTAGTATTAAAGTATTCGAAGATGGCTAGGGGGTCATTATTTTTTATCACTGTCTTCTTTCTTCTATAAAGTGCGGGAGGGGGTCAATTCTTGTTCAGGCCTTAAGTGTGATCAGGGAAAAATATGGGCGATTCAGTACGTTGATCGTGGTGTAAGAGACAACGTCTTTTGGTAGAGTATAATATTTAACCCTGTCCGCATATAGGAAAGTGCAACATGAAGGAAAATCATGGACGGCTTATCCAAATGAAAAGAGACACATAAACTGAGGAATAAGTGGTGGGTTGTGGATAATCTGAGGAGTCTTGGGGCGATGTTAACACGGTATCGTGCCGTCAGTGTTGCCACGTCAGCAGATGTCTTTTCTCCACGTAGCTACTGAAAATTTCCCCACTTTGGCATAAAGTCTCCACTGTCACAAATATTATGCTCTTAGAGCAGAGCATAATATTGTAAATGTTTAAATATAGTTATAAGAATAACGTTAAAAAACTTGGCTTAAATATGATAAAAGAAAAAGTAACCTGGAGCGATCGAGCTGAAGACTTTGAATTATTTTTCTTGAATTTGGTTCATTATAACCTACTAAATTTATACAATGTTCCAATTGCTTAATTGATAAAAATAATAATGTACAATCAGTCACATCTATTTTTTTAGTTTACATACACAGAGTTGCTATGTTTGTGTGTCATTGGACCATTTATATAAAATCAAAGAAGCTTTACCTACATTGTTTCCTAAGGACATTTTTTGTATGTACTGTAGTACACCGGAAAGTATTTCTATTCAGACCTAATTGATTTATGATTTTGTTTTCATTAAGGTTAATAACACTAAAAATTCCTCTCCATATAATCACTACTAGGCTACATAGTAAATATATATGCCAAAGTATCCAAACAAAAGTATGCCAAAGTAAACAAAATATCCAAAGTAGGAAAAGCTTCAGTATCATTCTATTTCTCTGCGTTTTCCACTCTCTGAAAAAGGGTAGTAAACTTTCGTCAGCAGCTGTATAAATATTTGTTACCCTAAGAAATCTCCATTCCCTGGTTATGTCTACAATGTCTACTATAGTAGCCTACTCCTTTCAAATACTGTACTGCGGCTGTGAAGCCAGTGCCTGCACGTTTTTCTTTTATTTTCTGTCAGAAGATTACAAGTGTCACTGCCAAAATGAAATCCGGCATCGGTTTTTGAGCCTTCAAATTTCACCACTGTGGGAGGGGGGGTGGATCTCCTGCTTACCGTACAGGAAACCAAGGCCGACGCAGCAGACAAGGCCATTTAATTTGATAAAAAAAAAGGAATTGCGCAACGTTTGCGCCAGTAAATGGCTTTGTTATCAGTGCAGGGTTTGATTGGCAACCGATTACGTTCGAATCACTATTATGTCTACGGTAATAAATTCTACCGTAACTGAGGATAATCACTTTGCTGTCAGGTGGCAGAGTTTGTGATAAAAATAACAGTTACTTAATCGATAACAAAGTGTACGGTTGTTGCACGTCCACCCCACTTTTTAAAAACATCATCATATTGGCTTTGTAGTATTTTTATTATGTAGGCAGTAACAGCCAGTTTGACATGAAGCTGCGTATTATACGAGCGATGTAAGCTCCTTACCATCTCTCCAACAATCCGACCAGCGAAACTGCGTTTGGTTGAACTCGCTGTAATCCCTATGCTGTGTGGGTACATACATTGCAAATGGAATTAATTATAGTTTCTTTTCAATATTTCTTTCAATTTTCTTCAGTCCTTTATCTTGTTTCTCCTGTGTCTACAAAAGAGATTTTGGCTCTTTGTTTCCACATGCTTTTCTTAGCGTACATAGTGTACGCACACCAGTTTTGCTGCCGAGGTGACGCCTGAGGAGCGGGGGGTCTACTGAATGATAGTGCGTGCTTGTGTTGCTGGGGTATTACTGGTTGTAAAAACATCGTTCAGACGTTCAGAACACGTATTTAGTTGTAATTTTGTGTCCGTATTAGATTAAACGTTCGTACATTATATGTAAGTGTAATTTATTGAATATTTTGTTAAAGTGTTTTTTTATTCGGTACAAGAAATACCTTGTGAGAGACAGTCAAGCCACACCGAAACCGTGTTAAACGTATTTTAAACGTGTAGTATTACAGTGCTGCGTGCAGTGGAATGGCATAGGCTACGTCACCGCGTTCCTTGTTCGGTAGCAAAGGTAAACTGCTGATAGTACAGTCATATTAATCTGTGATACCAATAGGAAATTAGGTAAAAGTAATAATCAAAATATTTATTTTAGGCTTTTTCCACGGCCGACTTCAACATTGGAGTTGGAAATAAAGTCCGGGCTATTGGGCCGTGCTCCAGTAAAGTCCGGGCTATTGGGCCGTGCTCCAGTAAAGTCCGGGCTATTGGGCCGTGCTCCAGTAAAGTCCGGGCTATTGGGCCGTGCTCCAGTAAAGTCCGGGCTATTGGGCCGTGCTCCAGTAAAGTCCGGGCTATTGGGCCGTGCTCCAGTAAAGTCCGGGCTATTGGGCCGTGCTCCAGTAAAGTCCGGGCTATTGGGCCGTGCTCCAGTAAAGTGACGTTTCGGCCTCACCTCTGCAGGCCATCCATCTTCAGTGAATAAAACGATTCAACACAACTGACACGATGTTCGTCAGTAACACCAGAATGTGAACATTCTTTGCCACAGTGTTGTGGTTACTGAATGGATCCGGGCTCGTTCTCCAGCGGGCGACCGGGTCGTACGCGTGTGGCCACTCTCGCACGACTTATCGTGGTCATTTTTTTCACGCGGAAAGTCCGCTTGAGAAATAAAAAACACAACTGTGGCTGTGGTCCTATGGCTGTAATTATGAGGTTTTTAAACGAATAAAAGATATCGGCTACAGCACAAGGAAACTTAATTAGGGGAGCCGAACTGTACATATTTTGTATGAGCAACAGGCGAGACAACGGAAAACTACAGTAGCGGATGGAACGCGTTTACAGAGTGGAAGATCTGCGAGTAGGCCGTTATAGTGAAGACAGACCAGATTGTACGAATGGTTGCCGACCTTGAGAAGACCGTGGAGCACTAGATTAACGCTGACTTCCTCGGCCGACTAAGGGCGTCGTTAGGCCATTAAGGAAAGTACGATGTATTTTGTACAACTGTTTTATTAACTTAAGTGAGTTCTGTTAGATTTAGTGTAACTAATTTTAAGTTACTAAAATTATGCGGTCTCCGTCAGTTGCGAGGAAAGACGTTTGACAGAAAAGCTGACCCTACTAGAGACACATAAAAACAGACTGGAAGCAAGTCCAACTAGATTTTGGATGGGAGCGCCCGAAAAAATTAGGAGAGAACGAATTGAGAATATGACCATCAGAAATACGGCTCTGTCGGTTGCGACGAAACTACGTTTCTACCTGTTCTTACCCGGTCAACTGCACTCCGCGCTGTAACTCACCGTATCCATGGTAGCGAGTATAATCGTTCCTATTCCTAACTACGATGAGATTTCAATTGTGTAAATTTCCACTTTGCGAGTAACGTCTTTCTTCCAATATTTTTGTTAGGTTTGGTTGATTCCTCCTAGTTTAAGTTGGTTAGGTTGGTATTCTTGTATAGTTTGATTCCTGCGTCTATAAGTAAGACGGAGGCTTACGAAGTTAGTGCACAATTTTAATATTGATTTCATGGTATAGTAAGCGGTAGACATGTTGTGAATGAGAAGTTATAGCAATTATTGAGTTATGTAATAACTCATGTGGGGCAAGTCCACGATTACGCCGCGTTCTGAGCTTCGTGAGACCACGCTATCCGGTGGTGGTTTATATATGTGGTATGCTACCGGCCGTAGGGCGAATGCACACCCGATCCTGTTGAATGCCGTCCCCTACCGCCTACAGCCATACAGAAATACAGGGTTTATAGATGTGGTATGCTACCGGCCGTAGGGCGAATGCACACCCGATCCTGTTTAATGCCGTCCCCTACCGCCTACAGCCATACAGAAATACAGGGTTTATAGATGTGGTATGCTACCGGCCGTAGGGCGAATGCACACCCGATCCTGTTGAATGCCGTCCCCTACCGCCTACAGCCATACAGAAATACGGGGTTTATAGATGTGGTCTGCTACCGGCCGTAGGGCGAATGCACACCCGATCCTGTTGAATGCCGTCCCCTACCCTCTACAGCCATACAGAAATACAGGGTTTATAGATGTGGTATGCTACCGGCCGTAGGGCGAATGCACACCCGATCCTGTTGAATGCCGTCCCCTACCGCCTACAGCCATACAGAAATGCAGCGTTTATAGATGTGGTATGCTACCGGCCGTAGGGCGAATGCACACCCGATCCTGTTGAATGCCGTCCCCTACCGCCTACAGCCATACAGAATCACAGAACAGCGAGCTTTTCGTCTAATATACCGCTGCCCTGCCCGAACTAAAGCCAGCATCACAGCCCGCTATTCCCTAAACAACCTTTTTCCAGACAAAGACCCTTCCTTCAAAAACTGAGCCGCCGGTATGCCGGGAATGGAAGGTCCGCCCTTCAATCCAGACCACAGCAGAATCCATCAATAGACCGACAAGACCTATCTTTCTCATAAATCGCCTGCTGTCTCTTTCGAATACGCTCCCAGAACACAACTGTGCAACATTGTTAATCATAATCTTCCGATCACACCTTTTCCAATCTCCCGCTCCCCCACCCCTCTACCCGTGACTGGTCGTCTGACGCTGCTTTCCATCTTATGCGTCCCAAGCCGGCCGTCTATGCCGGTTCTACACTACATAAACAGTCCATACGTCACAGGCAGTCTAACAACACACACACACACACACACACACACACACACACACACACACACACACACACACACACACACACACACACACACACACACACACACACACACACACACACACACACACACACACAGGTTTCCTTTTTTATTTTCTTCTTCGTGCAGCTCCGGCTTCTCAGAAACCGGCGCTGCACTGCTGTTCGTTTTCTTCTTCCCGAACTTTATTCCCAGCTGGCCGAAGGGCTGGGGGCCGTTTCCAAAACAGTCACATACACTCACCTTCCGGAGAAGTCTCAGGTGGCGCAAAAAGCAAAAAAGACCGTAGTGTTTCAAGTAGACAATGTCTGATTTAGTGTGAGCGTTCACCGATGGCGGGTCCAAAACTGACCTTGTACATGTGGGTTTTGACCGAGGCCTCTGATGAGGGGATCGCCCAACTTTGTCGTATTTACTTGCTGAACTACTGCTTGTCATGTTCCGGACGAGGTCTTTCAGTGTCTCCACACCATTATCCCATTATCAAGTCCTAAACCACGAGTTGGAGGCACAACAAATGTCGTGGTTTAGGACCTGATAATGGGTGTGGAGACACTGAAAGGGCTCGCCGGAACATGACAAGAAGTAGCAATTCAGCAAGTAAACACGACAGAGTTGGAATTACAGAGACTGCTAATTCAAATAACAGGATGAACGATGAGGGGATCGCTTGGAAACGATTGGCAGCAGCGGTAGGACTTTGAGTACGGTGGCGTTCAGGGAACGCACCTGTGGTATCCATACGACCAGCGGACCTCTTGAATGGGGGCTCGCGAACAACTATAGTAGAAGATGACGGTTAAAATGGCCCGTTAACTATATTACTTGTTATACCTACAGTCGGTTAGTTTTGAATGGACGGGATAGTAATAGTAGTAGTAGTAGTAGTAGTAATGTTAGCGAGAGGGGGTTAATTTATTCTATAAGGTTTCCACCCCACGTCGCTATAACAAACAACAATGCGAGAAGGGTCGGTGGTGTAACCGTTGTTGGTTCAGTACCTGGCGGCGATGCGCAAAGCGTAACGGTCCGTCGAGATCTTAACACGTGTGTTTGTGTTTGTGCAATAATTTGTGCTGTGTTTAGTATTTGTGTATGTGTTTAGCTTGTGTTAGTCCAGTTCTGGAAAACTTGATATTTATAAACGTTGTCGATTTGTATTCCCATATGTTGATCTGTACGAAGGCTTTCGCACAGCAACACTGTGAGTAAGGGATCTTGGGGTCTCTGCCGAAACGTAGGCCCCCCTATCTGCGTTCAGTTACTCTGCAGATAATTTTTTATGGATAATATGAAAACTGCACAATCTATGTGCATTTTTTTGTACTTTTAACGACATACCGAAAAAATTGGATATTGTTTGCGTCTCGTAATTTACATTTATTAGCACAAAATATTATTTCGAATGCTTAAGTCCTTTTTTCCTGCTTTTCAATGCCTAAACGTTTCACTTGTACCCCGTTTCCCTAGATGCGAAGACACTTTGTAATCACGTGCGAAAACACCAACAAGCGGTTAAAACTTTCGAGTTTTTTTATTGTAGTGTCTAAGCTTATATTGTAATTTATGTCTTGTAATTCACACACAAACATTTAATTTCATTACAATTAAGAGTAAGAAACACGCGTTTTACCATCAATAATTGTGTAAATTATCATTTTGTTTCGTTCAATATGTGTATTCTATTATTTATCGGTTTGTCTTGCAAGTTATGCATTGACGTTTTCCTCTGTTTATGAGTGCTGTGTTCACATGCGTTTTGGTGTCGTGTGACTTCCGTTCATTAACTTCAGCGTGAATGAATCATTTTTCTCTGTAATGTGCGCTTATCTCTGGAATAAGTGCGATATAGGGCTACTTGTCTTTAAGTGTTCGTCAGTGGCGACTACACTGCCACATCCATAAGTATTCTCTCTCTCTCTCTTTCCCCCCCTCTCCATACCTCCCTTCCTATCCCTCTTTTTCTCTTTATTACGGCAACGTTTAACTAGAAGTGCTCAAATTTTTCTCGTTCGGACGCATCTCTTCGTCTGTCTCGAGCATCTCTTCCGTTTCTGATAGCAGATATTTCTCTGCTATACTCGAAAGCAGTCTTGTAACTAAGGGGAGGGATTAAGGGGGTCAAACCCCCCCCTCATCAGGGCTATTAAATTGCAACGAATTTCCGTAAGCATTTAACGAAGGTCTATGCCAGTTGCGTTTGCTAATAAAATAGGTCTTATAAATAATTGTAGAAATAAAGGGAATTGCGTGTAAATTAATAAAATGATTAAGAGTTTCCTAAATAATGAGAACTACCCAACATTTGGTAAATAACGTAACGTACGTATTTACATCATAATTCACACTGGTTTTCTCAGAAACTATGAGGCGCAAAGAATTTATAAAATCATATGGAGGAAGAACCCTGAGTTTTTCATTTGGCCTGAGCAAAGGAGAGGCCAACCTTCAAACTACTCTCATCCCTCAGGAGCAGTTTCTGTAGGGTGTTCCAAACCGGATGTCACCTAAGGGATTAGAAGACTTACTCTCGCACGCGCACTCACAACCGGCCCGGCCCGGCCCAGCCAGGCACGACGCGGGCGGTTCAGGTACATACGGTCCAATTAAAAAATATAAAATTTTTACTTTAGCTTAGAATTCAAATTAAACTATAATTTTTGTAACCTCCGTGATATTGTGAGAAAAATGAGTCCAAACAGCACATAATTCCGATAAATATGAGAGTTTTAGGGATTTCTAAAGCAAACGCAGAATTGGAGTAGCCTACTTCATAAAGGTAGCCTTAGTTGTACGTCTAAAATATACCACAACCACGTCGTGTTTGGTGTCATTTTCATTAAAATTTTATGGAGATTACAAATATGCTGAGCTCGTTTGTTAAAAAATTCATATTATAAAAGGTGTAGTTACGTAGTAGACGCCCCAGTAGATGATTTATCCCATGCGTGCGCGCGCGCGCGCGTGTGTTAGTAAGGATCTCGTAATCTCTCAGGTGGCATGCAACTTGGAACGCCGTATAGTTACGTGACAGCTTGGGAGCATGCCCAGTGGGACTAAGAGCTAGGCCTACCTTAAGGGTGTTTAATGCGGCGGTTTCCCCTTGCCAGCATCCTGTGCCCGACAGGATCATCCACCTTCATAAAGGTTTCACTCCTTGTTCCTGCATTCGTCAGCCGCATGTTAAACAAACGTTACTTCCTCTTTACCTTAGTTTTTTCTTTTCTACAAGTGTACGGTCATAGTAACACGTCCTAGACTCTCCGGTACTTTTAGACAGGAAGTAAAATGCAGTTCTATTTTATTATCAGTCTGGAAGTGATTGAATTTTTATCATCCGCTGCTGCTTGTCCATCCAAAGATCTTGTTCTACTTCTTGTTCCTCAATATAGTCGTGAGTTTCTTCTATCCAGGGATAGGTACTCTTCCTCTTTTCCTTCTTCCTGGTGGGATCCATTCCATAACTCTCCTTGGCAATCTTTCCTGTGCCATTCTTTTCGTGTGTCCATACCATTGTAATTTTTTTTGTTTGGATAAAATCAACAATTGAATTTTTGACATTCATCTGTCCTTAATGACTTCATTTACAATTTTCTCACGTCTGGATACTCTTGGCGAACGTCTCCAAAAGTCCATCTCTTCTGTCATTAATTTTGTTCTTGTGTGTTTATTAGTAATTCCAACTTCTGCTGAGCCGTAAGTCATGATACTTCTAAAAATGCAGTTCTATATTTTTTTAAATATAAAACAACCGAAAATGATACGGTTTTGAATTGTAACGGTTTAATTAAATTTTCCAAACCAGTGCTAATTGAGATGGTCAATGGTCGTTTTGTATTGTTTACGTTTTGGTGCTTTGAATGCAATTAGTCTCGTGTTTAACGGTTGTTTTGTTTCCTTCCAATTCCATTGTAACCAATTCCAACAGATGGAGAATGTAAATTTAATTTAAAACTCATTTAATATATTGGTGTAATAAATAGGCTACTGACTACGTATGTAGGATTACAGAAACAATGCTCACTTTTGCATGGACCGCAGTTTGTTGAATTAAATGTGCCGCGCGCGCGCGCGCGTGTGTGTGTGTTGGTTGCGGCGAGGGGTGCACTTGCACTCCTAAATAAGTGGCGACGGGAAATTTAGAAGAAAAAATAAATCTTGTAATTTTTTTTTCCAATTGAACAGAAACTCCTGAGCCTGTATTATTTTTCATCTGTAAACTCTCTTTTATAAAGTGAGTAGTACATTCTTGCAACACATTATTCAGCCGTCTTGTCCTAGATCGACCGCTCTTTCTATATCTCATCCGTCTTTAAACCTTAATTTCGAATTTCTATAGTACGTGAACATTACCGGATCGGACAGTAACCGTCGTTATAATGTTTCACACAACGTTTCGACAAAAAAAAAACGATTTGTGGTCGTCTTCAGGTGTGAGTTAAACCAATTCATTAAAGACAAACTTAAGCCTGCCTGAGATTCGTTCACTGACAAGCGTGAACCGTCAAAAGAATGAATAAATCAACATCACTTACTGTGGTTAAACACAACTATAGAATAACTGTGTAAAAAGAACCGCTACTTAGCCTCTACGTCCACTGGACAGAACCTGGAAGCACAGCCACACTGACGCACAAGTCAGATTGGTGGTCATCACCTGGAGTTTCTCGACTCTAAATGGCTTCCATTGGCGTTCCCTTCTGTCTGTAACACAGTAATGTTTTGGTGTACGGTTACATCCTCTATGCGCGTCAGCTGCCTTTCCCAGCGTAAGCTGTTGTGTTTTTAAAATCCCACTGTGCCGCCGTCTTTCTATTTGATCATCATCATCATCATCTCCTCCTCCTCCTCCAACTTGTCCTTCTCCTTATTCGCCTCTTTTTGTTTAGAACTGGAACTGTTCTGACTACGTCTCCTTAGGACGGTCAACACTTCGTCTTTCTTCTAGCTTATAAATGTTTAGTAATTCGACGTATTTAAATTATGTTCATGCCAGAGTTCACTACTTTCTTTACAGTCCTTCAGACTCGGATTTCATTATTCATTTTTTTCTATTTGTGTCGGCCATGTGGTGACCACGTGCCAAATTCATTCTT
Source organism: Magicicada septendecula (assembly GCA_034769895.1). NCBI lineage: Eukaryota > Metazoa > Arthropoda > Insecta > Hemiptera > Cicadidae > Magicicada > Magicicada septendecula. The sequence goes on from CM068369.1 coordinate 559,888,997, forward strand.
TATTCCTTGTTCTTTTCTTTTTCTCTCCAATATTCTTTCCTCTTTTCACTATGTCTCTTCTTCCTGTCTTCAGTCCACTTTGAACCTACGTCTTTCTCTCTCCCACCCTGAATTCTTTCGTTCTTAACACTTTTGCCCGAAAAACATCTCTTTCAATTGTTTCTTCTGCGTTTATATTATTTTTTTTGTAAATCCTTTTTGACTTCTTTAATCTAACTTGATGTTGACTTCTTTCCCCACAGATATTTTTGAAGATCTGTTTTGTTAACCTATTGTCGTCCGTTCTATATAAATGTCCAAAAAAATACTAGTCTTCTTTTTCTCACTGTTTCTGTTATATTTTCTATTGTTTGATATATTTCATCATTACTTCTTAATTTCCAACCTTCTGAAATTTTTCGTGGGCCTAATATTTTTCCTAATAACTCGTCTTTCCAATATTTCTGTTTTTTCTAAATTAGAATCTAATGCTAGACATTCACTTGCATGCATTCTTGTAATGCCTTATCTTCGCATTTTTAGATATAGGCGTACACTTTTTATTGTGAATATCCTTAGTCATTCCATACGCTATTTCCATTTTATGAATCCTTTCTTCTATAGTAGATTTTTTTAAACCATTCTCTTGAATTATTTTCCCTAGATACTTAGATTTTCTAACTTAAAATTTCATTATTCCTTTTGTTTATCAGATAATTTTACACAGTCTCTGTGGCCTTTCTGCTTTGGAAGAGGAAAATCACAAGAGGAAATCTTTTGATTTTTCTCTGAGCTAACTCTGTCCGTCACCAGAATATAACCGAAAACATCAGTGTATGGCGGCAGTAAATGTTTACTCATTGGCTGCGCGTGTTTGTACAGTGGACAGCTTTTGGTGGTGACAAAGAGTGTTTGTTTTACGTGTTGAAGTTTCCTTATTAACAAAGTGATCTCCAGTAGTAGTGTAGTATATAGAGTGTGTGTGCGGTGAGAAACATGTGAGTGGGATCGGTGCCATGGCGGCAGTGTTGAGAACATCACCGGAAGCGGCCACTACCGCATCCGAGGCCGACGACGACTTCACCGCCGGCGTCGTTGGTAAGTAAGTGATTAACACCGCTTATTGTGTAGCGATGATGCACCGTGTAATTATTTGCCGGTAACGGGAATAATTACCGGACCCGGTGCGGTCTTGTTGAGGTTACGTCCACTTGTAAAGTCAAGCAGGGACAGGTGACCGCGTTGCGTCTCTGTAGGTAAACACTGTGTACACACGTAGGCCTTTTTGCCCCCTTGTGATAACTCTTTGCAGTAATATTACAATAAGTCAGTGGCGGCTGGTGGTTGGTGGTGGTGTTGAGTTGGTGGTGAAGAGGATGGGGGAGGGGGTAAGAGGACACATTAAACAGGGCCCAGACCAACATGTCTGCATCATACATAGTGCTGTCGTATGTTTCGTCTATATTCACTGTCCAGCTGCTGTGCTATATTAACTGAGCCAAAAAGAGCAAACTGTAAAGCATTCTTTATATTATGTACACTTGATCCCTGATGTTTTCTTATTCTTTCGGCGAGACGGTTAATATCTTTCATTCCGAATTTTGTCCAGGGGTCCTCGCCTCCAAACAATAAACACGGGAAACAAAATAAAGAATTTTTTTCGTCACAACCACATACCAGTCAGTAGTTTCATAATATTCTATTTTAAATGCTCGATTAAATTGTCGACCGCGTCTTTTAATTTCAATTTTTTCCTCCACTGGTCTTTGCAGAAAGGGAATTTCTAAAAGGTTCTTAACGCTATTAATTTTAAACTAAAAAAAAAAACACGTTTAAATGCACACAGAATCGCTAACTCCAAAAAGCACAAACACAAAAGCACACAAATAAAAAGATACTTAATTACAGTTGATAGACACGTAATTATAAATTATAACCATAATTGTATAACCTCAAAAACAACGAGTACACGTTTACTTTGAACCAACGTGAACACTAAACCTGATATAACTTACAAATCAAGAAGGCTGTGCTCACTTCATGACAAAATTAAAGGTGCACTGTGGAACGTTGCAGAAACTTTGCAACCGCGTAGCTAACATAGGGAACATAGGACAACTGTGAAAAGTAATGCACGTCCTCCCATATGGTTGCGTAGTAAGCTCTGCCATTTACTGTTAGTTGCAAGCGGCCTACAACCACGAGCCTGCGGGAATTGTACGTGAACATTGCCGCATAGAATCTAATACGTTTTCCGTTGAAATTCATGACACTTTTAACTGCTTAATGATTTCGTATATTATTTTATGGTTTAGTTATTCTATATTGCTGGCTGTGCAACGCTGCAACCATAACACCAGCCGCCACTGCAATAAGTGTACGTAAAACGGCCTAATTGTTATTATTCGCGACCAGTCACAGACAGCGATACAATATCGTACAGGCTCCTCAGTTTGTACACAGTGAAGCTAATTGCAGGACGTTGAGTGTTTCGTTTTCTCGCGACCTAACGTTCAAGCATAAGTTAGTGGCTTAGATAACTACCAAATCTTCTTCTTCTTTAGCACTACACCCCAACTTGAGTCCCCGAGTTGAGTCCCCTACACCGATCTACTACAATGTCTCCTATCCGTTGCCATCTCAACGCAACCCTTCATATCCATTCTTCTGAGATCACCCAGCACATTATCCAACCATCTTGTCCTAGATGGACCCCTCTTTTTCTGTTTTTATACACGTGTGCCTTCAGGATTTTCTTTGGCATACGCTGATCGTCCATCCGTTCTAGGTGACCTAGCCATTGTATTCGTCGAGCCTTTACGGATCTTATAATGTCCTCGTGCTTCAATAGCTCATCCACCTCCTGGCTATTTCTTATTCCCCATTCATCATCTTCCTTAACCGTGTAATAAACATGTCTTAATGTTTCTTGTTCCTTTTTTGTTACTCCTCCATAAGTAACAACCTGTCTAATAAGTGTCTTGTATATTTTCATTTTTATGTTACGACTAACGAGTTTGCTTCTCCGTTATGCCCTATTTCCTATTTGTGTCCCTCGCATGTATTGTCGTGTTTATGGACCCTTCATTGTGAGTCATGTTACCCAGGTATCTGAACTTATTAAGTGGTTCAAATGAAGTATGGATAAATTATATAGATTTCTTCTCCTTTCTGATGCAGAAATCAGCATGTATTTAGTTTTGCTGATATTTACAGCCAGTCCCATTCCAGAGGATATTTTATTTAACTGCTTGTAGGCCTATACGTCAGCCAGCCGTTGTCTTGATCTGGCTATTATCGCAACATCATCGGTGTAAGCAAATATTTGTCTTGTCTTATTTAATATGGTTGTGGTCTATGTACCTGGCAAATGAATTTAGTGTATTCATTGGGGTTATTGATTTTCTCTCACACCGTCGTTCCAAGGTCTTTTTCTTTGCCGTCTTCCGATGGCGACCATTTGAATATCGTTCGTCACACCACCAAAACCACTACAGCCCTCATTCTTTCAGTACGAGCTACTGTGATCTCTTCTTCTACTTGAGTCCTCGCTTTCCGATTGTTCATCCGTACGTCTATGGAATGTGTTTGTCCCCACCTTACGGAATCAACCTTCCTCGGGTCAGAGGGTCAAAAAAACTTTTTGTAATCTCTTGATTTTCGGCTGTTTTATTTTTTGTTTCCTGTGTTGTGTACGCTAAGATAGTAGTAACTATTATTTTTAAATATACAGACAGGTTTATTACACACCGTTTGTGGATACATTAAAATATGAAATAGGCCTATAGGGAAATAAATTCAGTGACACAAAGAAGAAGTTGAATTTGTTGATGAAATGGCCAACAAATCAAGGCGAATAGACATTAAACTGTAAAACATTTACAAACAGTGTATCTTTTTTTATATGTAAAATTATCTTCTTGGTTTACCTTTCTTTTTAAATTAAAACTAGTTATAATTTTTAAATCTAAAATGTCAATAAGTATCTTGTAAACATTGGTTTCAATAACTGCGTATTTTTATTGTGTTATTATCGTTTGCGTTAATGAGATTGATTTCACGATGGTATCACACGTTTTTAAATCACATTAAAGATTGTAATATCGATTAGTCTTAACTTGTTTTTCATTTGTATGGCCATGGACCCCCCCCCCCCAGCTAGGCCAAGTTCTAAATTCGCTACTTCCTCGGATTACTGAGACATCGCCTTACCATAACCCCACCTTAAAATATCTGCTTATATTGAAACGTTTGGAATTTATATTACAGTCATCGCTGTAATTATAAGTAGCCTCAAATGCGAAGTATGTTCAGTTACTATCTTGTTCGCGTATGGCGTTGTTAATTACAATTTTGACCCTTGGGGTTATTTTTACAATTACAAATTATTAATTTGGATTACAGAATAATATACGAGACAGCCGTAATGTTTTGGGACGTTTAGTCGTCATTTCGGATGTAGTGACGGAGTCAGTTTAACGCGGACGGGCGAAAGGAAAGGCTTCATTTACATGTGAATGCTGTGTTGCGCGGCATCACGTGGGTGGGTTACCATTGTTGTTCGTAGGCAAAGGGTTGTTGTTGGTGGCGGTGGTGCGTAGCTGAACGTTTACTGCTTATTGCGACGTACGATAACGTGATAACGTAATAATAATAATCAGCAGACGCCACAGTAATGAGCTGTGCACACGTGTTGAGAAAATCACAGACGGAATTAGAAAAAGAAGATTTACTTTCTACGGACATATTCAAAGAATGAATCTTGACAGAGTAACAGGGAAACTTTTTAATTATTTCAGAAAGCTCAAACTGCCCAATACGTGGTCAAAGAAACAGGAAAAGACATAGAAGAACTCCAGATTACTCAAGAAAACATTGGAAAATGCTTGCCACTCAAAAAGAAATTAAAATATGCCCAAGCTTTTCAGGAAAAACGTAACAAGAGGACAGGTGCCATCTGCCAGAACTGGAATAAAAGAAGAAGAACAAGAAAAAGAACAGAACAAGAATAAAAAAGAAGAACGCATTTGAAAGTCTAGTAAAACGCGGTTTAGCGTACCGCAGTTTTAGGAAAACTTTAACACGCGTTTTCCTGTTATAAACGTAGAAGAATTTGATTAATTAATGTTTTGGGTGTAATGTATAGTAAAGAGCGAAACAGGTGATGCGGGCCATACCGTTGTTTATGATACGTGTCCGATTGTTGTAAGGAGGTGAGGTTAATTAGGACATGTTTGGCGGAGCCCGCACACTGAATAATTAAACTGTGTTTATGCTGTGTGTGTGTGTGTGTGCGTTGTTTTCCAGTTTAACATGGTACAGTTAACTTGTTTCTTTGTGTATTGGAATAAATTAATATTGAGATGGCAACAAAACGCCCTTTGGGGGGGGGCGACATTTTTTGCTGTTATGGTGCTTGATTTCGCCGGAGAAAATTTCAAAGCCATCATTTTCGCTACCTTCGTCGAGAACACTAATCTATGTCCAAAAACACAATTTTTCAGGAGAGAGCAATTTGAAAGTTTAATTTGTCTGTAGTTTTTCCATGAAACATCGCCAAGTGTTTTATACATCCACTTTGAAGTAGTCTTATACACGTCGTAGTTATTATATAAATAAACTTTAAGAGAATTTTTTTTAATTAAGTAGACGTAGGCTGATTCTGCACCAAATTAATTCATAAAGATGGACACAGGCTAATTTGTTCTAAGTAAAATAAATTGGTATATGTAAGATTAGACTTGCAATATTCTGCATTACCATTACCTAAGGTCTCCACATGGTGTAAAAATTCACTTGCTAATATTAATTGCTATTATCGCATAAAAATACGAAATATTAAATAACCGGAAACAAAAATCACTAAATAACAACAAAAACAACCGTCAGCTGAGCTTCTGGATGAAAACTGGTGACTCGGCGGGGTTGAGTCCACGCGGATTGGATATGAAGCCATCAACTATACTAACGGGGCAATCACTAAAAAACACGTCATCACATCAAAGTGTGCCGAAAGTTAATGCTTTGAGTGCGCGAGCTGTGCTGGTTGATTTAATACGTTTTAGTAGCAAGAGTGGGATTAACGAACTGATCAACACGCCATATTCCACTCAATGCCGGAGATAGACAGTTCTGGCGTGTTGTGCATTTAAAACTACAATCTTGAGCGAGCGTCTGCTTTGTGGTATGCCAATAAATACTGTCGTTTTTTCTTATTCGACGTAGGATGTGGGAGGCAAGGAGAAACCACCGCATTAAAGATCCTTATGGATATCTCAACAGGGAAAACTGGTCTCTTTAGTCTGGTAAGGTAGCCAGTTTATGGGAGAACATCGGCCTGGACGTTATTCCTAAAGGTGGCAGCCCCACCATACGTCTTACTCTGCGATATGCTAGTAACATATCCAGGGGACATATTCACTACTAAATCGCCTCAAATAAGGACTAGCCGGACGGATTTTAACGAAAGGCCAGGCCAGTCGGCATCCAAGCGGCTGAAATGAGATTTCTCAGCCACGTGGCAGCGTATACTCTCCATGATCATAAAAGAAACAGAGATATACGGCAGGGACTGAATATTATGAGTATACTCGACAGGATCGCCCAGTATCGCCTGAATTGGTGGGAATATCTTTGCCGAATGAATGTCTGTCGCATCCCCAAACAACTCTGGAACTATAAGTCGAGAGGACGGAGAGGTGTGGGACGTCCGAGGAAGCCCTGAAGTGACCAGCTCTAATCTTTGCCTATTTGAGACCGGAACAAACCATCCTTGCTTTAATCCGTGAAGATGATGATGATGGTGTTGACTGTTGATTAAGTATTTGTGTCTTGATTGAATAATTACACTATGCAACATTTTAAAACTTTTGGTACGATGTTTTAAGACTGTAAGGTGATTTTAAAAGTATTTTTCATGCTGATTTCAAATCTGGTTTTAGGTTTTCTGTATCGCGTAAGGGTTTTATACAATTCAGTTTCGAAGTTTTAAAAAATCGAATTTTGTGAACAGGGAAAATTATTATTATTTGATTGTGATTTCAAAATTGTTTGTTTTAATCATGCATAAAATCACAACACATGGCGGTGCAGTAGACAATGGTATACACTCACTTAAAAATGTTATAATTATTACGAAAACAACACATATCCCGCTGAATTCACTGCTTCAAGATCTTTCTGACGTGGGTTGAAACTTCTCTTCCGTGATTGTCTCCCTTCACCAGTGCCGTCTCTTTTTAGCATAAAACAGTAGTCGGCCATCATGTTGGCATTCCACCTTCCCTGGTATCTCTTTTCCATGTCCTTGATATCCTGGTGGAAACGTTCGCCTTGTTCTTCACTGACATCGCCGAGGTTCGCAGGGAAAAAGTCAACATGTGAGTGTAGGAAGTGAAGCTTTACACTCATGTTACATCCTAATTTCATGAAACTCTGGAACATTCTTTTAACCATGGTTTTGTACTCTGGATGTTTGTGGTTGCCCAAAAAGTTGACAACAACTTCTTTAAACGAAACCCAGGCCCTTTTTTCCACTGGATTCATTGTACTTTCAAACAAATTGTCTTTCATTAACTTTCTTATCTGCGTCCCACGAAGATCCCTTTAAGTTTCTCATAAGATACTTTCGGAAATCTTGTTACCAAGTACTGGAAACAGTTACCATCTTTTGGAAGAGCTTTAGTGAACTGTTTCATTAATCCGAGTTTGATGTGCAGAGGAGGTAGTAGTATCTTGCTTCGTTGAACAAGTGGTACATTTATTATGTTCTGTGAACCGGGTTGGAGGGTTTTTCTTTTGGGCCAGTCTGTCTTCTTCCCATGTTTGTCTCTGGCTCGACTATCCCATTCACAAATGAAACAAGGCATTTTTGTGTAGCCGGATTGTTGACCAAGCAACATACCTACTACTTTTAAATCCCCATAAATTGTCCAAGAATGTTTTTCATAATTCACGTATTTTAGCAGAGCTTTGAGATTTACATACGTCTCCTTGAGATGAACTGAATGTGCAATGGGTACTGAACCAAACAAATTTCCATTGTGTAAAAGTAGACCTTTGAGGCTAGTTTTGGACGAGTCTATAAGTAACCTCCACTCACTTGGATTGTAAGTGACGTTAAAGAAATTCAATAAACCGTCAATATCACAACAATAAACCAGAGAGTCTTCTTCTTTAAAGAATATCATTAATTCCTTCTCTCTGGACCTACTGTATACCAAGAGAACATAACTTCGGGTAGTAGAAGATTTTTTGCATTCAATCTTGACCCAAGCAATTGGGCGGCATCTTTTCTCAGGTTCAAGTCACGAGTAATATCATTAAGTTCATTTTGACTGAATAATTTTGGTGCAGAATCTTCTTCCGGGTTGTAATCATCAGCATTATCGCTTTCATTTTCTGAGCTGCTCGCCAGTGGCACATCTTCAAGAACGGGAGGTGGAACTGGGATATGGAGAGAATTACAACGCGTAACTGGTCGTAAGGCCGAAGGAATGTTCGGATATTGTATATCCTTCTTACTTTTTGCGTTATGACCTTGAATTTTAACCATACAAAAATAGCAATCGTTAACATGACTTTGTGGCTCCCTCCAAACCACTGGGATTGCAAATTGATTTTTTTGCACCATTTTTCCACAGTCTCAGTCCCTCAACACATGTGCGACATACCTTGTGTGGTGCCCAGCTTTTGTCTTCATCACCAAACCTTATGCCGAAGTACGCGTAATACACGTTTCTCACAAAACTATTAATGTCCTCACGTCTTTGCTTACCAATTACGTAGCTACCACAAATATAACAGAACACGTTTGGGTTATTCAAACACTTCCGGGAACTCATTTCTACAGAAAGTTCACAAACTATATATGACAGCACAAATATAACCTCATAGCACTATAGCATGTAAACAATGAACTACTGTTTCCCGCCTAACAGCCAGCTGGGTGTAACAAGTGTGGCCAACTAATCCATCCCCCACAATAAAATTTACCCTTGTGAAACTTACGTGTAAATAAAAGACGAGTTCATTTGATTTGCAAAAAAACTGTACGTGATAGAAAGAAACGGATTGCAGATCTGGAATCAGCGCAAAAAAATGCTTTAGGAACACCTAAGACTACAGAAACATAGAAAATCATGTTGCATAGTGTTATCTGTGATTGGTATTGGTGCTTTGGTGGTTGGTTCCCTCCCGTGTTGTGATTGATCTCGGTTGTGTTTTATCATAAACATACATACAATTTATTTTGTAAAATATCAAAGTTTTTTTTTTTTTAATATCCAAATGTTTCGTAGGCCTACAGTACTTGTATCCAGAGTTTTTTTCTGTAGACATTCTGTGGGCGAGTGCGTGTTTAATTAACTTTACTGTTCAGAAAGAGTAAACATATTTCAGCTGAAAGAGTAAACAGCTGTATTTCATCTATAGAAACTTGCGGCAATATCAGCTAGACGTAAAAAATATATCGTTATAGTTACGTTTCCTGTGCAGTTGTCATTGGAAAAATGTGAAACTTGCAGATTCGTTCGATAAGTGTTTTACAAAGAGACTATTGAATTTTCCCCACCGTGTTGCAAAGAGGTAGTATTAAAATCCATTTGATGGAACATTGTGTAACATTGAGTACTACAACAGCTAACGGGGTATTGGAATAAAGTCCCCGTAGTGCGAAGTGTTGTGTTGTCAGTGCCTGTTAAATTTTGTAAAGATAAACGACGATGTAGCGAGGCCGTGGTGGCGGATGTTCGGCAAAAAATTCGCCCACACGCAACAGCAACGACGAACGAGATAACACTTTCAGAAAAGCATTTCAGTCATCGGTGTCGGAAGTAGTGAAACCTTTATTTATTTATTTAAATAATCGATTTTTTCAATACCAAATATCGGACTGTTAAAATCAATTGTTCTTTTTTTTTAGTATCTAGAAGTTACAACGGAATCTGTACATTAATTCATTCGCTTATCGTAGTACATTAATCAGTTTTAGTTAATTTACTAAATTCATAAACAAATAATACAATGGCTTTTTTAATAACAATAATAATTATGTAGTAATATAATAATAATTATTATTTAATGGTTCATTAATAATAATGGTCCTTTTTGTTATCATTGAAGTAGGTTGGGGGATAGGCAGGGGAGGAAGGCAATGTGGCTAGTATTACGCCAGGACGTTATCCCACATGCTCATTTCCACAGGCTGTGGATTGTGGAAACGCACTCTCATTTTATGTTGCTCCCAGTCGTCAGGCGCTATACTCCTCGTCCACTAAGCCCCAACTGTCAGTTAACATTTAGTATTGTTTCCTAAAATTCTGTATATTACTCTTCTAGAATATTGGTAATACAGTATGTTACTGATATTATTTACTCTACTGGAAAAAGAGGAAGTGGACGACAAAGAGTCTGTTATTAAACCCAGCAGAATCAACTGGAGGTATTATGCTCCCTACATGGATAAGGTGATATCAGCTGTTGCGGTCTGAAACCATCTCTTCCTTGGTCTTCCGGGAGGTCCCTAAATAATCTACCCGTCTTTTCATTTGTAAGACTTTGTCAAAAATTTTACATGGATGGGTTTAGTGGTGTAACTACAGTGAGGGGCCATTAGGGGAGGATCAGTATTCCCCCCTCGAAGAGCTGTTAAAGTTTCCGGTGAAATTTCGTGAACACTTAACGTAGGCCCACTTCTGAGCAAGGTGCTTGTGTTAAAATAAGGCTTATTAACAATTGTATAAATAATTATATGAGAAGAATCTTATACACATCTTTTGTCCTTAAGAGGAAAGTGGGAAGTCCAACCTTCAAGCTGATGTTATCCCCCGCCCCCGCAGAATCAGTTCATAGTCACGCCCAACCTGAAGGACCCAACCGTAATTTGGTTTCGGAGGTGTCTTCTCCTAGGCTCAGTTATGTCCTCTGTAGCTGAGTGCCTTCTGCCCTTGGTTGAAAGTCAAACTGTCTGTCCCCCAGCCTTCGGGAAACCAGTGCCCTTCCATTCAGTAGGCTACATATTTAATGGCGACACTTACTTGCCGTGTGACAGTACAGAATAATTTGTCTTTTCTGGTTTTTATTAGATGTGTTAAGTGTTCTTTCCACCGTTGTTTGTAATCTTTTAATTTTTCACTCAAATTAAAAACTTGTGATTCGTCTCTTATGGCCTCATTCCTTATAGGCGTATGTTAAGTTAGAAGACCTTTTAACTCTTCGTAAGAACGCCATTTCCGAGGTCTGTATTTTTCTGTCTTGTTTCTTGGTTGTCCGTAATCCACACCCATAGGGCAGTACAGGGACCGGCATACCTTTGTAGAACTTTAATTTTGTATGTCGATCTAGGCCTACCTTGTTTGTAAAAATACGGTTGATTGTTCCACAGATCATCTGAACTTACCTAACTTAACATCAATAGCACAATGCCTATCAAAGCCAATACCATATTCCAAATAATTAAAGTGGCTCACCTATATTAAATATAATATTAAATAGTTAAGTATATATATAATTCTACATATAGGGCTATTGTTGGTATGAAATAGTGTGGGCGATAAACGCAGTATTCCGATCAGGCAGTGGGAGTAATGCGCAGAATGAAGATGACGAAAGTATTAGCCAGTTCAGTTTTATCGATGGGAACAAAGCCGCGACGGGGACGAGGATTCAATCACGAGACAAATAATCGTGGTGGCCGTTTGTCAGTTTCGACATTGTTTGGAAAGCCGAGTTGCATCACGGCACGGCACGGTGTAAGGTCGTCGATGGCAATCTCCGGTCTCGGGTTGCCGCTGTCAATCGGTTCGGTTCCGTCGATGATGCGACGTGTTTACTGGGTCAGCAGACGTTCGTTCGCACGCCGCTGATATCACTGCTAGAAACTACAAGCGTATATCCGATGTTTATATAGTAGAGAATGTGACGACCGGTGGAAATTTCAGAATACCCACAACACGCACAGATAAGGGCCGTTTAAGGAGTATTCTATTTATATTCTCTGTAGAGCATAGGGCCTCGACGAAGCTGCGCCAACGGACTCTTATTTTGTGCGAGGACTGTGAGCTCTCCTTTTCTGAAGGACTTCCCCCTCCTTTTCTGCTTCCATCTCGACAGTTTTCCACAAAATTCTTGGTCTTCCTCGCCTTCTTCTTCCCTGAGGCTTCCAGAATAGGGCCTGTCGCTCAATTACATTTTGCTTTTTTCGCAAGGTATGCCCAATCCACCTCCATTTTCTCGTTTTTATCTGGTGGCAGTCGGTTCATCGTTTGTCCTCCTCCAAAGATTTTCATTTGAAACAATGTTTGGCCATAAAATGTGAAGTATTCAATTCCTTAGGCGCCTATTGGTGAAGACCTACAGACACTTGGTAATTTCCACTACGACTATCGCAAGTCTCCTCGGTCCCGTACAACCCAAATCAGCTTTGACATTGGCTTGAAGATGCGTAGCTTTGTTGCAGATGATATTTCTCGTTGTATAACGGCCGCATTAGCTTTGCGATTTCTTGTTTTAGCATCTGCAACTGCTCCTCCTTCTTTTGTAATCACACTACCAAGGAAAGTGAACTCTGCTGTTGCTTCTCTGTTTTCGTCTTGCGCTCCTTGTTTAAGAAGCCGAGGGAAAAAAAAAACCGTTTGCTTTCGAGAGAAATAAAACAGGACGTATATTAAACGGAAAAACAGTGTTGTTTCTCTTAAGTAAACCCGCGTAAGTTTATGAACCAGAAAATCTCGATGGCTTTTTTAATACGCGCACGTGTTAGAAGAAGATTTAATGCACAAGGAATGCAGTGTATTGTATCCACACCGGTGTTGTGATTACCGGCGAATGGTGAATGGCTGTGCGCGCGCACCATTGGAAATGAGAGAGAGAGAGAGAGAGAGAGAGAGAGAGAGAGAGAGAGAGAGAGAGAGAGAGAGTGATGCAGTGTGTGTACTTTTGTAACAGATGATATTGATTAAATGTTTAACACATACAATTGTACGTGGTGCATGTCACACACACACACACACACACACACACACACACACACACACACACCACACACACACACACACCAGCGTGTATTTGTTCCGGCGGTGTTTGTTTCTCGTAATACGGCTGGACGCGTTTCTTTGTTTCTCTCTTTCTGTCCCGGTTTAAAGAATATTGCCACAGAGAGAGAGAGAGTGACAGGGAATGACGGACCTACGTACCGTACCGTCCGCCACGTGTGTGTGTCTGTAGTGGTATTTGAGACGCGTCATTAGGTATTTAGTTCGTGCGGCGGCGGCGAGAGTTGCCACACAACTCTCCGCGGTTCTCTCTTTTTGTCGTTGAAGTATTTATTTATTTTTTTTTGTTATTGATCCGGTCTCGTCTTGTAAAGAGGCAGGTCTCGTTGTCACTGTGTGTGAGAGAGAGACGCACAAAGCAGCGTGGTGTCGGTCGTAAGGAGACTAGTTGTTTAATAAATCGTGGGAAACGGCGCGGGTCTCGTTCCTGATGCAACTAATGTGTCGCTCAACTGTCGTGTCGTGTCGATCCCATAGCATTAGCACCAAATCGATGACGATTTCGACTCTATCGATAACTGGTGTTCGAATTGTGGTTGGGAATTTTTTAAATATTTTTTCTAGTTGATTTGGTTGAATTTTGTTTTGATTTGGTTGGTAGGTTTACGTATGCAGTAGACTCTTGGCAGACGACAAAACGGAAAAAAAGAAAAGGTGGCAATTGTGAAATGGATTGGTTGAGAAGATCGTGACCGGTATCCCGACTGTGATGTGTAAGGAATGTAAGTAATAAGGGAGCGCGCAAATGTCAAAAAAAGTGTTAATTATTACTACTTAAGAATTACTTGAACAACGTAGATTAATATTGTACGGGTTTACAGCGAGTGAGCAACGAGAGAGAGGGAGAGAGACAGGCAGACAGAGAGAGGGAAAGAGAGATGGCCTAGAAGGATGTTAGAATGTTATTCGCTCAATCACAGGAAAAGAGTTGAGGCTTAAAGAACTTACAACAAGAATGTGGAGGAGGATATGTGGAGCAGGAGTTTACAGAAGACTGCCTGGGAAAACAGAAATTACTGGCGTCTGAGATGCGGCATACTACAAATGTCGTACTATATTATATGTAATACCGTATATACATTTATTGCATAGTTTAAACACACACGTGTAATTCGTATAACATTGGTGGTGGGCACGGTATAAACGTTACTACACCAAGCGATGAAGCAAATGCCTGAAAACTCGGCGTAATTCATACACAACCAAGTCACAGGACAGACAAATTGGTGAATTAAATTTGTGTTTTATTAATGCACGTGAGTTGGTTAGTCTTCGTCTTCTTCTTCTCCTCCTCTTCAAGGATTAGGTTATATAAACCTGTTCCGCCACCCATCTCGTCCTCGGACGATCTACGTCTCTTCTACCAATGGCTTTATAGTTCAGTGCCGCTTTCGGCAATCGATCCTGTGTCATCCTTTGCAGATGACCCCACCATTGTCTTCAGTAAATTGAAATAATTTCAGTTACTTCCTGTACTTCGAGTTCTGCTCTGATATCTTCATCCCTTATTCGATCTTGCAATGTATAGTTTAAAGTATTTCGAAGAAACTGCATTTCAGCACTTTTAATCATGCCGCTTTCCTTGTTTGTTATGGCCCACGCCTCACTCGCATAAATCAAAGCTAGTCGCAAGAAGTTGGTTAGTGATCAACTCAAGCAAACAAGATTCTGTCATGCCATTTTAGAAAATATAGTCACTTTTGGTTCTGAAAGTTGGGGGGATAAATCAAAGAAACTACCGAAGGGTATAAGCGGTGGAAATGTAGCGGTTGTGGAGATTGTCTTGAGAGGTGTCGAGATCCAATGCGTTAGAAGAAGTTATGACACATTCCTAACCTTGATATTACAAAAGACGCACAGATTTAGCAGAAATAAAAAATCGTATAGGACAAGGGAAACGTGGGCCGTACAGTTATATTCCACTTTATGAAGCGCTCGTGTAAGATCGTGTAAGACCCGAAACAAAAATTAAAATATATAAGACAGTAGTACAAATTTTAGTTACGTGTGGGTTTAAAGTGTGGGAAAGCACAGAACATATGAGAAATAGATTATGAGCCATGGAAATAGGATACCGGAGAAGGTGCTATATAGGCCTACTTACATTGCAAGATAGGTTTAATGTTGAAGAAATAAGAGATAGAATGAATGTATGTACAGATTGATAGAATATCAATGGGACAGTTGATGTAGTATGGACATATCAGTAAAAAAAATCTATTTCAATAATAGATGATTACGTATCTATTGATGGGACCGATTACGTATCAAGGGCTGAAAATAGGACAAGCGCGTCTGTTTTGTCTAGCCGAGGGATGGAACGAAGTAGATTGTATACTGGATATTGTAATACGATGGAAATAGAGGACTAGATTAAATATATATTCCGTTAAAATAATTAAATAAAATCTTCTGTACGTTTGTTAATGAATCAGTGAAATAATTTTTATAAGTTTTACCTACTTCAAGACCACAGTCAGTTTAAATAATACTTTATTATTCATTTACTTCATCATCGTCATCATCATCATCATCACCACTCCAAGGAGTAGGCCTTAGATCTGTTCTGGAAGCCATCTCCTTCTCGGTCTACGGACATATCTCTTCCCAGTAGGATGATAAGCCAAGGCAGCCACAGGTAGAAGGATATCAGGCATGCGATTTAGGTTTTCACACCATCTCCTTCTGTGTTCTTCAATCTTCTGGTGCAACGATACAATGTTTAAATCGTGTCTAATATCTTCGTTCCTTCTCCGATCCAAGAGAGAACAACCTTGCGTCCCTCTGAGAAATTTCATTTCGGCTGCCTGAACCATCTGCACTCCCTTTAGAGTCCATGTCTCACTAGCATACAGGAATGTGGGGACAGTCACCGTTTTGTAAAATTGCATGCGGGTATCCTTCCGTGTTTTATTTTTCAGGTACCTATGAATCGTTCTACAGATGCGTCTAAATTTTGTTAGCTTACTATCCCAGTCAATATCGGTTCCATATGAGATATTACAACCCAGGTAATTAAAATGACTAACCTGATCCAAAATATGATTATTCACGACTATCTTAGTTCTTATAGGATACCTGCCCTGAAATGCCATCGTTTTAGATTTTTTAGCAGAGATCTGTAGCTCATAATCTTGTATGATGCTATTGAATGTAAATATCGCCCGCTGTAATTTGTCTTCTGTTTTCTGTATCATTATCTTGTCATCTGGATAAAGGAATACATTCACATGAATATTTCGCTGAAGTAATATTCCGGAGTCAGCTTTAGCTGTCCATCGCCAAATTATGTCGTCCAAAATTATTCATTTACTTATTAAACTAAATAAAACAATCGTTGAGTTGGTTTTCCAAGATACAGTCACGGGGCGGTAATCTAGACCAAACACCGACATTTGGGTCGGTCACGCAAGTGGAGCAAAGGCCTCCCCTTCGACTGACTCTGTGGTGTTAACTTGCACCCCTAACTAACCGACGACGACGACACCGATACCGTGGGCTATTTTTATTGGTGACAAGTCACCCCTTACGAAACTAATACTATTAGGTAAGCGCCCCTCGGAAAGGAACAATCAATAAGTTTAGTGTTTGCGTAGCGTCGCTTACTAATTTCGTTGCTCGTCGCTCCGCCAATCACAGTTAATTATTATTATTTACTTATAATAATTACAGTCCTGTTGCCGCTTTGTCGTCGGGTCCTTTCGTCTCTGTGTCTTCGTACACCTTCTTTGCACTGTACACTAGAGGAGGGCCGAATACCTATAACAGATATTTTAGAACGATATTTTTGTGGAACGGATATAACAGTGACTGAAAAGTTGAAATGCATGTTCCGATTCTACGATAACTGAAAACTGAAAAGTAGAAATGCCCGTTCCGATTACTCGCGGTTCCGAGTCTCGGGACTTCCCTACTCAACTAACGAATAAACGAGTACACGAGTACAAAGGCACTTTTTGGTGCTGAATACTTCACATTATGCGCGTGTGCCGATTGCCATACAAGTACGAAATGAAGCAAAACAGCGAGGTTTAGAATGTCTCCATGCCAAAGAGGTTTTTAATAATTGAAAAAATTCATATTTATGTTACACATTTATTCTCGTGTGTTATGCAGATATATAATACAGATTATAATAACAAATTGTATAATACTATACTGGTCACCAACTTGGTAAATTTTGAAAAAGCGAATTATATTGTGTTATAACCCACAGTGTGGCTGATAGGCCATATAGTACTTTTTGTTAATGTGATTTCGGAGATGATTTTAACTTCACTGCACATCTCACGTAAATTTTGTTGACATTCTTTGTTGTGTTATTACGTGCACTCTAAATTTCATTGCCCGAGTTTCGCAACTGATTTGTGTAACCAAAATGGAATAAATAATTTAATATTAAATCTATGTCAGTTTGTTTACTTCTATTGAAAACATAAATTAGTATTCGCAAAGGGAGACAAGCCTATACATTCTCTTGTTTCTTATTTTCTTTTAAACAGTAACAGCTTAATAAAGTCACATTGTACAGTAACACTGTTAATACTTTTAGTTTCAATTTATTTCTTATAACAAATTATATAATACATGTGTCGCAGGGGTGCCCATCCCCCCCAAGGCCCATTGCGCAAATCCCCCCTAAAAGTCTTAGCACTCCCCCAATTGAAATGTCCCCCCCCAACTAATAACGACCCAGGGGGTGCAAGCCGTTCCGGGGGGGTCTGGGGAGTATATCAACTATGTATGCCGCCAGTTCGTTAAAACAATCATAAAGATATGCAATTGCTTTAGTTTTTTACTAATAGCTTAGTTTGTTGCACAAACACGGTAAAAATTACCATCAATGTTGGATTTAAAATCTTATTCTTGAAAAAATCACCCCAAAAATCCTTAAAATACACCCGAAAAATCCCCCCCCAAAATTCTCAATGCGCAACTTGCGCTATGACCCCCCCCTGTGGGCACCCCTCTGTGTGTGTGTGTGTGTGTGTGTGTGTGATTACTATATAATAACAGGTATTAGTAGCCCTACGTGTTATTTTTTTGGAACGGTTTCGTTCGTACCTGTTATTTTCAAATACTAGTTTAGCACATCTCTACTATACATCTTCTTCGCAAGTTTCTGTGTGTGTCTCACGATATTAAATAAAAATGAAAAAAAGTCTGCTCAACAGTCCGTAAAGGACCAAGGCACACCGCGCGGTGTTTATGTTTAGTGTAGCGATTGTATTTGTATGGCTAGTACAACGCGCCGCCAGCCGCTAGTTGCGGTAAACAGCCTTTAGTAAATAAGACAAGCTAAATGTGTATGACTACGTCGACGATGTTCAGATATTAGTCAGATAAAACTCCTTGAGGTTTACAAGGAGGTAAATCAAAAATCCGCTGGAATTGGACTGAATGTCAAATCAGCAAAACTAAATACGTATATGCTAATTTCTGTATCAGAAAGGAGAAGATTCTATACAATTTATGCATAGAGAATAATTCATTTGATGCACTTAATAAGTTCAGATACCTGGGTAACATGGTAGATAATGAAGAGTACATAAACACGACAATACGTGAGAGGATAGAAATAGGAAGTAAGGCATGTTATGCCAGCAGAAAATTATTGAGAAGGAAACTCCGTTAGTCGTAACACAAAAATAAAAAATATACGACACATCAGACCAGTTGTTGCTTACGGATGAGTAACAAAAAAGGAACAAAAACACTAAGACATGTTTATTACACGGTTAAGGAAGATGATGAATGGAGAATAAGAAGTAACCAGGAGATAAGTTAATGAGCTATCGAAGCATGAGGACAGTGTAAGGTTCGTAATGTCTAGCTCACGTGGAGCTGATGGATGACTAGCGTGTATGCCAAAGAAACTCCTGAGGGCGCAGGTGTATAAAAGCAGAAAGAGGAGCCGATCTAGGATAATATGGTTGGATAATGTGCTGGAAGATCTAAGAAGAAAGGATGTGAGGTGTTACACTGAGCCTTTGGAGAAGTTGGTGTGTTCGTTGACGGAAGACTTTTCTTCTTTGTCTATGCTAATACAACTTATCTGGAGTTTACCAGATGTGTGTGTGTCAAGCCTTCAGTTTCGGACGCGTGTTGACAGTTTCTTTGTGTTTTGAATTCTGTTACTGTCTGTAAGTTTTATTAGTATACCTTTAACTCATATACTCAGTTTTGTTTCGTCATCCTTTGTGACACGTATTCTGCATCAGTGTTAATGATACTGGTGACTCTTTTAAACGAGGAACTAAACTGGTACTTGTTTGTTTACCTGTCGTAGAGGTAATTACCTGGACTTTGTACTGTACGGGGGGGGGGGTAATATTGAACCCTACCGTTGTCTGAGTTTGTTATCTTAAATAAACACATAAATTGGTGGTTTCCGTATCGTGAGTCATACAAAACGATTAGTGGTAACCAAAGTAGCGTGTCAAGTCAAAGTTCAAAATCTGAAATATCTCACTCGTAAATCTCGTCAGGCCGGTTGGAGTTTCCGACAGTGAAATGTAAAAATAATTTTATGGACATAAATAATGGACATAAAATAAATGGATATATGGACATAATTTCAGTACTGGAGAAACATGCCTATGTGACAGGGATAGTACAGTGGATACAGGAAAGGCGACATCCCTGGAGTGACCACCACGTCGACCGGACGGATGATGGTCAAGAGGGCCCGGGATAATCGTCCAAAAGTCAGAAATCAATTTGGACTACCTCAAATCGATGGGGGGATTGTATTGAGTAATACAGTTGGTTATATACAGGAAGTCTCATGAATGAAAAGAAGAAGAAGAAATAGGTAACTCGTGACTCGAGAAGCGTTGTTGATGACGAAGGACCAAATCCATGGCGTAGAAATTGTTAGATAGTGAATTGTTAAATACGGTTATCCTGATTTTGTGGTCGGCTACAGAAGAAAACAAGTGTATACAGAGAAAATGTACACACTACATACAAAAACGTACATAGTACATTATACGAGCACTAAATGCAGCTCGTATATAGGTTATATCTAGTATGTATAAACGAGCTTCTAGGCTGCATGTCATCGCACAGTAGTTTTGATATCGGATGTTCTCCACTCGTTGGTGGCGATACCTTCAAGGTCGCGTCCTCATAAGCGACGACGTTCAGTCAAATCGAAATGAAATTCGAACTGTGTCGGCATTCGAAACCACACATGAGTAGTAGCTTAACAGCTGTTTGTTCACAAGTTGCAGTCGGTAATTGAATGAGGATTTCATTTAAAATATAATCAAACGAGATTTCGCGAAGCGGCACGACGATTGGCGAACATGCGCGATGTCCAACTCTACTAAGCGATAACTTATAAAACCGAAATACAGAATGGATACGCGGTTTCGGATAATCAAAATATCAAATAAAAACTTAATCCATAATTAAAAAAATTGGAGTACGTTCTAAACGGACGCGTAAAGGTTTGCCGTTAATTGTAGATATGTGTAACTGCAAGCCTGATTGAATATTGAAGCCGTAATGGGAAATCATACACATGTGGTAGGTTTACGACCGACAGCTCTTCGGAAGGTTGTAAAATACAATATAAAGAGTAGTTCTTTACACAACAAACTGCTCCGTCTTAAGCGCACATAAACGACGGTTATGGCGCGAGCCGTCGTCTATCTTTTTATGATGTACAAGGGGCATTGTGGGGCAAGCAGCATTGAAATAGAATGTGTATATGTCTGTATCGTGTAGTGCACAATCGTTACAGACGCCTATCTTGTTTTCTGTTTGAGACAATTTTCCCGGAGATTTGCCGTTTTAAAGAATAGACAGCCTATGTTACTGGGCGAATGGAATGTGCGGAGGGATTTCGACAGAAGCTGTGGAAAGTTTGGAACGAAACTCGGTGTAAAGAAGACAACTGCGCAGATTAAAACAGTGAACGAGGAAATTGGTGACAAGTTCTTAAGTATGTGGAATGTTTAGTTAGAAGGACGTGCACAACCGCCTTGGCTAAGAAAGCCCTTAATAGAAAGAAGAAAAGATTATTATACATAGTTGTTGTGGTCTCCGAGTTGCATGTGTCTCCAATTTAAAAGATTATTGTGCGGACCACTAGCAGACACAAGTGGAAAACAGGATGATGAAGTGTTTTGTTTGGAGCGTGCTGCTATACGAAGCAGAACCTTGGACATTGAAGAATTAAGAAGATAGGAGGTTACAGATCTCCGAATTATGGACGTTGAGAAGGATGGAAAGGATTTTATGGAAGATTAGAAAGACGATCGAGGAGGGGGTGTACTTGGAAGAGTAACAGAGAAAAGGAGGGTGTGTGGAAAGGCAAGAAGAAGAGAAATCGGCTGGGACATGTATGCGGTAAACACCAGGTAACGTGATGGTAGAAACAGTGGAGGGGCTGGTAAACAGAAACCGGAATAGAGGGCAGAGGAAAAGCAGGATGATGGACGATGTACGGAAGTGAAGAGACTAGCTCAGGATAGGAAAGCAAAGCATGCTTTGTAAGACCTGCCGTTGGGCGTTACTGGACGAGTCCCATTAATGAAACCTTTATACAGCCCTGTGTGACGCCGTCGTCGATTCTGCGTAGTCTTTCTTTTATAACTCCCTTCACTTCAGCAAATGAAGAAACCGTTTTGTCTTCACCGTGGAGGCGTGTGTACCGGAATACGCGCTCCGACCTTTTGGGATTGTTAAAATATACCCCGACCCATGCAGTCTTTATTTCTGATATCGTTTGACCATGGCCAAGGCTACGTTCATACTGGTTCTTACGTCGTACCTCCTCGTCCTCCTTCTACTTTTATCGTCGTCGTCCTCCTCCTCCTTCCTCTATTAATGGTCATTTACAGGTCCTCAAAAACAAACATTTCAAACAGTGGCGTATCTAGAATTTGGCTTTGGGGTCGGGTTGTATATCATTCGTGTGTTATGCAGATATATAATACAGATTATAATAACAAATTATATATTATACTAGTCACCAACTTCGTAAATTTTAAAAAAGTGAATTATATTATGTTATAACCTAAAGAGCAGCTGGAGGCCATATAGTACTTTTTGTTAATGTGATTTCGGAGATAATTTTAACTTCACTGCACATCTCACGTAAATTTTTTTGACATTCTTTGTTGTGCTATTACGTGCACTTTAAATTTCATTGCCTGAGTTTCGCAACTGATTTGTCTAACCAAAATGGAATCAATAATTTAATATTAAATCTATGTCAGTTTGTTCACGCCTAGTGAAAACTTAAGTTAGTAATCCCAAAGGGAAATAGCTCTATAAATTATCTTGTTTCTTATTTTCTTTTAAACAGTAACAGCGTAATAAAGTCACAGCGTAAAGTAACACTGTTAATACTTTTAGTTTCAATTTATTTCTTATTACAAATTATATAATACAGGTATATGTTTAATTGGTATATAATAACAGGTATTTGTACGTGTTATTTTTTGGAACGGTTTCATTTATACCTGTGATTATCAAATACTAGTTTAGCACACCTTTATACCTCACTTCTGCTTGCTCCTTCCTAACCCCTTTCATTTCCGCGAATAGGCAGGAGAGGCAGTTTAGAGAGAGTTAACTGAGCGCATATAAATTTGAGAGTACGTGTTAACTTAAACAAAGTAGATAACAAATAAGATGGAGAAAAGTAATTTGTATGAACATATTACATACTGTTGACATGCTTGCTGTGTACAGTCGGATCGAAAATTATTCTCTAGTATTATCACATTCAACAGTGATCCATTTACTAATATTATTATTTGTTGAAGTGTCTTCTAATTGAGCGCGTTTTTATTTGTTGTTATTTAGTGGAAAACAACAAGACGGTATCACACAAAGTATACGGTCCGCCGCCCGCCACATTGTCACCCTCTCTGCCCCCGCGGCTGCGCGCGCATGTCAGTCCGGCTCCCCCACCACCACCAGTGAGCGGTGAGGAGCGGAGTGACGGCGGAAAACACCACAGTTACGTTGAAACTCTGGTGTGTGGTGTCGTCTGTTACGGTTTTTAAGTACAGTACTTCTCGTTGCGAAGTGTTGCTCTTGTTGGTTGTGTTCCCCTCCGCGCAGAGAGCGCTCTCGCTTTGTTCGTTTTGACGGCAATGAATTTAAAACGCGTCGCGGGCGTGTGACAGTCGACGAGAGAGAGCTCGGTGTTTATTCTCCGTATCACTTACTGCAACTATTCTGTTGTAGAACAACTCGATCGCTTTACAATTAGGATGATGATAACAGTGGTGTGATTGTGTTTTAAGTGTTCGTTATTGTGTGATTGTGCGAGTGAAGAATAATCGTAAATAACAGGAATATTGTAGTGTGTGTGCCCTTGGAATAAATATTAATATAATCTCCGTTGTGTGTTGTGGTGGTGGATTATTTATTGCTTAACGCACGCTCGTTGGAGGAACTGTGCGTAGTGTATCCAGCGGTGTGAAAGCGCGCGGCGCCGCGCTCACTCGTCAAAACATGTAAGTGGCATTCTGTACACCGATTGAGCAATATTGTTGTTGTGTAGTTAATGTAATCCGGTATTGTGTGTGTGTGTGTGTGTGTGACACACACACACACACACACACACGCACGAACGGATTAATGAAGGAATGTGGGTGAACGCATGCGCACATGATCCATTGCTTTCTCCTCGCACTCGCACGCAACAAAACACTGGCGTTTATTTACATCCGTGTTTTGCTTAAAAAAAAGTGGGTATCGACAAGCGGATAATACAACATGCATAGTTCCGGTAGCCTGCTACTACTACTACTTCCTTACAGCAAATCTGTTGATTACTTTATACGCCGAATTGATAACAACCGTAGTAGTGAAAACGAGTTTCTGATAATTTAATCACCGTTCGTTATCAGGCGCAAAAACGTAAAGCTACATTTTTAAACGTTTTGTTAATTCTTTTTTCCTGTTTCTTTTCTTCACTTTACTGGCACTACTACTACTACTACTACTACTACTACTTTACAGCTCTTTGGCGAGGTATGATTGATTTGTGTGGTTTCTTTACACGCAGAAATTGTAATACCTGCAGTAGTTAAAACAACGTTTCGAATAATGTAATCTTCGTTCAACATCAGGTGCAAAAACTTCAATTTGCTTGTCAAACGTATTGTAATTATCTTATTGTTTCCTTCCTTCAACACTACCAACCACCGCCACCACCACCACTACTACCACTACTACTACTACCACTACTACTACTACTACTACTACTACTACTACTACTACTACTACTACTCCCGTACATCTCATTGATGCGATCGGTAATCTGTAACACGACGGAGTTGATCACCATTTTAGGAATTAAGAACGTTTCGTATAATTTAATCGTCGTTCGTCAGCACGGTGTGAAAATGTCGCGTTGCACATACAAGAATTTTCCCTTTGTGCCTCTGTTTTACTCCGTCTTTCTTGGCTTCAGCACTACAACCTTGACTTACCTACTACATCAGTGTTGTGTTTACGCAGGCGTTTAATAAGTAATCGGCGTTCGTCATCTGGACGTAAACTTCACATTGCGCATATGTAGCAGTATTTACTCGAGAATAAGACCTCTTCGACCGTAAGAACCCCCCTCCCCCTCCCAAATTTGGAATGAAATATTTTTATTAAAGCTTGTTTAGATAGTAGTGTTATATTATTGGCCTGAACACTGAAATGCGATTGGTTTGTGGATGTAATACAATGCGTTTTAATCAATTAGGCCTGCACGGTTACACTCATTGCTCTCATTAATATTTTCCGTCTGTATTTAATAATAGATTCTGAAACTCGACTCGAATGTTGTAAGACTTTCTAAAATTGTCGACATCTAAACGCTTTACAACTTCTGTTTATTTCGTGTCTTTCTGCCAACCTGATTGTATTCGCCGAACATTATTATATTGTAACAGAATCGAACTCGTGTGTTGTGGTGCAACAAGTATTGGAGCCGCGATCCACGTGGGTTTGTTAGTCACCTACACGTGGGTAGCGGTATTCGCCGAACATTATTATGTTGTAACAGAATGGAACTCGTGTGTTGTGGTGCAACAAGTATTGGAGCCGCGATCCACGTGGGTTTGTTAGTTACCTGCACGTGGGTAGCGGTACATGAGAAGAATCCTTTCGATCTACAGCCCGTGGTCAACTTATTATTCCACCGGTTAAGAAAAATATACATTTTCTACATTTTCAATTAGTTTTCCATTCCGTTTAAGATTTCATATTAGTTAAACAGTTTTTATCAGTGGCGTAACTAGGGCTGATACTGAAGGGGGGGGTGAGACTAGTATGGGGTTGGACTTCCTATTTCCCTCAGAACAGATGAGAAGAAATTCAGTTTTATAAATACATTATATAAATCCTTTGCGTTACCAATTTTTTGAGCAAACCAACGTGAAGTACAAGGGTTAAATATAGCCTATAGGCCTATATAGAAAGCGCTGATTTCAGAATATTCTATTTGAATAGCTGTTATTCAAATTAGGGAAAACAAACTGATACTCTTAGGAATAACTTCATTTATAAATTTGTATTCTTGAGCATCTTGCGAAAGTGAGTCATTCTGAAGGTATCTTGAAAAACCCAGTTTTATTGTCCTTTCGCACTATTTAAGTTCGTTGTGCGAAGAATGTTTTAAACAAGTGATAGTTCGTATTGAGGTACGGTTATTTTTTTATGTAAAATCCAGCAATAATAAATACTTCCCATGTTTTTCTGAATTAATGCCAAGATACTGGTAGTTTACTGTACCTGTAGTAAAGAGATGGTTCAAATGTAAACTATAGAAGTCATGACATAGCCAGTTCTGTAAGGAGAAATGTGTTTGGGCGAAAAAGATAAAGGTAGATCTGACCTCGGTTTCCGGCGTGTGCATACTAATGCTGCAAATACGTACGTGATTTACGAAATGTTAATAATGTACTGCCATTATTAAGGGAACTGTAATGTATTAATTAACAAATATTGTAATTTCTTTTATTTCTACAATTCTTTGTAACCCTTATTTGAAGACACGCAGGCAGACTTTATATATATATATATATATATATATATATCATTTTCTGTATAAGTAACTCGATGTTTCTTGCAGTAATTATATAAATTGTGATGTTTTCAATTTGTTTCTTCTGCAAGTAGATAATATTGAATATTCTTTTTAACACCTGACGCACGTTTCACTGAAAAATATCAGTATCATCAGAGGTTTCTAAGTCATAAAAAAGAACCTTTTTAACCTTTTTAGGTTAGAAGTACAATAACTTTGTTAAATGACTAATAAATGCATAAAAGTTAAGAACAAAACTTGTAAAGAATTTCATTCTGAGAAAAATGGTGTAAATAAAGTCAATAAAAATCAACAAAAAATTCCAATTGTTTCCAATTTTCCAAAATTTGTTTTTAGGCAAAGATTTTTCTGTTTTACGTCGGATATCATGAAACTTATGGGAGATACAGTTCTGCGACCTGTTTTATTCGATTTTTCAGGTCAAAAACCATAAAAAACAACAAAATTCGCCCCTTCCCAGAATTTCAGAAAGTCTTCATTTACCCGGGGGAGCCGAAACCCGGGCGAAATCTTTCGCTAGCCGTAACTCGCTTACAAAGTGTTTCCGGACATATGTTTATATGAACTTTTTTCTTCTTTTACACTATAGAACCATTTCTCAAATTATTTCCCTCTCCTCCCGGGACACCCTGTATATTCAATCACTTTTTGCTACAGTCCGTTTCTTGATGTATATAATACATTTAATATTTATAATGAATTTACCTCAAGATATTTTTTTCCTTATTAGGAAAAAACGTTATTTTGAACACCTAAACGCATACAAAAAACCAGAAATATATAAATCCAATTTAGCCACACATGCAATAAACACAGGACATGAATTCCCAGACATAACCATTGTGACACTAATAAAACATATACCACACAAAGGCACCATAATGAACATTTGGGAAAATTTACAAATATACAAACATAAAGCACAAAACAAACTAATACCTGAACAAATACAAAACATGACTCATATTCAAAGCACTCAATATCAAAAAAATACACAAAAAACTAACACATACACCACAATCACACACAATAAAACCAATTTGAAGTACCAGAAGCCAACAGGAAGCCACAATAATAATAGTTAACCAACACATATGTACTTCACCAGACACAAAAACCGGAAGGTCGAGGATGGGTACAAGATGGTACCCGAAACATGTTCCTAATAAGGAAAAAAATATCTTGAGGTAAATTCATTATAAATATTAAATGTAATATATATATATTTTTTTCAAACACTTTTTGCTACAGTGTGTTTCTTGATGCATATATAATATATTTAAAATTTATAATTGCTTTACCTCAAGATGTTTTTTTCCTTTTTTGGGACATGTTTCGGGAATAACACGTGGTACAACACATGAAGTAAACACAGCACATGAATTCCCAGACGTAACCAACATGACAGTAATAAAGCACATACGACACAAAGGCACCATAATGAACATTTGGGAAAACTTACACAAATATACACACACAAAACAAACTAATACCTCAACAAATACAAAACATGACACTATTTTCAAAGCACTCAACATCGAAAATACTTAAAAAGGTAATATTATACCACAATCACACACAATAATACCAGTTTAAAATACCAACAGGAAACCATAACAACAACCAACCAAAACACAAATGCTCCACAAGATTCAAAATTAAGAAGGCTGAGGATGGGAACAATATGTTTCCCGAAACGTGTCCCAAATAAGGAAAAAACATCTTGAGGTAAAGTAATTATAAATTTTAAATGTATATTGTGTGTGTGTGTGTGTGTGTGTGTGCCACGTTAAGTGATTATGAAATTTCTGTTAAATTTTTAACAGCTCTGGTGGAGAGGGGATCGACCCCCTCGTTGTTCGCCACTGCTCCCAAGGGCCATTTTTATTAAGATATTTTTGGTGTTGAGTATTGATAAAAAAGTTGGTGTTGAGTATTGACAAAAAAGTTGGTATCAGAGTTCGTTGCTGAAGAAAGAAGCGTTTTTACTGGATCAGCGATCTGGGGAATGGTGCGAGGAACTGTAGTCAGTCGGTGAGAGATAAGTGTTTAGTAAACAAAGGAGGTGAGTAGTTGCAGCCAACGGTGACCCCACACACGGAAGTCGTTTGTTTGTACACAACTCTTACGTAAGTCGACCGATTCATTGGTTTAGTGAGATGATGAGACGATGTTTTACTTTGTCTTCCGAGCTGCTGTGGAAGTGACGACGGCGGGGCGCGCGGAGAAAGTGTTGTTGTGTGTATGTGAATATTCATTTGTTGTCGATGCGCTCGTGTGTCGAAACATCGGTGTTGACGACCGGCGCGCGTGATTGACAGCCCTATGTGTGAACACGCCATCTTTCCACAGTATAGACAGAGAGAGAGATCGAGCGAGAGAGAGACGTATCATCTGAAACAACGCGGTGTTACTGGTTCATCTTGACCGTTACCCGAACTGTTTGCAGTCGTAATGGTTTTTTTTTGTTTAATTTTGCATCAGTGTATTCACGTTGTTGAGATGTTTCCACATAGCTTTAAACGACGGCTGCACCGACAGCAGAATGACGACGACCAGGCCCGCGTTTGACGGCGTGACAGCGCCCTGGCCACACACTGTGAACAAGCCCCCCCCCCTTCCAGGACCTTTCATCCATTACAATAACAACAATGGCGTGTCAGTTTTGGTTCTGTAGGGATTCCTCCCATAATCCTCCTTCGGAGAGGAGGAGTCCACCATCTATTGACTCGCTGTGTCCCGGACTGGCAACAAGTAACCGTAAAAAAAGAATCGTGTATTGTTCACGTAACGATAGCGAGAATATAGACGTCATTTTTTACGGTTTTATGCACCTCCTGCCACTTTTTTCTAAAAACTTACAATTCTAACTAGGCATTTGTATGAATCTGCTCCTTTCACAACTCCGCGTTCCAACAATATATCTGTGCACGTATTGCAACTAGGCATTTGTATGAATCTGCTCCTTCCACAACTCCGCGTTCCAACAATATATCTGTGCACGTATTGCAACTAGGCATTTGTATGAATCTGCTCCTTCCACAACTCCGCGTTCCAACAATATATCTGTGCACGTATTGCAACTAGGCATTTGTATGAATCTGCTCCTTCCACAACTCCGCGTTCCAACAATATATCTGTGCACGTATTGCAACTAGGCATTTGTATGAATCTGCTTCTTCCACAACTCCGCGTTCCAACAATATATCTGTGCACGTATTGCTTTACTATGGACTAAAAACAAGTT
Source organism: Magicicada septendecula (assembly GCA_034769895.1). Classification (NCBI taxonomy): domain Eukaryota; kingdom Metazoa; phylum Arthropoda; class Insecta; order Hemiptera; family Cicadidae; genus Magicicada; species Magicicada septendecula. The sequence goes on from CM068369.1 coordinate 559,918,347, forward strand.
ATAACTTTTTGATACTGGCATTTTATTTATTTGATTAAATAAAAAGGTCTAAATTAAAACTAACATATCAGAATTCGGGTGTAAGTTTTTCCTACCAACCTGCAAGGTTTCGCAGGAATTGGTTGGAAAAATTCACCAATTTTTTTTTTGTATTGGGGGAAGATTTCCCATCCGATTTCCGAGGTTCGTATGAGTTCTGTAAGTACCTATATAAATATATTTTTACTTAAGCAGGTTACTGGGCTGCTGTAAAACCCCCAACCTGGAGGACTAGGAACTTTGATTTCGGGCTGCTTTTCCCTAGACTGTTGCTTCTTTCACATGCTTATTTAGCTGAGTACTTACATGATACAAGTGGAAGATGTGCTCGTTGAAGTGTTGAATACATTTTCAAAAATATAATAGTTTATTTGCGCGATCGTCTTTTCAGAGTTTTTGTAACAATATTGTTTATTAAATGAGCGCTTTCGCGCTTTGGTTTCAGAAATTTTTTTAATAACATTGCTCAAATTGATTGCCTCGCACATTTCATGTTCTATGGATAGTGTAGCTAGGGCTGATGATCTTTCTTGACTCATGGACGACCGTGAATAGTTTTTTATAATTTTTAGTTTAGAAAACGAATGTTCGCCTGTTGCCACCGTAACCGGCAGTGTGAGAAATATTCGAATAACAGCGGTTAGATTTGGAAAAGTCTGATGAATTTGGCGATCTACCGCCGCCCCTTTGGTACGGTCGCCCGTGTGCGGTGCATATGCGGTAGCGGCGGCACTGAGCTTTACTGGGGAGAATTTCGGACAAATAATTGCATTATAGGGAAATTCAACATTTCCTGCACCAATGGTATTATCCTCTGTAATATTTTATATCTTTTCAACCGCGTATCGTAATGGTAATTGTCAGGAAATTACGTTGTATTTTGATGATGCATAAAACCATTCTGGTGCTTTTGGTGTTTTGCGGTAGTAATAAATTCAGTGTTATACGTCGAAGTCAAAAACGAATGTAAAGATTGTTCTGTTGTATAAATAAAGGAAATGGTGCCAACCGTCGGCCCCACCAGTGCTTACTAAATATAATTTTATAAAACCACTCGGAAATCACGTAACACCTGTATCGTGTTATTTCACGATATAGAATAATGTACAATTATAGAGTAGCTGTTCACCGTTCAAATGTTCTGTTGGTCAGCCGAGTTCGTCGCTATACTTTCAAAACAATTTTGTCGAGTGGTTCAGTCACTTGTCTGTCCACGTGTTATAGCAGCGTATTTTCCAATCCTCATACGTGTTTTTACCGAGGACGACGGCGTTAAATTTGAACCTGACGAAGCTGAATAATTTTATTATTTCTAACGATTTGCGGAAAGATAATTTTATCAAGACTCTCCATATACGGCGATGACCAGGTAATCTCAGCGAGTGATGAAGACACTTTACAAATAGGATTGATAGAACTTGATAAAATAACTAAGTATACTTTATATATAAAGAAAAAAATAAAACTAAACCTTCCGCTGTAAAGTGGCCTATAAGCTGCAAAATTATATTAGGAAGTGCAAATGTCGAACAGGTACAAGGAACAGGGAAATTCATTGCGCTTGTGTGGGTTTAACGTTCGCTACTATTATGCGACTTGAAAACCTGGCCCGATAAAAATGAGCTGCTAGATAAGTCTATAAAATGTAGACAGTAGTAACAGTATTTTAATTCTTGACATTTTCTTATATTTTCAATAAATTTAGCCTAAAAATTAAGTCGCTAAAAATAAAAAACGGAATAAAACCATCGCACACTCGATTTTGGCGTATTAAAATATAAACTGTCCTTACGCAAGATATTCTTGCTCCATAACAATATTTTTTTTTGTATATGCAGTCCAGTTCACGTACATCTCATTTAAATTTAATAATATCCTTGTCATAACAAAATAAAAATAAAACTTCATACCAAATTTTAATTTTTTTTTCAGTCGTGAGGCATAAAAAGTAACCTGAGAGAATTTTTTTTCCTGTTCAAGATAGACATTAAGCTAGTGAATTATACAGAAATCTTCAAATTTAATTTTGATTTAACTCCCATTGTTCTGTCTTTATTGGTTTCCAAATTATTGAGCGAATCGTACAAACATACTTGACCGGTCGCGCTGCGTAGGCCTACGGCCGCACGTCCGTTCCCGTGTTTATCATGACGTGTTTCAATTAACGCGTTGTACTGTTTCAGAAGTCGTTAGAAATACATTTGTTGTAATTTAAGACGTAAAACAGTAAATCTCTTCGCAGCATTTAACAGTTTCAACTTTCTCAGCTACAATATGTATATCTGGCTTGTGCGAAATAAATGCCGAAAACACAGTTGAAGGGATTAATTAGGCCTACATGTGTGGAACGATCAAAAGAACTTGGGCAGTTTGCTCAGTGGAACTTAGGCAGTTTGCTCATCGTCAACCATTTTTAAGTTTCTTTTGATGTATCTTTGTGTCGTTGGTCGGTTGCTGCAACTGCTGGTATGTTGTTTTACCGTTTTATTTCTTATTGTGCACACCAATGAACAGATTGTTATCGTTACTTTTGTTCTTGTCCGTGCACAGGACGTATACACATCTGTGCACAATAACCAACCAAAAGCTAACAGGAATCAACAGCAGCAACCAACATTGCTGATGATAAGGAAACTACCTGATACGTGGAACATTCCAAGCAAGAAAAAACATGTTGATTGTAAACTAGTATTAATGTAAGTTGTGTGCGAGCGCGCGTATGCGCGAAATTTTCGAATTTAAACTTTTATTAACTATTAAAACGTTTATTATTATTATTATTATTCCGGCTGTACAATGTTTACACATTTTCCGGAACCTAAGATTACAGAATTGATTGAATTCTCATCTTCCACTCCTACTAGTCCATTCAAAGATCTTCCATTTCTCGTTCCCTCAATATAGTCTGAATTTCTTCTATCCATGTGATAGGTGGTCTTCCTCTTTTCCTTCTTCCATAACTCTCCTCGGCAATCTTTCCTGTGCCATTCTTTTCGCGTGTCCATACCATTGTAAATTTTTGTTTGGATAAAATCAATAATTGAATTTTTCACATTAATTCTGATCTTAAAGACTTCATTTACAATTTTCTCACGTCTGGACACTCTTGCGGAAGGTGTCCAGTAGTCCATCTCTGCTGTCTTTAATTTTGTTCTTGTGTGTTTATTAGTAGTCCAAACTACTGAGCCGTAAGCCACGATACTTCTAACAACAATAAAACTTGAAACTTTTATACATTATTAATTTTACAATATATTTTCGTGGATCGTTTATGGATTAAAGAAGACGAATCAAAAATCTTTGAATTTAGGATCCCCAAATAAAAAAAAAGGTGTAAACATGTTTTACAGCTGATTGCAATGATGGTTTATAGCTGTATAATACGATGCTATATTTTTGTAACAGGTAGCAATATACGTTTTGATTATACAGGTTTGTGCATAGAGCAAAGCGGAAGGCGTAGGTATTGTTCTCATCAGCAGAGCGCGCTGCTGCTGTGGAGGTTTTGCTTGGATACGCTCGTTGTAAACCGACTCATTATGAATTTCCTTGGGTCACGCAATTCCACGCTTTCGATTCCCTCCCGTCGTCGTCCGTTTGTAACATCAACACGGTGCGTGTACTGCTGCTTCTGCTGCTGGTTTCGACTCGATTGATCGTTGTTGCGTGTGCGTGGGCGCGCGCGCGCGCGTTTTTATAGTCCGGTGTAGCTAGCGCTTCACAGTCTTTGCAAAGCCAGCCAACCGAATCGTTTGAGATTAACAGCAGAATGTTTTTCCGTAAATTGAATGGCCGCCAGGCAGCTGAGGTTTATTGTAATACGGGACATCGGTTAGTCGTCGGAAAACCACGCAAGTGAAACTCCAGTATTTCGTCGAATCTCTCTGCCCGTGACCCCCCTTCGGTATCGACAACGGACATCACCTCAGTATTCCGGCTCTGAAAGGGCCGCGCAAACTTTCCTTAATTTTTTTAAAGAATGGGTATAAATCATTCAACTTAAGTAAAACCAAATTTCCGTGTAAGTACTTAACACACACACAAAAAAAAACATTTATTTATTCCTGTTATTTTACAAACAGTTAATTATTTACCTTCAGCGTATACATTATTTAGTTAAGCGCACGTGATTCCAGTTAAGACCGCACCGAGGTCACCGGCCGGGCCTGCGTAGTATCGTTATTCGTTATGAGCTCCTAAAGGAAACTAATGAATGGGCAAAACTAGTGGATCGCTTGTAAATGTTACCCTGACATTGACACCTTCAAATTGAGGATTTAGAGGCCACAAAGAGAAGACAGGCAAACGTTTACGCAATTTGAGTAAATACGATCCGTTGTTGCAAGAGATTCAGTGGTCCGTAGAACAGCGAGAAGTATACGAGTTCCAAAATTCAAAATGAACTCGCGCAGCTTTTATATAAAAAAATCGAAAATATTGTTGTGGAAGAGATCTGCTTATGTTTTCTCCGTAATAATGGATACTACACAAGACATTAACAGAAAAGATCAGCTGAGTCAAATAATCAGACATGTTTCAATTTCATGAGAGGAAGCAAAAAGGCCCACCAATTTAAAAACTGGATGACAGCTTTTTAGGGTTTGTAGAGATGACCGATGAAAGTGGCCTAGGCTTCGAAGAAGAGGTTTTAAACAGTCTTGAGGAGAACGTATTCTGTTTTGCGTTATATAATTTTAGTAGCTGTCACAGCTATAAGAAAGAATTAGTATTCGAGAAGAAACAGTGGGATGAATTATGTAAGGAGGCCCTCAAATGATTGCTGCGGCGGGCCCAGAATTACGCCATTGCAACGAGAAAAAGGGGTGCACTCGATGTATGCAACGAGCGTGCGTCGTTAGTGTGCCTAACTTGTTTGTGGAAGTATTTTTTTGTGCGTGAGTTATTAACATATCTGCCTGCAAGTTGAAATAATTATACTGAGGCGATGATGAAGGTGGCTAGAGTGTGAAGGTGAATGTGAGACGTATAGCAAACATATAAAATTGCCTGACGTGCACAGAAAGCTTGACCTTCACAGTGGTCCGCAAATAGCTACACAGTAACAATGATAGCCTCAGTTTGTTGTCTAATTACTCATTGCGATTAGATCATTGCTTTAGCTGGCGTATCGTAATCGCTACCGATGTTCTTTTTTTATTTTTATTGTTGAACACTTGAACACCTGACTGACGCAAATGAAAACATTAGTCACCAGCTAATGGGACGATATAACCTAGAATAAAATTGGGTACTTTTCTAATATCCGTACCCGCACTACATTTTCCATGTTTTGTATATGCGATGGTATCGAAGTACCACGATGTGAAGAAGAAGAAGAAGTGTACAAATTGTAAATTATTCTAAGGTAAAGTAAAATGTACGTAATGTTTACATTTGTGACGTCAGGTAATAACGTGTTTTTTTTTTTGTTTTTAGTTTACTATTTGAAGGGAAAAAAGTCATGGTTAGGAAAAATATAACGTTTAATGTGTATATACAATGAACGTTTTAGTGGATGGTTAGTGAGGATCGGTCAGTAATACAAATTTTAGCTATTTTGCGTCGACGTTTCGACAATATTTATTGTCATCTTCAGGACCTGTATATGAAACACAATAGAAATATCAAACATAACGAAACAATTAAATATTTGGGTGAACGTGTTGGTGTATGTGAGTGTGTGCGTGCGTATGTATGTATCATTTTATATGTGAAGACTTATGATAGTTTGTTTACATCTTCAAATTATCTTTAAGTAAACGAGCAAATTATAGTATGAGAAAACTTAATTTATACAGTAAGTTGTATGTATATAGTAATCCAATTATGATTACTGTTTGTTTAATTAATTAAAATAACATTACATTTAGTAAGTTAAATTGTAATACTGTATAAATTAAGTACTCTCATACTATAATTTGCTCGTTTACTTAAAGATAATTTGAAGACGTAAACAAACTATCATAAGTCTTCACATATAAAATGATAACATACATACGCACGCACACACTCACATACACCAACACGTTCACCCAAATATTTAATTGTTTCGTTATGTTTTATATTTCTATTGTATTTCATACACAGGTCCTGAAGGTGACAATAAATATTGTCGAAACGTCGACGCAAAATAGCTAAAATTTGTATTATTGACCGATCCTCACTAACCATCCACTAAAACATTCATTGATTGACGGTCACTAAAAATTTAAGGATGTATATACAATGCTTATTACATAGTACTTTCAGAATAAAGAACATAACGTTTTTTAACAAAACAATAACAGAAAAAGTAAACTGAAAAATACAATTATTTCTTATTCATATTCATAAAAATGCTCATATTTTTCTTGTTATATATTTTTTATATTATTATTAATAATAAAACTTTTTACAAGAATATGTATTTTTTTCTTGTATCGGCCATCTAAGGACCATATGCCACTTTCAATTCTTTACTCTTTATTCTTTTCTTTTTCTCCAACATTCTTTCATCTTTTCACTGTGTCTCTTCTACCGTGGACTCCTTCCATTTTTAACGCTTTTGCCCGAAAAACTTCTCTTTCAATTGCTTCTTCTGCGTGATATTATTTTTTTCTAAATCCTTTTGGACTTCTTTAATCCAACTTGATGTTAACTGCTTCCCCCACAGATATGTGAAGATCTGTTTTGTTGATAGATATGTGTAACCTATTGTTGTCAATTGTATATAAATGTCCAAACAGTAATAGTCTTCTTTTTCTCATTGTTTCCGTTGTATTTTCTATACTTTGATATATTTCATCATTACTTCTTAATTTCCAACCTTATGAAGTTTTTCGTGGGCCTAAAATTTTCCTAATAATTCGTCTTTTCAAAATGTCTAGTTTGTCTAAATTATAATTCAATGCTAGACAGTCACTTGCATATAGGCATTCTGGCTTCACTACTGTACTGTAATGCCTTATTTGCGCATTTTAAGGTATGCAGTTTTTATTGTAAATATCGGTAGTTATACCATCTAAGAATATATTTTTATTATTTTGTAAATTACAGTGTTTCAACTATAGCATTCAGTTGTCATCATCGGATATAAATTAATAAATTAAAATTTTTAAATCACTTGATTATATAAACATTATAAAACGTGTTAGGACAAAAATCTGTAGAACTCGAAGAGGACCCACGTAGAAACTTGGCCAGGGGCCCGTGAGTCTCTAGTTACGTCACTGCTATGTCCCGTCTTCTCTTCATACCGTTGGTACCCAGTGGTTAATGTGAGCCCATACACGCTACTAGGCGGTTTAACTCTGTTGTCATATCATATTCGTACATCCTTCGTCATATCAAACCTTCTGAAGCCCATCACACCACTTCGTCATATCAAACCTTCAGGAGCCCGTCGCACCACTTCTGAAGCCCATCACACCACTTCTCAAAGCCCATCACACCACTTCTCAAAGCCCATCACACCACTTCGTCATATCAAACCTTCTGAAGCCCATCACACCACTTCGTCATATCAAACCTTCAGGAGCCCGTCACACCACTTCTGAAGCCCATCACACCACTTCTCAAAGCCCATCACACCACTTCGTTATATCAAACCTTCTGAACCCCATCACACCACTTCTCAAACCCCATTACACCACTTCTCAAAAGTTCGTCTCGCCGCTTTGTATTTTATTTGCAAACTTTCTATTGATACAAAGGAATTGTGTAAAAAAAAAACTGCTCATCTGGACGTTCGTTGGCTGCTTAACGCGTCAGTCGACCAGTGGCTCCGCTGGGTAGGGGGAGGCGGCGGGCGGACTGAGGGTGAGTGCCGGTGTGTAATAACTTAAATGGCTGAGTTAGTAAAGTAACGAACGCTCCACACTGTACTGGTAGCCCCGTTTTCTGCACCCACTCCCTCACCCCCACGGTTGAGTGTGCAAAGGGGGAGAAGTGATTGTGAATGATTTTTGGTTTGTTGTACATAGTCTTTGTTATTGATTTGTCTTATCGATTTTGATAGTTTTTATGTACGCAAATTTTGTGCGTGTGCATTTAAACAACTTCGTGGTATACGTATAAATTAGTTATACTGATATATAGGCTACAATCAAAATGTTTTCCCTTGGAATGTTTGAGCTTCGAGTAGTACGTATGCTCATGTTGGTTTTTATTCTCGTAACGGTAACTGTGTGCTGTTTCCTTGTTGCTGCTGGTTGCTGTTTGATTGAGGCTTATTGTTGTTATTGTGATCAGATATGACATATATAAGTTTGTTCTTTGAGTACGGTATTTCAGATGTTTAGTGGCGTCCTTGTAACCGCTGTTGCCGGCGCAACAGTACTGGAAATAAGAGAAAATAATATTATATCACAGAAGAATAAATACTTTGGTTATTGAATAATTTGAAGTGCGAACAATATTAGTGGGGAAACTTGAAGTAAAAGCGTAGCATTGCTTTCGAACTGCTGGGCACTTGCACCGTCTTGTGTTGCCGGCTCAGACATCGGCAGTGTTTTACTCCGTACGGTCATTGACCTAGTACTAGTTGACCCTGAACAAACTTTGGAGGGGGGACATACTCGTCCATCTAATGTGTTGCCGTTGTATGAATCGGCAAAACACTCAGTTACCAACTACGTTCGTTTTCGGAACCGATGTGCAGCAGATAGTACGTACCTATTTGTATTTTGTTCGTTTAGTCATGTGTTTCTCTGTTTGTATCTATTATTTTTGATTCGATTATTTGTGTTCTGATTTATTCTGTGTAAGTATAATGAGAGTCGGATCTTGTTGAACCGGGACCTTCTTCTTCTCCCAGCAAATGATATAAAATACTCTAATAAGAACACTTGGTACAAGAAAAAATTCGAATTAATTTTTAGATAAAGTTTTAGGCCTATCACAACCGGCAACAGGTGTTATGTACCCACACCACGCCACTGTCGTGAAGGTACCTATGCGCTGTTTGGTTGTTGCTGCTGGTCGCTGTTCGATTGAGGCATATTGGTGTTGTTGTAATCAGTTATGACGTATAAGTTTGTTCTTTGAGTATTTCCTATGTTTAGTGTTTTAAAAATTGAGTCTTTTTTTGTATTGATTTATATTTGTTGCGGTATTAGTATGTTTTGGGTGTATATCTGTAGGTTTTCCCAAATGTTCACGTGGTACATGTTTTATTAGCCTCATATTGCTGGTGTAATTTTGAACATCTAGGCTGTGATGCATCGTACGTTATTTTGAAGAAGCGGTACAAGTTCAACCATATGTGTGGTGGGACCATCGAGAGAACTCTAAAATCAACGAGGAAAGAAACACCCCTGAAGTTCTACGAGGTGACGGGTCTCTACACGTCTGAGAATGTACGGCAGGAGCTGAATGCTGTGAGTATACTGAATAGGATTGTCCAGTATCGGCTAAAAGGGTTGGAACATCTTGGCGGAATGGATGACTGCCGCCATGCCCAAAGAACTATTGAATTATAAGCCGAGAGGCGTGGGACGTCCGAAGTAGCGTTGGAGTGACCAGCTGAAGCCTACCTACTTGGGACCGGAACAAACCGTTTTTTGTTTAACCTTTGCTGAAGATGATGATGTCTGGGAAGTCGTGTCCTGTATTTATTGCGCGTGTTGCTAAATTACACGTATAAATGTTTGGTTTATTGTATATGCATTTATTTAGGTGTTCAAAATAACGTTTTTTATCATTGTTTTTTGTCCGTTCCCTCACTACTTGCCCGTCGTAAATCTCACGGGTAATCGTCAGCTGTTCCTCACCGGATTCTATCCTACTGTGGGATACGGACAATGGAACTGCAGATAACGCTTGCCAAGAAAGGATTTCTACAACAAGCAAAAAGCAATACCAGTAACATACACTCCTCGGCCCAAACATCACGTTCAGTGGGAACAGAATGTAAGAATTATTGTAGAACTAAACCAGCAGCCATCGGCAAAAAAAAAAAAAACGGAAACTCTTCTCACCAAAACGCATCTTGTGTAACCGACCTTGTAAAGAAACGAATAACGGACCAATCTAGCAGTCTGCTCAGCAGCTGAAGGAGGAAAGTAATTAATTACGAAGTGTAGGAGAGAGAAAAACCAAAGTGTTAATTAGCTTTGGTGTCTAATGAAGTACATTAAAACAATTTTATTCTGTGTTTAGTTTTAATATTGCAATTACTGCTACTTCATGTTAGGTGTTAAAAAAACAGTTTTATTGGATTTTTTGTACACCCAGAGTAATCGCTGACAAAACGCGATAGTATATCTACGAGAAGTTATGCGAAGGGGTAACGGTACCACGGCGACGTTGTGTAGCCAGTGATGGCTGTATCGCGTGGTCAGATGTGACCAGGTCCCGTTACAGCTGTTTGCTGCTGTCTCTGTCGCATTATTTGGTGTGTTCTACATGTGTCTCAGCATTACGATTGTCATTACGTACCGTTTGGGTCGTTGCCCTTACAGGAATGGTGAGCCTGTCCTGCTCAACGTCTGTCCATATCCGTTCTGTATCGTCTTTTTCTGTTTCCTCTTGTCGATCTTCCTTTGCATATAGAGAAGAGTACGTAAACTTGTTACTTACTCGTATTATCGCTTTCGAGTCGTTTTTTAAACGATCAAGTTCTTTCAGGAAGGCTTTTATTGGAAAAACATTAGGACCTCCTCACCGTCTGCTTCGATTCGTTTTGAAATCTACCTTTTTAATCTATGGTTTCGTCACTCCATTGGCATTTAGTTTGAGCCTCGAGTCTGTGCTTTACTTTTGAGATCATCTTATCCTCCTCCTCCTCCTCCTCCTCCTCCTTCCTCAGCAAAAAGTAAACCACAAAAAATTTTTTGTTCCGGTACGATGAAGCGTAGCCGCTGAACATAGGAGGGAGTGTCGACTGAGGCAGTCGGAGAAGTTGGTACTTGCTGAGCACCTTCTGGCCAATGACGACCACGTGGACCACGTTTGAGACGGCGAAAATCCTATCCTACACCGGGAAGCGATCGAGATGCATAAACACAATAACAGCCTCAACAGGAAGGAAGAGTGCTTGATGGTGAATAAGATCTGGTATCCGGCACTGAGAGGTCCTCGGATCGCTGCCACGGATATAACGTCTAACTTCGTTGTCGACACAGGCGAGCAACGGGATTGGCCAAGCTCTCGGCCAATCAGATAGCAGCCCGCACTCGGACGGTTTGGGGCCTGAAAATAATTTTTCTGATTGTAGAACAATTTCATTTCAGTAGTGGATGGATGTACATATCCAAATCTAAATACACTACTGTTTTATCTTCACTGCGTCTTTCGTTCAGTTCTATCGTCATCGTCATCTTCTACGTAATTGGTTTGTTCTGGTCCCAAGCAGATATACGACAGCTGGCACTCCACCCCCAGCTCTTCTCCGCCTTTCGGCTTACAGTTTCCGTAGTTGTTTGGTAACGCGGCAGTCATCCATTCGGTCAAGATATTGCAACCGTTTTAGCCGATATTGAGCAATCCTGTCGAGTATCCTCATAATATTCAGTTCCTGGCGTATTCAGTTCTACGATCTTGAAGACTGTATGCTGCCACGTGCCGGAGAAATCTCATTCGGACCATTTGAATACAGCTGGTCTGGGATTTCGTCCAAGTCCAATTTTCAGACGCATAGAGAAATTTTCAGACCCACCTCACACCTTCATGCGTGTTTCTTTAGAGTTCTCCTGATGGTCCCCCACATATTGTGTGAACTTGTGTTCACCACATCATTGTTTGTAACGTAAAACACATAACAGCCATGAGATATTCATAATTTACTGACCTGCTCCAGAACAGTAGTCTAGCATATACAAGAATTTTTGGTCGTACGGGATCAGTTCCATGGAAAAAGGCATCACCTCGGTCTTCAGTGTTGAGATCTGTAATCCGAAATCCGTGCAGATTTTGACTGAGTGAGCTCTACTTTTCGTCTTCTTCGTCGTCGTCGTCGTCATCATCCTTTACGGCTTAGGCTAGTAGGCTGTTCCAGTTTCAATGGAAGTTATCCAACCGTCGCTTACGGGGTCTTCCCACACTTCTCTTCCCTCTTGGATGATAGTCAAGGGGGCCCTCCTTGAAAATCTAGCTGGATCCAACTAGCTTTAATTTTGTGTGAATGATAAGTTGTTCTTGAGAAATTAAAGCTACATTAAATAGTCTGCAAAATGTGGAACAGCAGGTAAAGATAGCGTAGAAGTGGTAAGGGCTACGTGTGTAATAGTGACTAACAGTAAGGGCATCACGTACAGAATTTTAAGACACAGAGGATATAAGACGTCTAGGAATATTTTGGCAACGTGATCTCAAGAAACAGCAAGATAACTAATGAAAGTAGAGAATATAGCTTGAAGGGGGAGGCCATGTAGTGATTACATTACGTACCGACTTGTGTTGATCGCACCTTCCATGGCTATGTATCTCTCCATTGTGTCTGGTTCGTGCGCGTGACAGAGCGAGAGCATTGCACGCTGCTATTAGTTTGCTCAAACTATCGGTGAGTTGAGTACGTTTGCCTGAGCAGAACAATGAGGTAACTAACTGCAGGCGGCGGGCTCTCGCATCGTTAATTGGTTAAATGGAGCGAAGACGAAATCGCTATGGCTGTGGCTGTGCGACACGAGCCTCCTTTCCAATTGTTGTCAGTCGCTTTGCGTTACAAGTTTCAGCTGATCTGTACTCTCCACGTTCTATCTTGGTGCCGCTCTCTTCAGTTCTTTATAATCTATTGACATATCAAATATACCGATACATAAAGTCTTCTTTTTCCTCACTCTCTTGCCTCAATTAGTTGACTTCTTTAGCCAGTTCCTTTTCAAAATGTGAGAAAATCCAGTTTGCTTTTTCCTTTCTTATGGCTCTTGTACTACTTCTGTCTTCATATGTTCTCCCAAGGTCTTCTTCATAGGTTACCTTTTCCTTCCAGTTCTTCTTCTTTTTCTCCTCTTCAAAGATTAGGGTATATAAACCCGTTCCGGCATCCATCTCATCCTTGGACGACCCACGTCTCTTCTACCAGTGGCTTTATAGTTCAGTGGCGCTTTAGGGAATTCATCCTCTGCAGAGGATCCCACCATTGTCTTTTGTAAATTGAATTTGTAATTTCATTTATGTCATTTACTTCGAGTTCTTCTCTGATATCTTCATTCCTTATTGTATCTTTCAATGTATAATTTAAAGTATTTCGAAGAAACTGCATTTCAGCACTGTGAATCTTGCCGCTTTCCTTTTTGGTTATGACCCACGCCTCACTCGCATAAATGAACTTGGGTATTGCAATTGTCGTATAAAATTTAATGCTTGTGCTGTGTCTTGTTTTATTCCTTCCAGTTAATCTTTTTAATTTTTCACCACAACCATATTTCAAAGCTTACCAGACATTTCTTTTCTCTGTTTCGAATCGGAAATTATTGATACATGGTTATACAGCGGTCGGCGAATTCATAACCAAGTCGCCAGATGAAATTTTCAAAAACATTTTTTCACTATGATTTGGTTAAATTAAGGCAGTCAGCGATGGGGAATATCCCGAACGCACGGCCCCCGACAGCCTCGGTCAGAAGGATGACAGTCGGCGTCAGATCAATTAATAACGTATTCCGCATCAGTATAGTTTCTGCACACCATTGAACTACGTCTGCACCGACAGCAGAATGAAGACGAACGACATTGAAGCTGCGGTTGATGAATACTAGTTGTGGTAACGTGGGCTCACGGTGCACAGAAGCACTGGCTGAAAATGCCGCAATTATTACGTCCAAGGATTCCGACTGTCACCCTTTTGGCCGAAGTAACATTATAAATACAATTAGTCATCTGTTTCAGATTTTGTCTGCTAGCAGTTTATGTTATTTCAGTATTGCCACATTTGGCCGTCGAACTTACTTGCTCCGGTAGCTTAGTACCGGGCGAGAGTTGTACCCGATAAGTCCAGTAAGTGCCGTCTTATGATTAGAAAACGGTATCAGAGTTTCGCTGAATGCGCGGATTTCCAACAGAAAGGGATCGAAGCACTCTCGTGTCTTCACTCGTAATGCCCAAGTTCAGAATTGAATGAAGTTCGTATACGTTCGGCGATTGTCGTGCCTCTTCGTGGAGTCGCCTTTAATTATATTTTAAATTAAAATCGTCATTCAGTTACCGGCTGCGACGCCGAACAAATTGCTCTCCACCAGCAGGCGTGTAGCTCTTCAGATCCGTCACGTCTTCATTACCCAGGTTAACCTGATTTTTGTTTTGAGCACAGATAACGTTCCAGTCTTCAGCTGCCTACCCACCAATAATATATTTCACCAGTATCTGAGTTTGTTTCTTTTCCTCGTCACATTCAAGTACAGTGAAGCCCAACACTTATCTTGAAAACCAATTTAATCGTTAGGCCTACTCTGTTTACTTAATAAGTCAATGAATTAACAAAAACTTATTTTTACTGAAAAGGTCGTGCAGGAGAATCTAAAAAATTGTTTCACGTGTAATAACAGTAGATTCCAGATTATTAGTTTCATCGAATAAGTATTTGCTTCAGGCCTCATTTATTTTTATCATATTGAAGTTCCGGTATTTAGTGTACTTCCTTCGGTCCCTTGCCTAGACAAAATAGACGCGCTTGTCCTATGCTTCGATACGTAATCAGTCGCAATTGGTGTTCCAAAAAGTTACGTTTCCTTGTATTCAGCTTGATGTCGACTTTCCTGCTTTAGTAGCTGCAGAAGGTCGACCTCGGTTTTCTCTAAACCGAGAATTGGAGATTTTCTCTAAGTATGCAATATCAGCATCTTCTTTTTATATTGACTATAAAAAAGATAAATATTCACTATAAAAAAGAGTTGGATATAAAAAAATGGTCCAACTTTTCATATCCACCACAAAGTCGACTATTCTCCCTCCCTCTCAAATTGCTGAAAGTTAAAAACTGTCTTAACCGATCGAGAGGTTTTAAGACGCGTTTGTGATATAGAAAATAAAACGGCTTCGCGATTTTCAGCTGTACAAATTCTGTCTGTAGTCGGTTAGGTGAACAACTGGGTTTATGTAAACTGGTGGTTTGTTGCACGTGGAGATGAAGAGAGACAGAGAAACGGCGACTTCCTGTAGAGGAGTTTCCGGTGTGAGGGCAACAGCTGTCGGCCTGCTGGTACCTGTATACATGTACCTGCCTCCTGACGATTTGCTTAATTAAAACGGAACAAAAAAGTTATTAAAGTAATTTCAACGGTCGTAGTATGGTCATTGCAGAGCATTTGTTTCTTTTGCGAACGTGAAGTTTACGTAAAATAACGCTTGTGTGACGTAGTGCAGATTTCTAAATTACGGTCCGCGGATAGTAGGCTGTTTGAAACAAACACAGTGTAGAGGTGGGCCGAAATACCTATAACAGGTATTTTGAAATGATTATTTCTGTGAAACGGATATAACCGTAACTGAAAAGTCGCGGGATCCCTCCCTACGCAACTAACGAATAAACAAGTAAACGAGTACTACGAGTATTACGCGTACGCGAGTACAAAGCCACTTTTTGGTGCTGAATACTTCATTCTGCGCATGTGCCGATTGCCATACAAGTACGAAACGAAGCAAAACAGTGAGGTTCAGAATATCTCTATGCCAAATAGACGAAGTATTATGTGCGCTCTAAAATTTCATTGCCTCAATTTCGCAACTGATTTGTCTAACCAAAATGGAATAAATAATTTAATATTAAATCTATGTCAGTTTGTTTACTCCTAATGAAAACTTAAATTAGTATTCCCAAAGGGAGATAGGCCTATACATTCTCTTGTTTTTTATTTTCTTTTAAACAGTAACAGCGTAATAAAGTCAGTGTAAAGTAACACTGTTAATAGTTTAAATGTAATTTAACAGTTTAAATGTATTTCTTATAACAAATTATATATAATACAAATATATGTATAATAAGTATATATTAACAGGTATTTATACGTGTTAATTTCCTGATTTCGTGGTGTGTGTGTGTGTGTGTGTGTGTGTGTGTGTGTGTGTGTGTGTGTGTGTGTGTGTGTGTGTGTGTGTGTGTTCGCTCAGACATACGTTTCCAGAATAAGCTGGTTTCATCTACATTAAAAATTTGTTCAGGCAAATAGTTTTCTTCAACATTGATGGGACGGAACTCTTCCTTAAACAATTTTGCACCTTCTGTATCAGCGCTAGTAGCTTCAAAAGAAATCTTGACATTATAAAAACTTTGGCACTTTTCGAACAGCATGAACCATCCTCCGTGTGTTGCTGTTAATTTCTTTGTAGACATAGAATCATCATATTGCACTTTCAAGATCTCAAAAAGGCTTCTTGCTTTACCCTGGATTGTAAAGTCAACAAGCTAAGGGGTATAACCTTTGTATCTGATCCTCTCTCAACGTGACTAGCAGTTTCTCCATCTCTTCGATCGGACCAGCTCTTTTACCAGTGATGTTCCCTCCGCCTCTTCTTGTATTCATGGAAAAGCTTAAGCTTACTCTAGTTATATATCCTCATTGCATAAGCACGTGGAGAGCATTGTTTCACCAGTTTTATAAATCTCATTTCTGGCGCGGTGATTGTTTTATTTACACCTGGCTTTCTCATAGTTACGCGACACGGCACCGTAAACGGAGTACGCACCGCCATAATCTTAACAAAATTTAGTTTTAGTTTCTGATCTAATTTTATTTTTTAATGTTCTTGGAGTCTTCTCACACATGGATGTAAATTTGCTCAACTCGTTCTGCACATCTGACTATATCCCACGAAACAGTACATCCCCGAATACTAGAAATCCTGTACCTGTTCCAAACAGTAGTCGTCTACCACTAGTTCCGTCCGCACTAGACAGCTACGGAATGCCTGTGCACTTTGCAGATAGAGTATATCGTCATTGTCTTCGATTTTGCTTGATCAGAAACGTCAGCTCGTATCGAGAAATTGACCACAATCGACAAGCCAAATGTTTAGCAACCAACACGGTTGACACTGGCTGTTGTGGAAATTCATCATCATCTTCACACCGCGGTGCTGCCTGGTTCAGCTTCAGAGATCCTCCAGCCATCTCTTCCTGTGTCTACCCACACACCTGTGTCCTATAGATTTATATTTTCAGCTTGTTTGGCCAGTCTGGAATCTGGCATTCTTTCTAAGCATTCTTTCCGCAGTTTGTAGTCTTTTAGCCTTCCAGTGAAGTTAAAAACTTGTAATTTTTCTCTTATGACCTCATTCTGTATACGGTCAAGTTCGGAACACCTTTAACTCATCTTAAGATGAGGCCTGTATTATACTTTCTCGTTTCTTGGTTGTCGGAGGCCAGTCATAGGACAGTGGAGGGACCGCCATAACTTTCTAAAACTGTAATTTTGTATCTCAACGTTCCGTACCTTGTTTCTAAAAATACTTTCGATTGTCCCACGTATCGTCTGGAACTTACCTAACTTAATTTGAATATTATCGTATACTATTAAGCGAGCAATCTTTGTATGTATGTCCTTTTTTTCTCGGAAACGGCTCTAACGATTTTCTCGAAATTTGGTACTTAAGCGTATTTGGACACTAAAAACCGATTGGGCTAGGTCTCATTTTCCGTAAAAATCGCCTAAGGCCTAAACCGTAGGGTCTTTTAAGTATACATTTTAATTCATGTAGGTTTAAATATTCACACAACAATTGCTATTGTTATAACTCTGTCACCCAGCAACAAATATTTTAAAAAAATATTTTTTATTTGAAATTAAAACGTTAATTTTAATTCTGTTCATAAAGAATAGATCTTATCGATGTTTATAAATAATATAAAATAGCTGTTGCAATGAATGTAAATAAACAAACTAAGAGTTGAGACATACAATCCCAGTATCGATGTTTATAAATAAATATAAATAGCTGTTGTTATGAATGTAAATAAACAAATTAAGAGTTGAGACATACAATTTAATCTATGTATGTCCTTTTTTTCTCGGAAACGGCTCTAACGATACCGTAGGGTCTTTATAGGTCTTTAACCTGCGGCCTAAACGGCGCAGTATCGATGTTTATAAATAATATAAACAGATGTTGCTATGACTGTAAATAAACAAACTAAGAGTTGAGACATACAATTGTGGGTTTCTGCGCAACGATTTTTGTACAATCTATCTGATATACATAATCTAAACTATTAAGTGTTCTCTATACGCTGTTGTGTTTTTTGCATTCTCCGAGGTATATACATAATCTAAACTATTAAGTGTTCTCTATACGTTGTTGTAAATAATGCTTTTACGAAACTTGGACGTCTCTGAAGGGCTGTGCAATGGAACGAGATTGGTCGTGACTGAATTATGTAATAACATTATTAAAGCCAAGATTATCACGGGTGAATATTCAGGCCGAGAAGTTCATATTCCAAGGATTACAATAGATTCTAGCAAAAGTCAGCTTGGGTGCACTATGCAAAGGCATCAATTTCCCGTCAGAGCAGCTTTTGCTATTACTATTCACAAGGCTCAAGGTCAAACATTTGAAATGGTGGGAATTCACTTATCAATTCCTGTGTTTATGCACGGCATGTTGTATGTAGCATTTTCCAGAGTCAAAAGGCGAAGTGGCTTAAAAGTTCTTTTACCACCAGAAAATCCTCGCCATACAAGAATCGTTGTATGGAAAGAAGTATTAAATAATTGTGATTCCAATAACAGAAACCGTCGATAAACGCAAACGGCGTAGTATCGATATGTTTATATATGAAAATAAATATCAAAAAATAAATAATTAATAATAAATAATGTTTTTTTTAAATCTGTATATTTATAAATAAATGTGAAAACCGAGCAAAGCTCGGTCACCCTGATTTTAATTCTTCTTATGGGCAGTAAATTTGTATCGCGACGTACCTTGTTTCTAAAAATACTGTTGATTGTGTCACAGATCGTCTGAAACTTACCTAACTTAATACCAATATCGTAATTCTTATTTTGGCCAAGAGCATTTCCAATCGTGGAAATTTTAATTTTAATATCTTTCATTTCTCGGTTTTAATCGACCGTTTGCATATGTGTTTGACCAAGTCTTATCTATTTTTAGATTTATCAAACGTTGATGTGTCCCAACACCTAATGAGTGTCACATTGGTCGAAACTTCGTGTTTATTAACATTAATACCGTGCTTAACTTCCTTGTACAATAATTTTTAATACTCCAGCAAGGTTGGTTTACAAATTCCTATTCAGCTAATAGGCCTACTACTTTTACTTAACGTGAGCAAGTTTTTTAAGTAATCTAATCTATTTGCAAATGATAATTATTTGCTGACATTACCTTTCTCTGCGCTGAGCAAACGGAAGTATATTACATAGTGTCTGTTATAAGATAAATCGCTTCCAACATGTAGAAAGTACAACTTTCGCAGCCGCCAGAACGAACAGTAAGTATTAGGCGTTATCAGGGCCTGATTAACCGTTAGGCTAAGTAGGCTACAGTCTAGGGCGCAAGCTTTTAGAGGGCTCAAAAATTAAGAGAATAGAAAGTAACAAAATTAATGTTGCATTATATATTTTTTTTCATCATGCCGTCCTCAAAATCACGTCATTTAAAGCAAAAAATACAATCTTCTAATTGTGATTTAATTAATTTATTTAATTTGTACGTAGAATTAAAAGACATCCAACCGTCTGAGCCAACTTTGTTTTTATATTTTTAAACATACTTTGTGAGTTGTCGATTTAACGGTTCTTTAACAGAAGTCAATCAAAATAATTGAAAAATAACGTGTGTTAGTTATGTGTTAATTTATTCTTATTAATAGACCGTAATTTTATCAAATAATCATAATATAATTAAACTTTAATTTTTTTTTACGTGCATTATTCGAAATAAATTAGTTCTCTAAGAATGCGCTACTGCGAGTTCGCATCTGACGTTTTGGCATTTCGCATCGCGTTGTAGAAAATTTTGAATTCTTGTAACTTATCATAATTTTTTCAATATGTTTATATTATTGTAATAAATAAATTTATGTGATAAAAAATGGATAAAAGACACATTTTTTGTCCATTCAACCCATATGTTTTTGAATAATAAGTAGCTTGTAATAAGGCACTTTCACCACATAGGGCTACGTGTGGTTTCAGATTGTAACTGAAATAAACAATGTATCATTGCTCGTTTTGATCGAATAGCTGTTAATTTAAAGATAAGCTGTTCAAAACTATGAAACGTTGGGAAAAGTATGCAAAATTATCTACATTATCTTAATAAAAAAAACGACCAAAGGGCCTTATTCGGCGGAAATACCTGATATCAGTAAATTGTACATAATACTTATCGCTAAATATTAAATATTATCTATGGTAAGAAACGGGGGGGGGGGCACAAAAATTCATTAATCAGACCCTGGGCGTAATGGATATTTATGTAGAGCCAATCTTTATGCTGTATACAGAGGTATGATTGATTTAATATTGTTTTTTCCTGGAAATATCAAACTGCGTATAGAAACATTTTCTAACAGCGCAATCTCAAGACGGATGACAGCCATCCTAAAAACCTTGATCATAATTTTGGGACGTGTGTTTAATAAAGCCCGAATAATTAGTAAGTGTCTGCGTAGAGCAAAATGTGATGATAACTTGTGATAATAGGTTTGCGCGTGGTGGAGTTGGCGGTATTCACGGCCATCCGTAAAAAGCGAAATTCACGTTCACGTCGGAGGTGAAGGCCACACTTGGCGTTTCTCCATGGCAACGCAAACTGTGCGTCTGTGTGAGTGTGTGTGTATAACACCGCCACTGTGTTTGTTGTCATTGAATCGATAGCGCCGCCTCCCCGCGCGCGCACACCGCCACTTCACTACACGCTGTAACGTTTTGCAGTCGCATAATCGTCTCTCTCTCTCTCTCTCTCTCTCTCTCTCTCTCTCTCTCTCTCTCTCTCTCTCTCTCTCTCTCTCTCTCTCTCTCTCTCTCTCCCCCCCCCCCGCCTTCGTGCCCACGGTGTGGGTTTGTGTATATTGTAATCGTGACAGTTGCACGCTAAGATATATACACAGTTAGTCTGTTGCGTGTTAGAATCATGTTAGGAAGTCAATTATGCGGCGGATTCAATAAAGCGGAGATACGGACCGAACCGAATGAAAGTACAGTAGAGCATCGATTATCCGAACCTCTCGGGACGAGGCCCCGTTCGGATAATCGATATCTCGGATAATAGATCGTAAATCGAAAACATTATTTCTCTTTACAAAAACAAATGTTTTTATTACAAAATCATTTCTAACTTACTGTTATATAATTACAACAACCTGTATACTGTACTGTAGTGTATTACTAAGACCAAAAATCATTGAATTAAAACTGAGTGTAATTAATAAAAACCAAAAGTTAATTTAAATGACAAAAGCTAGAGTTTAATGACAAACACTGTAAGTGTGTTTATCGACTGTAAGGCGGCTGTATAGCTACAGCGTTTATTTATTACTGTACTATAATAATTTATAGTATATAATTTTTTAAAATATCCAATACGCCTACACGTGTCCAATACATTATACTGTACAGTACAGTATATAATTGTACTTTTTATTAAGTTCGGATAATACATCGTTCGGTTAATGGATGTTCGGATAATCGATGCTCTACTGTGATGACAAAACGCCTTTCTACTACTTTCATACTCTATACTGTGTTGAACAGAAACTTGCATTATGGGAAGCCGTTTGAACGCATTTTGGTACGTGTAGTACTTTACTCGAAAGTGAATTCAAAATTTCCTTATTTAAAAGAGAAAAAAAAATAATTGCTGCATAATGTAATTGTCCTTTCATTATTTAGTATCAAACGAATACAGTATACACAACAGTTTCATTATTTACTCTCATTCATAAGTCACATGACAGAATGGGGAAGATGGAAAATACATTGCGTTTTCCGCGAGGAAAGGAAAATATTTGCGGAGGCGATTCTAGAGTTGGTTTCAATCACTTTCTGCTACAGTCCGTTTCTTGATGTATATAATACATTTAATATTTATAACTAAATTTACCTCAAGATGTTATTTTTCCTTATTTGGAACATGTTTCGAGAGCTCCCGTGCTCTCATCTTCAGCCTTCGCGATCTTGTGTCTGGTGAAGTATTTGTGTGTTGGCTGCTGGATGCTATTAAGGTTGGGAAAATTTACAAATATACAAACATAAAACACAAAACAAACTAATAACAGAACAAATACAAATCAATACAAAACATGACACAGTATTCAAACCACTCAACATCGAAAATACACAAAATACAAATGCATATACCACAATCACACACAATAATACAACTTTAAAATACCAAAGACCATCAAACAACCTTAATAGAATACAGCAGCCAACACACAAATACTTCGCCAGACACAAGATCGTGAAGGCTGAAGATGAGAGCACGGGAGCTCTCGAAACATGTTCCAAATAAGGAAAAATAACATCTTGAGGTAAATTTAGTTATAAATATTAAATGTGTGTGCGTGTGTGTGTGTATATAGGCCTATATATATAAATCGGTTCATAACGTTATCCTACGTCTTCCGATCCCTAGTCTCCATTGGTCTCGATCCAACCAAGATTCTTCTTCCAATTTCCGGTCTCTCATTGCCCGGTTGATGCCTTCTCTCCAACTCAACCTAGATCTTCCTCTTCGCCTACGACCATATGGTGTCCATCCCAAAATTTACTTGGAGAGTCGATTATCCGGCATTTTTTTGCACATGTCCAAACCATCTTAGCTGTTTTGTTCTTATGTCGTCAACAATAGAGCACTGTACCCCCATTATCTCCCGGATTCTGACGTTTCTTACTTTTCCAGTTTTGACCTCCCTGCCGCTCTTCGCCAATAATCCATCTCAGTAGCCTCCAACAACTTTTCTGTTCTTTGTGTTATTGGCCATATTTTACACCCGTATGAAATTGGTTTCACAATTGCATTGTATAGGCCTATAAGATGTTTATTTTGTTTTGATATTTGTTGGTCCCACAATATGTTGTTCAGGAATGCTATTGATTTTCTTCCCAAGTTATTTCTTTCTCTTATCGCTTTATCTAGACTACCATCTTGTGTAACTGCTGTTCCTAGATATTTATAGCTACTCCAATTTATTATTTCTTGTTCGTCTTCTAAAATTAAATTCTTCTGTTCCCCACCAATGCACATATACTCCGTTTTCTTTGTGTTTACTTCAAGGCCCCATAGCTTATATTCCTCTTTAAGTTTTCTTGTCATGTATTCCATGTCGTGATAGTCCTGCGCTACCACGACTTGGTCGTCAGCGAAACACAGTGTGTACACTGTGGAGTAATAATGCAATGTAAAAATTCGTGGAAGACAAATTGTGGGAAAAAATGAGCGACTGCGTATGTTGTTTGACCTGCGGTATTAAGAGAAAGGGCCCCAGAGCTCCGTCTTAAGTATTTTGCAACAAAATTTCTGAAAAGTATAAAAATTTTAATTAAAAAATAGTTTTTTATGTTTAGCGTACAACTGTGTTAACTTCCAGTACACATAAGCAATTTTGTAGTTAGAATCGTTGAATCATGAGGACATTGTAAGATTCATAAAGACTCAGCGAATACTATGGCTACGTCACCTAGAACGGATGGATGATCAGAGTATGCCAGTGAAAATCTTGAGGGCGCAAGTCTACTAAAGCAAAAAAAGGCCGACCTAGGATAAGATGATTGGATGACTGCTAGAAGACCTCAGAAGATTGGGTGTGAGAGGGGTTACAGTCAGACGTGGTGGCAATGGACAAGAGACTTTGGAGAAAAATGGTGTTGGAAGCCAGAGCTCACGTTGGGCTGAAGAAGAAGAAGAAGAAGAAGAAGAAGAAGAAGAAGAAGAAGAAGAAGAAGAAGAAGAAGAAGAAGAAGAAGAAGAAGAAGAAGAAGAAGAAGAAGAAGAAGAAGAAGAAGAAGAAGAAGAAGAAGAAGAAGAAGAAGAAGAAGAAGAAGAAGAAGAAGAAGAAGAAGAAGAAGAAGAAGAAGAAGAAGAAGAAGAAGAAGAAGAAGAAGAAGAAGAAGAAGAAGAAGAAGAAGAAGAAGAAGAAGAAGAAGAAGAAGAAGAAGAAGAAGAAGAAGAAGAAGAAGAAGAAGAAGAAGAAGAAGAAGAAGAAGAAGAAGAAGAAGAAGAAGAAGAAGAAGAAGAAGAAGAAGAAGAAGAAGAAGAAGAAGAAGAAGAAGAAGAAGAAGAAGAAGAAGAAGAAGAAGAAGAAGAAGAAGAAGAAGAAGAAGAAGAAGAAGAAGAAGAAGAAGAAGAAGAAGAAGAAGAAGAAGAAGAAGAAGAAGACATTTGTATTCTAGAAAAAACTGACGTGATATTACTGAAGAACAGTCAAATGTTTGTCGACTTTTATTAAATAATTTAACGTGGTAGACAATCAGATTCAAAACAGCAGATGTTTCATAAAAAAAAACTTTCTTTTTAATTTTATTTTTTTTAGAAGAGTTCAATTTTGTTTTGTAGAATTCTACATGTTTGTCGTTCAGTGCGATGTTTTAATAAGAAAGAAACCTATGACCTGGTTACCACATATTGGTCTATAGGCTATTCCGTGTCCACATTTTGACTGAAAATGTGTGCTGAAAGTTGTATGTACCTGTACAGGAACATGCTGTACATATATTACATTTCATAATAATTTCACAAGTGTATATTTAAATTGTTATCTTGATAAACGTTTGCAGCTTTCATCTTATGAACGATCTGCAATATATAAAATACGACGTATTTATATGCGATAAAATACGACGTACATTGGCGTCACTAACACACGAGAGTTGCGTACAGTACTCCCTACATGCGTATGGACGTAATCATTTGTGTGTGTGTGTGTGTGTGTACTTTGCAAAATGTAAATTAATCGAAAGTGTTGTAATTATTAATGAATAAATAAAATGCAAGATGGAAGTGAGATGAGTTGCACATTTGAATGGTCTGTCACGCACATCCTACCCCCTCCCCTTCATACATAGGCCTACTTCTTCCTTCCAATCGGTTCTCACTGGAATCTTTTGTCATGTAAAAGGCCTTGCCGTTGCAACTATTAGGGCCCTTTTGCCGAACGAACCCAGCATCGTACCGCAGAAAGCATGCAACAGACCCAAACCACTTTGAATCCAAGTCCAAGTCGCTCGTGGCTCATAAGCGGCTGTCTCTTGTCAGTTCCGCAACGTCTTCTTTTCATGACGCGTTTGCCCCGTGGTTACAAGAGCTGCCAGGCGGGTGTGGCTTCCATCTTTTTCTTCTTTCAGAAGGGATCTATTCAAGTAATGTTTTTGGGCATTATTATTATTATTATTATTATTATTATTTTACCTCAACTATACTTTAAGCGTTTGTTTGTTAAAGGCTGTGGAAAATGTGTTAAAAAATCTTTATTCATGGTGAAGATAAATTGAAATTCCATTTTCCGGAAAAACAGAACAGTATTCGTCCGTCGGTAGTGTGGATTGTTGTTGTTTATAGTGTGAGGAAGCAGCGCGCCGTTTAATAGCACTATTTATAGAACGTGGATTCGGAATTGTGTGGTGGGCATAGCATACCACTACGTATGCGGTTGTTATGATACAGGCGCACAGTGCGTCCAAGGTCGTGTGTGTATGCATGCAGATTAATGGTCGCGTGTTGTAACTAGTGCACGCTGTCTGTTGCGTTGTGTGTGTGTTGACAGTTTGTTTTAACCGTAGTTGACTGTTTAAACAACGGAGCTGAGCACGACGTAGTCTATATACACATTATTGAATGGTGCAATTGTGCGGTCTAAACTTTACCGCGTCGATAACGGAGCCCCACGAAACTATACATACCTTAATCGTGTGTTTGAAAAGTGTATTATGATTTTTGGCTGTAAACCTAAACGCATACATATTTAGAAATACTCTTTTTTTGTTTAAAAATAGTTTTACCAGTTTCAGTATTAAAAAAAGTGTTTAAAAATGTATAATGGAACAGATCGTAAACAGTAGAACAAATCATTGAACACCAGAAAAGCGATAGTCACAGTTTTTATTGAGACGCCTGTATTAAATCCTCACACACGCTCCTATTAAATTTATCAGTCGAACCGCTGTCAGTTGCAACCCAGTCGTACAAAACCCGGTCAGTTGCGACCGAGGTGAAAATTTGAACACGGTCAGTTGCGACCCAGCCAGTGGCGATCGAAAATATCGTCATATCAGTTACACGGACACTACACGGACAGCGTCTGTCAAAGGCTTGTGAAGGCTCACGGTTGGAATGGTAATGCGTACGGCTGTTTCGAGTCTTTGGGCCTTTTTACTGTTGCCACCAATTATAACTTTCTCTGATGAAATTTATGCTGTCGTAAGTTGGTGTCGATCGTGATTTAATATTTTCGTGTCATTGTTGTAATACACAAATTATAATTACACTTTCATTCATTCCTAGTTTCTGTTTACTCGAGTCTCACCAGAGGAAATAACACCGTTAATATATGAAAATCAACATTACGACGTAAGAAGGTAGCCTAATAAAAATTCACGTCTTTAACTCGTAACCTCAAAACCTGGCAATAGCTTTTGGTTAACATTCCGTTTGTAATACCTTTTGAAATAGGCTACATCCCGTCTAGAAAAATTAATATAATTATATAAAAAGTTAAAGATCTTAAAGATAAATTATATAACTTAGTAAAACGCGTAGATGATGTCGAAGAGGTGGTCGATTGTGAAGGCAGTGTGTAAAATGTGCGGTTACGAAGTCTTGTAGGCTGTGGCTGTGGCGTTCATAACTAATCCGTAGATTTCACTCACCGCACTACTCTCTCTCGTCTTCCTACGTTTTAATTACTGCTCTTAATTAATCGCTGGTAATTGAAAATTTCTTCATTTTACTCTGGCAATTTATATAAGTCTCTGTTTCCGTGTAAAGGTGCCAGCAGTCGGCTGCGGTGAGAGTCGATTGCGTATGCTCGATGATCGTTAGGCGCCGATAAATGTGCCGGGGGTACTTAGCAGCTGGCCGCGGGTACAGATGCAACTGTACACCTGTCCTCCAGTGCACGGACTTGCATATAATAATAATACGTTTTTAAACTGTGGAAAACTAATGTTTACCTCATGAATGTCCGCAGTCCTACTGTGTGCTGGACTGCCACGCACTAAAACAACAAACCCTTTTTTTTTCATGGCATAGTTCCACCTCGAGACTAAGCTTACGCAATACTTCACGGTGGTGCAATTTGTTCGTCGTCCATGTGGACGTTCATCTGTTTTAAACTCCAGCGGATCCACATTACCTGCTTTCTACTAATCTGTCAGGGGCCCTAGCAAGATCATTTTCTGTTTCCTTCTTTTACCTTAGTACCTTCCCTATGTAGGCTGCTACCTGATCTCAGTGGTGTTCGTTCTGCAGCATTAGTCTGATGATATTTTCGGGCGAGATCTGTCTCACTACATTTCCAGGGTTCGCCTTTTCACGTTCCGTCTGTCACAAGTGAAAAACGCGTGAGCACGTCGTCGTCTAGTTCCTGTTTGTAGAAGGGTAGTCTGATTTGTCTACATTTCTCATCCTGTATAGGGAAGTCCGGAACAGGCTGTAAACAGTTACAATAAAAATAACAACGCTGTAGTAATAACAACAAAAATAATAATAATAACATCTTGATTCCCATAATGAAAGTTTATAATTTTAACTACATTCACAGCACTGGGAATTGCCTGCTCACGACAAAGTGTGAGGAGTGACAACTTAAGAGGTCTGTTAATGCCACTGTCATATTTTTCTATCAACTTATGGCAATCTTTGATAAGCCCGGTTAACTGTTGATGTCAACAATTCTTGTCACGTATTCAGTGTGCAGTCACTGAAACCTTATACAGACTACACTAAATACTGAAGTATACTAAAAAGTAGATCCATTATATTTCAAAATTAATTCCATCTGAATTAATCCTTTTTAATTTTTTAACCTTAAAATTTGTAACATCGGGGATTACATTTAATGTATATTATTAACAATATAAAATGATTAACCTAATGTTTAGCAGTTATAAAAATTTTCAGTAATAAAGAAAACGTTGTCGGTTTCACATCACAACTAAATCAATGACGTGCCTGAAACGTTTCCATGATAATTGTGGATAGAGAATTTGTTTGTGGTAGAAAAGAATACTGTAAGCAGTTAAAACAAAAAAATTTATTGAGTAATTAGTTCTACCACAAGATTGTTTTAATTGTAGCTTATACATTCCTACTTTTTTATCAAGTTTTTCTCGTGTTTTGGATTGCGTTTCGTGAATCTTGTTCCTAATTTCAGTTTTTAAAGGTTGGCGGGGTGTGGAGCAGCGAACTTAGTTACGAGTAGGGATAATGCTAAATTAAATAGCAGGAGGAGGGTAATCAGAAGAAGAAGAAGGAAGAGGATGAGATGGAGAAGAAGAAGAAGAAGAAATGGTAGACATATACATTTCACCGTTTTATGACCCGGCATCCTTAGCGGTGGAGAATGAATCTGATGATGGAATTCCGATCTGACGATGAGCTGAGAATCTTGAAAGCGCTAATCGGAATAATTTTTCTATAGTGGTGTGCAACAGTGATAATTATGTTTGTGATTATAACCAGTAACACAACTTTTTTCATTAAACGGAGAATGAATCGTTATTTAAAAGGCTTGATCACTAACGTTTTATTTTCTGTCGAATGGTCGATGGTGTGCATTGGTGTCCACGAAAGAGGAAATAATGAAATCGATATTGAGTGGGAGGCAATCATGTTGTAGGGAAAAGGTGAAGGTTTTTGTCGATACTTGCGAGAGAGCTTTGTCATCGATAGCAAGGTGTGTGTGTGTGTGTGTGTGTGTGTGTGTGTGTGTGTGTGTGTGTGTGTGTGTGTGTGTGTGTGTGTGTGTGTGTGTGTGTGTGTGTGTGTGTGTGTGTGAATAGCGCTGTGCTTAGTAACCTTGGAAATATGGTCATTTCACAGTGGTCCAGAAAACATTCTCTAGAGTCGTTAGTTGTTAAAAGTTTGGACAAACGTTTCTTTTCAAATAGGTACTCATACAAAATTTGTTTAAAAGAATTTGGATTTAACATCGGAAATTTTCATCATCATCTGCACTCTATAGAATAGGACCTAATATGCCTGTTCCGGTACCTCAGTCTACCGATGCCTCTCCTTACAGTCGGCTGGTCCGCTAAGACTGCAACAGGCAACCTTTTAGGCAGGGGGTAGTGTTTGTTCACACCGTCCTGTCCTAAACTCCTTGGTAACATCATATAACGATTGAATCCCTAACTGCAGTCTGTTTTCCTCATTCCGTTTCTTGACCAGGAAGGACTAGCCATGCCGAACTTCATTTCTGCAGCCTGAATCTTCCTTCTTCCCGAGGAGCCCCGTCTCAAAGCGATGTCGCGGCAGCCCGTGTTTCATAAAAATGCATGAAGATGACCGTCATAGGTCTGTCCTTCAAAGCACTGTACATTGTAGCACAGATCCTCCTGAACCTTGACAGTTTCTGATCACAATCACTGTGTCAGTCAAATGAGAGGATACTGGGTCGCAAATAGTTAAAATCACAAAGCTGTTCTAAAGCTCTATCTTCGTTTAATGGGATAGACGACGCCATAGAACGCCATGGTGTTTGATTGTAACCCATATGCCTACAAAATGCAGATACCGAAAATGACCTTCTATCTCTTTAATAATGACTTTATCATCCTCGTAGAGTACGTAACCCAAATGAATATCTCCACAAAGGAGTATTTCTGAATCGGCTTGCGCCTTCCATGTTCGGAATACGTCGAGAAAGTATGCCATAAATACGTTAAATATTTTTTTCAAAAGTAGCTCTTTCTTAATTAGATTTTAGCCATTGTTTACGATAGTTAAATGGATACGAGATTAGGACGAAATGTTCTGTGGAGATCGCTGAGTTCCAAACTTGGCTCAATGATTGCATGTTTCATAAACTTTTTGGTTTCAGTTTAAAGAGGCATAAAATGTGAGTATGGGCTTCTTCGTCTACCGTGTGGAGTATGCGAATCCGGTCCTGAAGGAATTAAATCAACAGAACCAACGCTTCCTAGATCTTCCTGTAGCTCTTAATCGGATGAGATTACGTTGCCAAGCTTTCTTCAAAAAACCTGTTCACGTTTCTTGTCCGCATACGATATTGAATATTAAACATTTCGAACAGCGTACATAATTATGAATGTATGTTCGGCAGTATTTTGTCGCGGTGTGATTTGCGAGGTCGGAATCCAAATTTGCGCGGTCGACGCTTTAAAACAAACTGTGTTCGAACAGTTGAAAGCTGGAGGGAATTATTTTGACAGAAAAATTGTGGTGTATTTTTGGGATCGTTTTGTGTAGGGTCATTAAATCGGCGGACCACCTAGGTAACACCGGATCGGATAACGAAATTCGGTTACAGCACAGCGTGCGTGCAACCCAGGTGGCGGTCACCACCCGCACGCCATCTTTTGCAGAGCGAAATTTTGCAAGGGAAAACGTGTTGACGTTGGGTAATTTGTAAATTAAGATGCGTGACAGACGACGACTCGTGAGCCATTTAAACTGGTCGAGTGTGTGTGTGTAAGGTTTCCTTCCACTTCCGGAAAGTGGCTGTGGTGTTTGGCTGAGTGAACGTCTGAAGGACACTGAGCGGCGTTAAATAACCTTGTCGATGCAGCGGCAGCAGCGAAACTGGTTTTTGTAAAAAGGTTGTACCGTTGTTGGTGGTGGTGGTGGTGCTGGTTATGAAATTGTTACGTAAGCGTTTTGAGGAAACGTCGTGTCACCTGCGCCGAAACAATGTAGAGGCGACTCTTGGTACAGCGTAATGTAGTCGAGAGAGCGCTGTGATCGAGTAATGTACTGTACGACACTTTTGATTTTGTGTCCATTGAACATAGGTCAGTTGCGAATTTTAACCTCTACACAGATTAACATCGATTCCATGGCCAGACAGTAGAACGTCAGCACAAGTTAACTGAGAGATTTTCGTACATTTTAGTTTTTCGTACATCTCTTTGTATTTTTGGGGGGTTTTGTTTTGCTAAGGTCGCGGGTTTGTTGTTGTTTTCAACAAAGCAAACTACGCGGAGAAATCTCAAACGCGGCGTCCGCTGTTGTCATAGGCCTCCTACCTGTGGCGGGGATATGGGTCGGGGTCGGAATCCAATATTGGCAACATATTATGTGACACACCGTGTCGCGAGTACACCGTGTAATTAATACTGTTTAATTAAACTGTTACGGCCGGACATTAATCGCGTGTGTTGATATGTGCGCACGCAATATGTGTACTACATAAGTAGCAGCGATAACATAATTATTAATACTTGAAAAACATGTGCGAATTGGTATCCAAGTCACTTACTGCCAAATCTGTATAATATTTACCGTATTTTATCCGCGTGTGACTTCGTGTTGCGTTCCGATTGGTTTACGCGTTTCGAAACATATGTTCCGTCTTCAGAATCGGTCCGACTCGAGTGCGCACTCATGTAACGCTTTTATGTGCAGAATTGTTTGCAATATTTGCAATTTTAATATTTAACGACCTCACTTTGAGTGATTTTTTTATTTCTGAAGACGAAACATAGACGTAAACCAATCGAACGCAACACGAAGTCACACGACGGACAAAATACGGCAAATAGAATTATTAATAAATAATTAAAGGTTTTTGAAAACTGTATAATTAATAATGTTTTCCTTTGAAAACAAAAGTGATGGCGGTCTGTGACAAAGAGCACCAACAGTACAATATTAAATGTAATCTCACTTCGATTACGTACATCTATTCCGCAGCTTCAGCATCCTCCATATTCGCCAAATATGGCTCCATGTGACGTTTTTTCTGTCTGAAGATAAAAGACGAGACACATGATTTGGAAAAACGTTGTGAGGAGAACATTACGAGCCATGGAAATGGGATACTCGAGAAATGTGCTGTAAACTTACGTTGGGTAGAACAGGGTTAAATTCATTTCCCAAAGAGGGATATTTTATATTTGTATTCGATTTTATATTGTTAAAAAGAAGAAAAATTGAAAAATTCGTTTTTTTTTTCAGGAAATTTCTGGGTATTTAAAAGTTTTTATGTATTTGCCGTGTAAAATACGCAGTGTTTAACTCGACTTTGGGTATTTCACATGTAGCTGCAACCACCCAGTCCTGTTGTCTCTAGGTCAGTGATTAGATTTCTCTGTTCCTTTATTCGACATTCGACATACTTTTGTTCAACTTCTCTGACTGCAAACTTTGCGCTTCACACTCCCGGGGTATCTCGGATTATGCTCCGTTTTGCCTCGCGTCCAGCACACACACACACACACACACACACACACACACACACACACACACACACACACACACACACACACACACACACACACACACACACACACACACCATACGTGACTACACGTACAGGTATAGTTCCGTAAATCCGTAACTTACACGTTCTTGACCTACTTTTTAGTAATTTAAACAAAGCATTGTAAAATACTGTCATTGTTCGTTATCACATGCTGATTAGCCTTTTTTTTAAATGTTTTTGATTTCCAGGTACGCAAATGTTCTCCGGCTTTACAACGTTCTCAGACTTTTTTGCGAATTTCAGACGCTGTCTTTAGCAAAGTCATCTCGAAGATAGCTTTCTCCCTTTACGTTGCTATACTGAAGCGCGTGATATATAAACCCATGTGTAGTGTAGCTACGCGCGCCGTATGAGCGGCAGGATTAGGCATTGCTCGCGCGCCCGATTATTCTGCCGGCATCCAGGGCGTATTTACGGGAGGTACGAACGGGACCGGACTCCCCCCTCCCAGAGGATCGAAGAAGTCGACAAATTTTGTTAATCTCTTAAACTTTAGGCTTTTTTATTATTGTTCAGCTGGTTTTCAGCGAGTAATATACAAACAGGTTTATTACTCAGCATTTGCGCATGTATACGTTTGAAATATGAAATACAAGAAATTAATTCAGTCAGTCATTATCTTCTCAACAATGTTTCAGTAACGCGTATTTTTATTGTGTCATTACCGTGTGCTTTAATGGGATTGATTTCAGAATGTTATCGTGCATTTTTCAGCCACTTTGAAGATAGTAATGTTGGTTAGTCTTAACTTAATTTTTCTTTTGCTTGAAACAGACTAGACTTTTATAAAAACAAACATTTAGTTGTTGTTTCAAAGACTAATATTTAATATTTTGAAATTTTTTAATATAATACATTGTATTTAACATGATGTCAAATACCTTAATCTTTCATTGTTTATGATTAATAGTTTTCCGACAGTAGCATTATACAAAGTCTTGTGTGAACTGGAGTTTTTGTTTGGAATTAATAATTATGACGTCGTTGTAGAACAATTCCTCTATATTTCTACCTATTAAAAACCACCATATTTTTTCCGCGCGCACGTGTGTGTGTGTGAATACGCTGTAAAACACTTGTCAGCCACGTGTGTACAGTCAGTGACCGACAGTATAGTCAGGTGTTAACATTGTGTAGATCCTAAACAATAAATTATATGTTGATAGGCGGACAGCCGTGTATTTGCTGGTGAAAAGGGCGCGCAACTCGTGAAGGGGGGGAATCGATACTCCGAACAAAACACAAAAAACGCAGTAGCCTTCTATATAGGCCTATATATTATTTGATTCTTGCCTTCCGTTATAGGCAGACCGGTCGTTTCATATACGTGTACATTCTGTCTGTCTGTCTCTCTCTCTCTCTCTCTCTCTCTCTCTCTCTCTCTCTCTCTCTCTCTCTCTCTCTCTCTCTCTCTCTCTCTCTCTCTCTCTCTCTCTCTCCCCCCGCGAGACACAAAATTACTCGTTGTTGAAAGGGCTTTTTTTTTGTTTGGAGAGCCGGCGCTCGCCGCTTGAATCAATAAACAGATAAAAGAACACCCACCCTGGACGCGAAAGTTTTTATTTGTTTAATATTGGGTTAGATAAACTGGCGTGGTAGACTAGAGTACTCCGTGTAGAACGAACTATAATCGCAAGGTCATGGGTCCACCTCCCCTCCGCGCGTATACTTTGTGTGTCGTTGCATTAATCATGTAAACAGTGTAATACGTTTTGCGTAGAAATTATTTTAGGTATTAACGGTTTTAGGTGAAGAGATGTTTGGCGTGAATCGGGATGAAACGCACTTAATTTCACTGTTCATTGTGCACTTAACAGTTTAAAATACAGAATAGTCAAATAAGTTTTGTATCAAATAAAAATTAACATGGTGGTGAGGTATAGTTATAATTTAGAGCAGTTTTAGAGTAAAGTCAGTTTTAGAGTAGAGTACTACGTAACGCGATATGAAGTATCATATTCACAATCACAAACCCATCCTACAATCGCAAGACAAAAATATTTCGTCTGATATGGCCATTGGGGGAGGGGATTCCTCCTTCTCCCCACGTGGATCCGCACCTGTTTCCTCTTTACGTGTACACAGTTATGTTAGTATTATTGTTATTATTAATAGTTTGTCGACACATCTCGACAGGCCAGCGACTGCTTTGAAGCAAGAAGGGTACGAATTTAATCCTTTTGTATAGTAGCCATTGTGGGCATTTGTAGACACCCATAAACACGGCGTACGTGCACAAAATGACAACAACGAAAGTAAAAATTATAAAATAATAGAGGTAATTAAAAAAAAAAAACTTAATTCGAAGAGATGTCCATGTGAGAGCGGTTTTTGGTTAGGGTGAGGAACGTCCCCCTCATCGGTCATCTGATTCGTGTAATACAGGTTTAGTAAGTCACCATAAACGATCAGTATAAATTAGTCACGTAAACCCCCTACTCGAATTGTCTCCAAGGGCCTTTCAACACGATGGAGGCACCCCGAGTAGACGGTTTACTTGATACAACAAACCACCAATCACTTAGCAGCTTTAAAGAGTATAAATTAGTGTTCAGTAGGTCGCTTATGGTTTGTTTTGCGTTTCAGATCGGAACGTATACCTTCCGGTGAACAGCAACACCAACATCAGCAGTGGCAACAGCAACAGCAACAGCAGCAGCAACATCAGCGGTTCCATCGTCAGCAACAACAATGCTGTACACATTCAGCCCAAGAAGCATTTACCGCCTCACTTTGTACCGTAAGTAGTCTACAGTTTGTCCAACATATAGGTGTAGAACCGTAGTCCGAAATTGCACCGATGATGGTGCACTGGGTGGGGAACGAATGTGTTGTAGGAAGTAAATTTTTATTTTATTTATTTTTTGTAAATGTCTTGTTTCAAAAAATCCACTTTTTCCTCTTAAATACAGTTTTCATATATAACTGAATAACTAAAAACAATTTTGTTGTTGTAATATTCTAAATCAATACGAATTTTCACATACAAAATAAAATGAATTCTTGTCATTTTGATTGGGATTTTTTTTCTACGGTCCAAGAAGAAAAGTTCACGGATTTCGTCCATCGAGGATCCGCCCCGTGGTGTCCTTTTGACGTCAGCTACTGACCTGGAGTAGGCGGATCCATGGAGGGTGCAACAAGAAGAAAATCATTCCTTTTTTTTAATATCGTCCAAAAATATGATTTTTTTAGTGCAATGTTTGTTTTGTATTATGGAACAACGTGGTTTTAAAACATTTTAAACAACAACGAAACTTACCAGACGAAATAAAATGAATTTCCTTCATTTCGAATGTGAAAAATGTTTTTTACAGATTTGAGTAGAAATGTCGTTGATATCCGCCCGTTTGACGTCCTGCTGGACGCTCGACGTTCACCAGCTGACCGAGAGCCTAGTTTTGTTAAAAATCAATTTTTACTTCCATCCTCCGTAAGGAAATGGAAGTATGGTGATCGCGAAAAAAAATCGTGTTCCAGATAAGGGCGGATTCTGATTCTACTGCCCCCAAAACATGAAGAAAAATCAAGTCTTTTCAGTGGCGTAGACTGAATTTTTTCGGAGGCGAATGGATATTATCTATACCCTCTCATACACACACATACACAGTTTTAGAAAGTTTCTTTTTTACTTTAGCAAAAAACATAAGTACTAAATAAAACAATCCAATATATTAATCTTACAAAGAAATAACTAAATATATACGGAATTTATGCTCTCTAATTAGAAAGTTGAAGTTCCCAACTGGCTATATTAAAAACTCTAAACTTCAATAAATTTTTATAACTTAGCTTTCATAAGTTATTAACAGACGTAACCAACATCTGCAGTATGTGCATTGCGAAATTTATATCTTATCTGTCACCGTTATTCGTTTATGAACACGGACGAACAAAATGAGTAATAACGAATATAAAAACAGTTTACGAGAATAAGTTGATTTGAAAATTTTAATTATTTAATTTTGTATGGTTGGCTTACAGTACTGTATGGTTCGCGTAAATTAGATACATAAAGTACTGTAAGACTGATAGTTAAAATTGATGTGGGTGGGAGACAGTGCCATGGCCTTTGGTTAGTTACCCTTCGGTTTTTATTATCGAAAAGCCAGTGTCCCATTGTGATTACAGTAGACGTCGACCAGTGTATTATGTTCTTGAGATTTTATATTCCCACCGTACGTAAAATACTTCAAAATATTCTTACATGTACTTTTTATATCGTTATATTTGTTTAATGTTGTTATTCTGTACAAACTTTTATTGTGTCGCGGTACATAATTTACGCACATAAAACGTATTCCGTTCAGTGTTGTCGGATCAGTTTTATTTACACGCGCCCCGACACTCCTGTCGGATACAGTGTAATGATGATTGGGGGTGGAGACGCCCAAGACTGCCTGCCAGTCCAGTCCACTTGTAGGGGCAGTAGCTGGACATATCCCAGTGTCTTCCGCCGAAACCGATGACTGCCTGTCGCTCCGCAAACCTGAGTAGCTATCATGCACAGCGTTAACGATTGTTAATTTTTATTTTTTTACTTCCATGTTCCGTAAGGAAATGGAAGTATGGTGATCGCGAAAAAATCGTGTTCGAGATAAGGCAGATTTTGATTGTACTACCCTCAAAACATGAAGAAAAGTCATTTTCCGAAAAGTGTGCGTGTGTTCGTCTGTCTGTGTCTGTGTCTGTGTGTAGAATTTTTTCTATGGCGAACGACAAATGCCTCAAATTCAAACAGAAACAAATAATGTTTTGCATATGTGCCTGAGTTGTAGAAGCCTATTGATTTTGGTGAAGATCGGTTAAGGGGAAGGGGTAGTTTTCCGTTTTAACTCTTGTTAAAACGTTTTATGTTTTAACAAGAGTAACGTACTTAATTTTGATAAATAAAGTATCTTGAAAAGAAGGTCATAATAATCCCCTGTAGAAAGGTAGATGAAATGTCTATAAATGAAAAGGATAGTTGAAGGGGGAGGGGGAAAACAGCATCAATACACACGATAATTTTTTATATGTGTATTACGTTATCGACAACAAAGAAGTTGTTTGTTGTTAAAATTCCTTCCCGGGCTGTTTGGCCGTGGTCCAATGTTTTCTGCAAACCCAGACTTTCCGGCAGTGCCATCGACTGCCATCATCAGTGAAAATCGACTGTGGTAACGTGAGATGGTATGCGTTAGTGATCACAGTACTGTGGTTAAGGGTGAAGAAAGAAGTAGAAAGAATTAGCTTCCGCTCCAACTGTCTCCATGCTCCGGGACGAGGGATCCATGTTGGCAGGAGGGATGGTTGCTCAAGCCCCGCATGGGCGGCGGTGTGGACAGATGAGAGCTTAAGATTTGTCAGCTGACAAGGATTGGGGGCGTGTGAGCTTTTTTGGTGGTGGGTCTTCGTCCGTACCGAGGTGGGTGAGATTAGGGGTAAGGAAAGGTGGAGGTGTCGCTTGCAAATAGTTTGAACGCGTGGTAGCGCACTGATTCATCGAGTGAAGGAACCTGCAGCCATCGCCTGAATCAACGAACCAAGGAGAATTGGAATGTACCGGAGAGTTTTCTGGATTTGAGTAAGTGAAAAGTGCAGTAGGAGAGGGGTTGTACCCGTCGCCCGCTGTTGCGCTGCGTCTCGAGCTTCTTGTACAGCTTGGGTGTTCTAGATGTGGCTTGCTACCCGCCGTGACTCAAGAATGCGTGCTGCTAACGCATTAAATACTGAATCACTGGGGCAGAAATATCACAGCAGAATTAATCACTGTGATTACGTGCGCGCGCGCGTGTGTGTGAGTAAACCAATTAGATTCGCAAACGTAAACATCTTTTTTTTTGTAATATTATATTTGTATTTCAGGCGTTTTGTAATTAAAAATTTAATACTTAAAAATACTGTTTCGTTTTTGCTGATTTGTAAAAACGATTAGAAAAAATGGAGAAACATACGTCATTCGTAATGAACAGGTCAGCAGAAAATTGATTGAAAACGATAACACAGTAAAAATAACGTAAAAACGTGATGACGCATATGTCGTAAACAACAACCGAACCAACTTGACGACTGGCAGCCATAGTGACGCATACATTGTCTGTGCAGATTTGTTTGTTGTCGTATCGCAGTAAACATAAGTGTTGAGAACGCATAGATGTAGAGCTCACTCTTAACGGTAGGCCGTGTTCAGAAGCACGGTTGGGCTCCAAACGCAGGTTGGGTCTAGCATAGAGGTAGTCTTCAACTTACGCCAGCGCCGTTTAGTTTATATAAATACGCCTGAGGTTAGTTTCTAACGCAAGTTGGGTTTCCTACTACGGTGTCTCGTATTACATAATTAGTAGTCGATTGTGGATAGCTTGTTTTTTTTATTAGGTCGTTCTGGATGGTGGAGAGCAGGTGTTGATCCCATTAACTGTCCGATATATATATATATTTATGTACGTATATGTGTACGTTGTATACGTTTAATTAACCACCTGCACTGGGCAGCACCTGCCTTCCGCTTGCAATATGCCGTCGTTTCCGCGCCATCACGCCATTCTGGTACACACCTTCCTAGTGACCTGATGAGTGCCTTCTCCGTGTGCATTAGGCTAATTTGTGTATCAATAATAATAATAATAATAATAATAATAATAGTTTGGAGTAGTTTGTTCTTGTTCCTAATCGGGGACAAGTAGACT
Organism: Magicicada septendecula; assembly: GCA_034769895.1. Lineage (NCBI taxonomy): Eukaryota > Metazoa > Arthropoda > Insecta > Hemiptera > Cicadidae > Magicicada > Magicicada septendecula. The sequence continues at coordinate 559,957,374 of CM068369.1, forward strand.
GTTGTCCGGGACAGGTAATTTGTTGCCGAAGAGACGAAACGCGCGCGACTCAAGGACTCGGATCCGCGGCTTGCTGTTATGTATTCTCAAGGCGTTCGGTGAAATTCCGAAAACGTGTTAAGTGCTGATCGCGGAGAGTAGCTACACAAGGCAACACAGCCGGTGCTTGCGAATTATTGAAGAAAACGTGTGGGAGGGAATCGATTCTGCGGTAACAAAAGGTCGCGCGCGCTCAATCGATTATCGATATAGGCCTATAACAGAAACAAATTAATTTGTGAATTTTATTCAAACGACGGCATGACGTTTTCAGACTTACTGTAGCACAATCGATTGTGTTGGAGAACAGGAAAAAGTGAGGTATTAAACGTGTTTAATAACATTTCGCGAGATAAAAAACTTTTTTGTTAGGCGGGGGGAGGAGGGATCGAATCCACGGCAGACAAATCGTTTCCTCTCTTTTTATGTACATTGTACCGAATAATGACGTTTAATTAGTGGAAGCTAGAAGTAACAGGGTTATACAAGTGAATATTGTTATTGTGTCACACGTGCATGACAATTACAGTTGAGGGACAATTGCATACAAGGAAAACTGGACAGTTGTGCGCATGTTGTACTGAGAGGAAGTTGGTGCATCCTTTCCCCTGTGCACTTGGTTTTGTCGAGACAGACACCAGAAGCGTCCTTGAACCTTCATCACATTGTCATCACGTTCAGGTAAGACACGTTTTACATGGCTTTTTAATTACTAAACTAAAAATCAGCTGCTCCGTGGCCAGAAGACTCGTGTGATATTGTTGTGTATATGAGGGGTCGAGCCTGTGGATGACTTGCTTTTGTAGCTTGTGTCCGAGAAACCATCTAATGTGTCGTATCGAGACTTGTGGGTGTGGCACGAATTAACGACTCTGCGTCGCTGGACGAGCGTCAATTTATTACATGCTGAAGCGTGTACATATAGCTTCCTCGCTCAGGAGGATGACAGTCGGCATCGAAACAACTGTTACCAGTGGTAATTAATATTTTTATCTCGCATCAGTGAAGTTACTTTATCGACACGTTTATATACATGAACGGGTCGGTACCATTGAAGAATATAAGCTGCAGTTGAATGCTTATTGTAGCAACGTCGACTCGAAACGGTAATCTTACCCCGCTGACGATGCAGTATCTGATTAGTGCACAGATACCGTGTAGGTAAGTTAATGTAGATCTGACGGTAGGTTTCGAACAATGGCTTAGAGGAACGCAGTGTACTGTACAAATACCTGGTTGCGTGACTAACAAAATTTTCATTCATTTCGCACATGCGCACAACGGTCGTTTGCAGTCTTTTATAATATGAAATCGGCTGTAGCAAGGCTGACGAGAACATTAGAATCATGCTAGTGTCGTTGTGAAGCGACAGTATGGAGTCAGAGAACTGTTATCTCGTTGTCTTCCCTTTTTCCTTTCTACACACTTTATGCTGTACTTGTAAATGGGGGTACTCTTTGCTGGCTCGGCTCAGTCGAACCCACAAGAAGAGTTGTCAAGTTTGTAATGTCGTTTCCACTGGGTACGTAGGTTAATGGGGGTTTGGGGGAGGTGTTGGAAATCGGCATTGTGATGACTTCTTGGGGGGGGGGGGCGTGAGTGTCTCCCTCTTGTAGCTTTGAATCGTGATTACCAATAGTCCAACAGTGTTTGAATCAGGTACTTTTACAAGGATTATTAAAATATTATTAAATTATTGGAAGTTTGCGGTAGGCAAAAATGTTAGGAGGTTAAAATCGTGAAAAAATCGCAAAAGCCATATATGGGGTGGATTAAAGGCGGATTTTAACCAAAATATGAGTATAGTGTTCCTAATTTTGGACACCACTTTCATCATAAGTGGTTGAGAAAAGTTTGATGAAATTGCAAAAATTCATGTGGATATCATCAAATTAAAGAGAATTTTTAAACTAACGTCTGAGCGTAGTGTTAAACTTTGTAAAGGTCAAATTTTTGGGGCTCCCAGTGCCCAAAAAGGAGATGAAAATTTTGAAATAATCGTGAAAATCAAGCAGGGTGTAAGAGTAAAGGGAATTGTTATTGAAACTCGAATGTTTAGAATTTAGTGTTTGTTGTATGATTGTGTGGTCTACATTTGTTGTGTTACTAAAGAAATAGTAGAGATTAACTGGGATTTTTATATTTTTTCTCATAATTGAAAAATGCTCAACATCGAAATTTACATAATGATAAACGTAGGCTTACTCGTTCAAAGTAATGAGAGAGTTCTGCAGCTTATGGAGCGTACTAATCGTACTTACATCGGCCTAGGCCTAATCCTTGGAAAGCAGACGACTGTTTTACTTCCATGTTCCGTGGTGAAGGGCTGATTCTGATTGTACTCCCCAAAAACATGAAGAAAAGTCATTTTTCGAAAAGTGTGTGTGTGTAGAATTTTTTCTATGGCAAACGATAACAGCCGCAAATTCAAACAGAATCAAATGATTTTTTGCATACATCCCTGAATTGTAATCGACTCAAGGCCTATTGATTTTGTTGAAGATCGGTTAAGAGATAGAGGTAGTTTACCAGCAACGTTTTATGTTTTAACAAGAGTATTTTTTTCTATGACGAACGATAACAAATAAATTTTTGCATATGTGCCTGAGTTATAGAGGACTCAAGGCCTATTGATTTTGGTGAAGATCGGTTACGGGAAAAGGGTAGTTTACCTGCAACGTTTTATATTTTAACAAGAGTAAAGTACTTAATTTTGATAAATAAAGTATCCGGAAAAGAAGATCATAATAATCCACTGTAGAAACATAGATGAAATATCCATAAATGAAGAGGTTAGTTGAAGGGGGGTGGGGGTAATTTTCTATAAATGAAAATGATAGTTGAAGGGGGAGGGGATAATTTTTATGTATGTCGTATACTACGTTATCGGCAACAGAGAAGTAGTTTGTTGTTAAAATTCTTTCCCGGGCTGTTTGGCCGTAGTCCAATGTTTTCTACAAAACCAGACGTTTCGGCAATGCCATCGACTTCCATCATCAGTGAAAATCGAGTGCGATAACGTGAGGTGGTATACTTTAGTGACCACAGTACTGTGGTTAAGGCTGAAACAAGAAGTAGAAAGAAGTAGTTCCTATGGAAATTTTTCATTTCGAGAACGATTTTAAATATAAATCTTAGAACATGGAAGTCATGTATGGTTCTCCATACCGATATTTGAGCTTGTCGTGGACTATCAGTTGGGCCCTCCACTGTGTTGGATGAAGTCTATCTTCATTGTTGTATATTTGCGTACCATCAGAAACAAAATGTTATGGCACTTAGTTATTCCATCGAATTTATAATGTTAGTTGTTTTGTGGGAAATGACAATGTGCTTAGCACCGAAAACGTCTCTTTTTTTTATCTCTCTATACGTAACCACTGAAGTGGGTAAAAGGTTCAGTGAATAATTCGTCCTTATAGAAGAAGACACTCATGTGAAGTAGCTGGGGGGGTTAGCAGACCTGTGACCCAATCGTCCGTACAGACAGCCAACGAGACTGCCTTCTAGATACAGCGTGTTCGTTGGGCGAAAGCAAGCGCTGTTACTGTATCAGGCTGTGTGTATCACCTGTTCACAACCAGCTTGTCGCCGTCGGAATACCTGCGTGTTTATATTATTGATGTTATGCTTACGTGTCGAGTACAGGTTCTAATAATTGACCTTTATTATTGTACGAAGTGACCTTTGCTATTAAATTTTCGTTTACATCGCGCGCGCGCGCGTCGTTACGATACGACCATCGCTCAAGGTCTTCGTTGAGTATTTATTGTTTTACGTTTAGATTTTCGATACATTAATTTGTTCTCAACGAAGTTGTATGTGTTATTTTTTAAATATTGACCGATCAGTTAAAACAAGAGCCTAATAAAATTTTTGAATTTGATAATTCGATTCATTTAGAATTTATGCGTTATGGAAACCTGACGGGGCCACCGTATCACGTATCAGACTACCTGTTTACTACGTCAACAACCTTCGAAAGGGTTGCCTATTGTTTACTTTCATTGCACCTAAGCAAGTCGTCTATTCATACATATTTGAGGAAATCACCAACCAACGTGGTCTGTCTTGTTTGTTAAAGGCCATTTCATTTAGTCGGTGTACAGTGTTCTGTCAACATCTTGTTGGCTTGAAGCGTAGGGCATTGAACTACAGTGTGTAATCCAGTGTCAGTACGTTTTGTTACATCAAATTTTAAGCGGTAAACTGAACAGCGAGATGGCTTTCAAAAGTATAGATTTATTGTAATGTTGTATAGGCCTACTGAAGAGAGACCTTAAAAACTGTGAAGAAGACAGGAAGCTTGTGAGAAAATCAACTGATTGTAAAGTGTGGAGGAAACGTGTATTAATTACGGGCAAAATGAGAACCAACTTGATTTTTAGATGGGGGGCAAAAAACTGTCGAGTGAAAAAACATGTACGCGACTTTCACGCGTTCTTCCCGTCACGTGTTGTCCGTTTAAATTGCGTGGCTTTTTGAAGTATACTTTATCTGTCATTGTGAGAGAGACTGGTTTGTCACAACCAACGAACGGCAAGAAAGTTAATACATTTTTCAGAGAAATTCTTGTGTGGTGTATGGTAATGTAATGTAATATATGACAAGTACTTAAAGACTTATGATTAGTCTTATTTTGTTAGGACAAACAGTAACAGTCTGTTATACCTGCAGTCATTGTATTGTGGAAAACTAAACGACCCTTGTTAAGGTCATAAATGGGATCGTTTATTTACAACTAAAGCAGGCAGTCTGATTAGATGGCACCGTCAGGTTTCCATAACCTGAATTTTTTGACTGTTCTAAATTAAAGCATGTATCATTAACTGGAGTATAGCCTAAGATTAAACTAACTGCGGATATAGGAGTGAACAGGAAGTAAAAACAAACACGCGTTCGAGGCACGTATGCAACCGGTCGGACAGTTATCTTCTAGCGAGTGTGTAACGGTAGCTGCGCGGCGGCGGACCCGCGGCAGGTATTGTTGTGTACACTGTTAGAATCGATTGTTGTGAAAAAATAATATTTGGTGTAATAAATTCTCACGAAATACATTTTGTGCAGTAAATAAACGGGAGACTGTATGATTGTGTTTTTTCGACTTGGCGCATCGTAGGCCTATCGTGGTTGTAACCATGACGTTAGTACGTTTTGCTTCATTTCTGGTGCACGTTGTATTTGGGTAGTGCAATAAATAACATACTGTGATCTGGGGACGAATCATACGATTCGGCAGGCATTGGATCAGCAAGTGACGGACAAGTGCTGTGTGCGCGCGCGCGTGCATGTACTGTTAATTAACGTGACGGATTTCAGTGGGGTCGCTTCAGGATTCATGAATATAATTAATAGGAATTTTAGTAACAATAATGACAACATTTACAACAGTATTAATAACAATAGTAATTAAAGAACAAATAAAAACTTAATAAAACAAGCATAAAAGTTTAGTATAAATATTAATGTCTCTCCTTAATAGGAGGAGCAAATTTCTACGGTAATGACCGCGTTCACAGTAACTTGCTGCCCCCCTCCCTTGACCTCGGTACTTCTCAATGGTCATGGATCTCGTGTCATAGCTTTCCGCATGTCCTTTTCACTTCCCTTCAGATAACAACACGTGATTTTAAAAACAAAACTTACTTCCACGCCCAAACCCGATAACTTGGCTCGTTTGATATCATATACCTGTCTCCGTCTTAATCTTAGTTTTGTCTTACGGAAATTACAAGAAATTTACATGTAAAATTAATGAATTTTTTTAGGGCACAATTATAAACACCACAAAATAAAAGTCGCAGAGATACGCTGCTTATGTTTTCCAATATGGTGGCAGGCAGTACCTGCTTTTCTTTGCGGGTGCGTAACATCGGCTTAACTCTAAGAGGACTACCAGCCTGTACAGGTCGGGGACATGAAATTTCTCCGAGCTGTCGCTTGGGTATGACCTTGCCGACCAGAGTAAGCACGGGATATCAAGGCTTAGCTGAATATATATAAACACTATGTAGGAATGGATAGTCCAGCACCAACTAACATATTGAACGGTGGTACATTATGTTGCAAGAGAACGGGGTAGTTTGGGACGGTTTTCTACGAGGTTAATTTCATCCCCCCAGACGGGTTAATTTTATTAGTAGTTTACCGAAATTCACAAGTTATTGCCGAACCGGTAATTGTTTTGTATTGGACCAGGCGTTTCGATGTCTACTCTCCATTGCCACGCTACATTACGTTTCAAGAGAACAGCGTAGTTTGGGACATTTTTCCACTCGTGTAATTTCATCGCCCCATACAGGTTAATTTTATCAGTAGTTTACCGAAATTCGCAAGTTATTGCCGAACCGGTAATCGTTTTGTACTGGACCAGGCGTTTCGATGTCTACTCCATTGTCCAGTCCTAACGACGACATTATTTCCTAAAAGTCGTCGTTTAGGTCTTTAACATGGTGTAGACACCAAAAACGCCAATAATTTACAACAAAGCTGGACTTCTTTCTTTTATTATGACCAACCGTCAGTGGAATTAAACTTCGTACAAGGGAACAAATTTTTAATGTTTACTCGGATACCGGATGGTGAAAACGATTTCCATCGAAAATTGTTTGCTGTTTTTGTACTGAATTTGTTCGCAGAACTGTGACAAATCAGACAATGTTATTCTGTGTGTAGTGAACCGTTTTTACTGTTGAGAACTCGCTTCAAATTTTGGCTTCTTCATTATACATGTCATCATCTCCACTTCACGGATTAGGGTGCATTGCCTGTTTCGGAAACCATCTCGTCTTCGGTTGCCCCACACTACGATACCCTGTGGGTTTATAATTCAAGGCATGTTTGGGAAGGCGATCTTGCTGCTATCTTCGAAATGCTTACACCAGTTGGCCTTGTAATCCGTAATTCTATCCTGTAACTTAAAAATGTGTAATTCTCGCCTTATCTGTGCAACACTTATTCTGTCTCGTAACGTGCCTCTTTTGACCAACTTGAGAAATGTCATTTCTGCTGATGTAATCTTCCCTCTGTCAGTCAGTGAAAGTACCTGTGTCTCACTCCCATACAGCGCCACTGGTACAGCCATAGTCTTATAAAACTTAAGCTTAGCGTCTTTCCTAGATTTGTATTTTAAGGTTATGTGGATTGTCGCACATATATCTTTAAATTTATTAAGTTCATTTTCTACATCATAATCAGCTGCGCGAGATATTTTGCATCCAAGATAATTAAAACTGGATACCTGGTCCAAGATGTTACCATTTACCTGTACCTTTGTCCTTACTGGATACTTTGTTTTGTGTATAGATAGTACCAAGCCATATTCCTTTGCTAAATTCCACAAGATGAATATTTCCCTCTGCAAGTCATTTTCCGTCTGTTGTATAATAACATATCTGCGTTAGAATTCTTTCCCGGGTGTTATTTCGAACAGAGTTGTTAAAAAGGAGTGTTGAAAACGGCGGCGATGCTGGTAAAGTTGGACGAGCGAACAGTCCGGGTAAGAGAAACTTGTGTAGAAAGGAAATTAACACAATCCGAGCAGGAGGCAGAAAGAACATTCATTTCCATGAAAATTGTGATTCGAAAGCTTAATCGATTCTTCAACGCTGGCCGAGTTAGTAGTAAAAGCGTGTGGGCATTGATAATTGAATTTAGATTAATAATTATTGTCTCAGTTTTTCCCTTGCATTAAGACTTTTTTTCAGTTAATATAAATACGCTTGTATAGGTAGGATATATTTCTGCTTTTTTAACAGTAACCGAAATTTGTAATAAGAAATTATCGTCCAATTAAAAAATTATATGTTTAATGAGGATGGTTTGTTTATTTATTTATTTGTTATTCATTAGCCATCTGTTACCGTCGATAGTGTAGTATTTACGCTACATTTAGACTTCATTCTTTTACGGTGTATTATGTGACAATTTATACTGAATTTCAAACGTTTACAAACTTCTTCAGTTGCCTTCAGGGGTGGATTAGAAGCGCGTGGTGCCCTATGTTGCCATCTGACTGGTGCCCCCCCCCCCCAACGATTCAAAATTCAGACTTTTCTCCATTATTTACACTGATAAAACGGCATTAAAAATTATTTTATTAAACCCTCAAATTACAACAAATATTTAGCTAAATAGTGATTACAATGAGCACGGTAGTACTTAAGCTTAGAAAATACTAATCGATCCATTTTTTTCCTTCATTTTGCAATAACGAATTCTTATATAGTTTCTTGTAAATGAAGTGGTTCAAATAACTTGCTTTCAATATTCAACCTTGCTAACGAAGATAATCTCTCATCTCCCATAGTTGAACTTAACATATCTTTAATGCGTTTAAATACAGAAAATGATCTTTCAGATTCGCAGTTAGCTATTGGAATCGTCAAAAGCAGACCATAAGCAAATGTATATATTCGGAAATAAATCAATCATTTTACAATTAATGATCCAGTTTAATACTTTAAGCGGACAAACTGTAGTATCATGGAATATATCATCTTCATTCGAACATAAAAAACATAATGACGAACTCGTCGAAAAGTGTGCACACATCTTTTTATGATTTTGGAGTAAGACGTTCGTTTTTTCACATTTATTATCTTCAAAGGTTTTTGTGATTTGGGGCTGGATGACAGCTGAGGCCCTGGTATAGCGTTGTGAATAATCCGCCACTGGCTGCCTTTAGCCTATTCTATTCGTTAACTTCTTCGTTTCCCCTCAGATGTCCTTTTCTCAAATTGTATTTTATATTATTAAATAATCCGTTTAAGTGATCCACTAAAACCAGTCCGATCCGAAGGTCTAACTGTGAGTGCTGTATTTCAATCGCATCGAATGAGTAGGCTATAGCCTAAATGAGAAATTTCCTCCTGCCGAAAACCAAAGTGCTGGCATTCCGTGGCTGGTATCCAGTGGTGGTAGAGGACTACTGTTGCAGTAGGTACGGTGTTTCCGGCATTTGGGATGTAGTATTTCGTATTGGGTCTAGCAGAGAACAAGTTGAGTATAAACCCGTCTGTTGGGACGATTCAGAGAGAACGTTGACAAATAAAAGTTAGACGAGAAACCAAAATTAAATGGCAGTACCTACTCTGTTGTATGGATTCTGCAGATACAATCACCGTGGCAGAAATGAGGATTTTAAGAATGAACAAAGGATACTTTTGTTAAATTATATATTTATTAAATTTATACATTTAGCATTTAATACATTTATACATTTTTAATATTACACATTTGTTAAATCGAATCTGCAAAGACTCTGGATTCCAAATATCCACACTTAAGACCAAGGTGATGGCTTTTCGTGGAACTCATCCCGTAGCCTACGGCCAAAAATAGATGGTACTGTCTTGCAACAAGTTAGCGATTTTGAATACCTGGGCTACAGTGTGTCTTATAATGCAAGCAACGACGTTGTGAATAAGTTACGTAAGTTCAACCATGCGGGACCATTAGGCGAACCCGTAAGTCAGCAAGTAAAGGAACACGCCTAACATTCTACAAAGTGATGGCTCTTCCCACACTTCTTTATGGGTCTGAGAATTGGACTTTAACGAAAGGCCAGGTCAGTCGCATCCAAGCGGCTGAAATGAGATTTCTCTGTCACATGGCAGGGTATACTCTCCATGATAATAGGTGAAACACAGACATACGCCAAGAACTGAATATTATAAATATACTCGACAGGATTGCCCAGTATCGGCTGAATTGGTGGGAACATCTTTGCCGAATGGATGACTGCCGCATCTTCAAACAACTATGGAACTATAGCCGAGGGGACGGAGAGGTGTAGGACATCCGAGGAAGCGCTGGAGTGACCAGCTCTAGACTTTGCCTGATTGAGACCGGAACAAACCGTCGTTGGTTTAATCCTTGAACATGATGATGATGATCAAAGGATGCTTCTCAGCGTTAGACATGCTTCGCAATGAGGACATATGGAGTGCGCGTAAGGTGTCCCGTTGGTTGGAGGAGGGAACATGTTCTTCGCATAGACAATGTCTATATACCAAACGCCGTATATTTTTCCTCTCCGCAGGGTAGTCGTAATGTTGGAAGGACTGCAAGACGACGATGTTTGAGGAACTCGAACCGAGTAAGTGCCTTTTTCTGTTTGTCGTGGGAAAGCGTTTTCTCTTATAAAGACTTCGGTGTGGCTGGATAAATTCAGTGGCAGCTATTGGGGCGGGGAGGCGGATAGTTGTTAGAGGAATTGAGAAACTGGATTTTTAGAAGGGTCGCCGCGCTCGCGTAAAGGTCTGATGGCGGTGCGCGCGAGTGTGTATGTGGGATGGGGAGGGAGGGGATTGCGTACGTAATCGATAACAAAGGGTCTCGCATCAATTTCGTGCGTGCACCGGTAAGGGCTCGCTCGCACACGATTGTGTGTTAAAATTAAGGCTTGGCGAAACAACAAATCCTGTGCCGTGTTCTCTCTCTCTCTCTCTCTCTCTCTCTCTCTCTCTCTCTCTCTCTCTCTCTCTCTCTCTCTCTCTCTCTCTCTGGTAGCAGTGTATTATTTATTCAGTCGGTATCCCCTCCCCCCTGCCCCTTCCCGCGATATTCTGAGGACGCGCGCGTCGCGTAAGTGGATTACTCACAGTGTTGAGGATCAAATCACCGCCGTGTACACTGTATGACAGACTTGGACGATTTAACTCCGGTTAATTTTCGCTTTCGTACAAGTCCTGACGACGGGTTTGAAACATTTCGTCTCCTTTTTAGAGGAGAAAACGTACGGATTATAGAAGAGGAGGTCGTCGCTTTCCTTTGTTACAGACCGATACCTTTTGTTTACTTTTGACTTCGCGTAGGGCGAGTCCACTTAAGGCTAAATAATTTTCAGTCGATGGGACACACGTTTGGATTTTTGTAGGTTTTAGTGGGCTCGTAGCCAGGTGGATTTTCTCACTTTGCTTCAACTTGCCTTGGGGTGAGATCCCTTCCTTTAGTCTTTTCTGTCTAGTCGCTTTTGACTGCCTCTTGTTCTTCTCTGACCCCGACGCTATTAGAGTAATCGAGGGTTACCGTATCTTCCTTTATCAATTCTGATTTCTTAATTTTGGGTGGCTTAGGATCTTAGAGTGCTCACTGATACCGGATAGGTGAGCACTGGAAATACTAGGAAATCCAATTCCTCGCCAGATCCTATCCCAGAAAGAGGAGGGTGAGGGCGAATCTCCTGCGGCCCAAAACAGGGTCCTTTTGGCTACGGTATGGTAACCGTGACAGAAGAGTCTCTGGTCCTCCTGAGGCGAGTAACCTGTGCATGTAAAACTTTTAACTACTTGTCGTGCCCAAAGGAGACTCGGAGTAAGGTCTGGAACTATAAAACCATTGGTAGAAGAAGAAGACACATATTGAACGGTTTGATTAGATCTATCGATAGGATCGATACCCAGAGCTAGACGACGTGATAAGCGATCCGCCCTCGGACGGATTCGAATCCAACTTCATTCCCGTACTAGAACGAGCAAGGACTGCAAACCAGTGCTCTATAAAATCTCTCTCTGACAGCGTGTGTTATAAGAAAGTGTTACCTTTTGTAGATCTATCAGCGCGGAAACTAGACTTTCCTTCATCCGAACCCATTTCGGATTCGAATGCACGACTTCAGAAGCTATTGCTCTCATCAGTGCTTATCCGGCTTGCTCTTCCATCGATCTGGATCTGATAAAACGATTTCGAAACTTAAGTTAACAATACAGCGTTTCAGTTTGATTACCAAAACTAACGTTATTCTCTCTCTCTCTTCTTCGCGGAATTTCTTCCCTTAGAGCTGAACCAGTTCCCAACATCCATGACGGACGAGCGTCTGTTTAACCTTCATCACCCTTATATTACACAATTCATTTCTTTCTTCTTATGCTCTCTTCCCTCGCCAATGTTTTGTAGTACTCGCTCATTGCTTACTTCATCTTCCCTCCATTCTCCACCATATCCACATCGCCAGTGCTTCCAGTCTTATCTCCATCCTCAGTTCTCAGTGTCTACGTTTCAGCTCTTTGCCAGTATCTTCCTTAACTCTATATTCAATTCTCCGCAGAGAAGCCCCCGTATCTTATTAGAGCCGTCATTCGTCAGCACTACTCAGATCTTAATTTCTGTAGAGCGACGGATTTCTTGTAAGTCACAGTGGTTCGTACTTTGTTTAAATATCTTATTTACTCAACGTGTTAACTGTTCACTCCAATATTTAGCGTACCTCCCATTGTACCGCCCATTGTTGGTTTTCTTAATTACCCTCATTCCATATTCTTCAGATTATCCGTCGAGGACATGCATATATTAAGGCCAAATAGCACTAGAAAAATTATCATGACGGTATAAGTACATAAGTGTAGGCAACGTATGTATAATATTTTCATAACTGGAATGATAGTAGCAAATGTAAACACAGAATAACCGAGACAATGTAAGTCTTGGGTCCAACGCCACACGAACTTCCGTACCGTAGCTCTCAAAAGTTTTAACTTTATTGTCGTCTCTATCGCCCCGGGTTTATGAAATTTCGCTATAAACGTTTGAACAATATACGGAGACCCCGTTGCAGTGTCAGGGCTAAAAATAAATAAATAAGAGAGAGAGAGAGAGAGAGAGAGAGAGAGAGAGAGTCATGACACGACTGATGGTTGACAGTTGCGCGCCCGCGACGCGACACGACACGCATATTGAAACTGTCACCGCCACAGAAAGCGGTTGCTATTAAACTACGAAGACTGCGATTGTTGTGGCTGTGATGCGAACGTCACGCGTGGCCAGCGTGAGAAACGTCACGCACACAAAGCAGTTCTGCCAAAATAACGACGAAAAAATGTGAACGCGTTTAAATTACTTTTTTTTGTGAATTTATATTATTATTCTTAGTGTAGTATTTTTCATGAAACACGGCTTGTCGGAGACCGGAAGATGTAATTGCGTCCAATTGTAGATAGAAGAAGATTACTGTTATTGTTGTTATATTAATATTATTATTACCTCTAAATAATTTTTTTTTCTTTGTATGGCATTCACACGTGCATGATATACTGTTCACAAATATGACAGAATCAGCATTATAGTGTATTAAATTTTATCGTTGTAATATTATTAGGAGCGCATCCAGTATTTCCTTACGGGCGTTTTAGAATTATCTGGAATGGGAGGCTTAAATGAAACTACCTACAAAAATTAAAAGAAAAAGAACTTATTTCCTGGTTTATTTCAAGAAAAAGACAATGTTATTTCCTGGTTATTTGGTTGTAATGAAGAACGTACATTTAGAAACACATGCACGCGACGACATTGACCAAACTAACTGCGGTAAACTGTAGCCGTAGGCCTACACTGGATTCCGGTGAAATTTAATAAAATTTTCTCTTTGCGCGCGTTATTACGCAACAAATATATTACGTACTATTGTTGTACGTGAAACGAAGCCGGATTGTTTTCTGTTAATCAGTGTTTCATATTACGCTAGACGAATGATTCTGAAACTTTCCCGTACGGTCTGAAAAAGATCCCCCACAAACGTCGTATGCTGACTAGGTAATACTGCCTCGGCCAGAAGCATACCATTCGGAAACCGTTGATGCAATAACATTTACTTAATTGCGCGCGGCACTTCCCGACCCAGTCTTTTAGCACCAATCAGATTGCACTGTTAGTAAGTCGAGATTACTGTTTTGAGTCCACCACGATTAGCGTTCTTCAACAGCAGCACTTTCATTGCAGCCGACCCGTCGCGTCGTCGTCATTCTGCGTCCGTATAGCCTTTTTTTTTAATGTTGTGCAGAAACATGTTAATAACGTAACTACACTGACGCGATATAGAAACTAAATGACGGCCGATAACAGTTGCTTTGATGCCGACTATTATCCTTATGGCCGAGGCAAAGCTGCTTAAATTATTTTACTTAATTTTCAACTTTGCAACAAGTGTTAGCAGTTATATAATTGAGAACGTAAACTAAAAGAAGAAGAATTGAACAGTTGACTCTGTTAAATTCAGTTTTTACAAAGAACAAAAATATTTAGTTACAGAAACATTTAAGATACATAATATGTTTTCAATATTGTTAGTAAACATACAAAGAATGTTGGTACTTAATTTTCGTTTATTGGGAGTGAAGATTTTGGAAAAGAATTGGTTCTGCTATTACTTATATGATGATTAATGTTTTTTATTCGCGGTAGTGTTGGCGGTTGAATTTATTAAACAAAATTTTTGTAATGGTTAAACTGTTTGAGCACATGACATGTATAGAGTCGATGTCCTGTTGAGTCTATCATTCATTATATTTTCGTACATCGATTGCACTACAAAGAGACGCGAAAACTTGAGCACGTTTAAACATATAGTTATTTGTGGTCATGGCATCGTCACTATGCAATGTTTATATACCAGCTGTCTTCCTCCACTAGGTCAGCCGGCGTGCATACGTGCGCTTGGGTCATGGCCACATTGATCGATGCAAACACCGCTGCACTACTTACATACGCTAGGTCTTACATAAATCTTATCCCGATAACGAGTTTTACCTTGTTTACGCTGTTTGTATTCAAATTTTAATTTCTGTTGAGACGTCCGTCGCACATTGGACTAGAAAACTTGTTTTTTTTTTGTTCAGAATTCCGTAGTGCCCTTAACAACAACAGCTGCTGCTGCTACTATTATGTAGTAGTAAGTATGGGGGGGATCAGGGGATCAATCCCCCCTCCGAACTATTAAAAATTTCATCAAAATTCCACAATGACTTACCGTCGGCCTATTTCTAATGCAGTTGCGTGTATCAAAAGAAGGCTTATGAATAATTGTAGAAATAAAATATGGGAAGAATCTTGAATTTCTCATTTGGCCTGAGGAAAATGGAGAGTCACCACTACTACCACCAATGAAATTTAGAGTGCACGTAATAGCACAACAAAGAATGTCAAAAAAATTTACGTGAGATGTGCAGTGAAGTTAAAATCATCTCCGAAATCGCATTAACAAAAAGTACTATATGGCCTAGCAGGCACTCTGTAGGTTATAACACAATATCATTCGCTTTTTCAAAATTTACCAAGTTGGTGACTAGCAATATATAATTTGTTACTATAATCTGTATTATATATCTGGATAAAACACGATAATAAATGTAACATCGGTATGATTTTTTTTTTCATTTATTAAAAACAGCTTCGCCTCTTTGGCGTAGAGATATTCTGAACCTCGCTGTTTTGCTTCGTTTCTTACTTGTATGGCAATCGGCACGTGCGCAGAGTGAAGTGTTCAGCACCAAAAAGTGACTTTGTACTCGTGTACTCTTTATTCGTTGGTTGCGTAGGGGAGTCTCGGAACCGCAACGGAACATGTATTTCAACTTTTCAGTCACTGTTATATCCGTTGTACAAAAATATCGTTCCAAAATACCTCTTATAGGTATATCAGCCCGCCTCTAGTAGTCTGTAGCTGATAGGACGATGTTTTCGATCGCAGTTGACCATGCACCAATTTCGCCGCGTTTCCCACTCGTGGCTAGAGTCCCTTCGGGCAGCAACCTGCAGGCACGGCGAGCGGTGTATCGTATTAATAATTCCGTCCGCGTCGCTGCTGCAAACAAAACCCCGTTCGTTCAACATCCATTACCGTGCGAAAGATCTCCGGTCACGTCCGATCGTGACACGCGGCGGCAAGGTCGACTTCCCTGTTCGCGGACACACGTTCCGTCACCCCCCTGCTCCATTCATTTAATTACGCGGCCGTGTCTCCCCGCGCAACCGTCTTCCAACATTACTGCTCTTAGCGTTACACAAAGTATCCTGTCGCGTTATCTATACAACACTTATTCTTCAGCCTTACCGAAGTACTGTGGTCACTAACGTATAGGCTACCACCTCAAGTTAGCATACTCGATTTTCACTGATGACGGCAGTCGATGATACTGCCGAAACGCCTGGTTTTGCAGAAAACATTGGACCACGGGCAAATAGCCCGGGAAGGAATATTAATTCTTCAGATTACGTATTCTGAGTTTTGTCTACTCAGAAGAAATTTCGTCTTTGTTATTATGTAACAGACGGTCTCTTACAGAAACAATGTGGAATTTCTGCATTTCTTGCGTGCAGGGGGCGTATTTACGGGGAGGGGGACGACTGGGATCGGACCCCCCCTCACAGGGTCGAAAAAGTTGACAGATTTTGTGTTAATGTCTTAATTTTTAGGCTATTTTATTATTATTTTTTTTTAGTGTACGCTAATATGATAGTAACTCTTTTCTTTAAATATACATATAGGATTATTACACAGCACTTGCGTGTACGTTTGAAATATGAAATAAACTAAATCAATTCAGTCGATAAGTATCTTGCAAACAATGTTTCAGTAACGCGTATTTTAATTGTGTTATTACCGTTTACTTTAATGGGATTGATTTCACTGTATTATTACACGTCTTTCAGCCTCTTTAAAAGATACCTAATGTTGATTAGTATTAACTTGTATTTTCTTTTGTATGAAGCAGACTCGACCCCCCCCCCCCACCGTTGGCCAAAATCTAGATGCTCCACTGTGTGTGGGGGCGTGCGCCAGTTTTTTGTCTGAACAATGCCTGTAACATTATTGGCGAATTATTTATAGCTTTCAGAGCACCTCTAAAAGGAGCTAATAACCATGTTCTTTAAAACCAAAATCGAATTTTTTCCAGACGATAATATACGAAAACGAGACGGAAGAAATAGTGGATAGCGTGCTGGACATCGCGAACCGCGGATTCGGTCTATAGTGATTTTGTAATATGAACTCTTTCAGGACCTATAAGACCGTAATTTGTATTAAATAAAGTAATTATAATTAACGTGCGTAAATTATCCGAAACTGAGACTACTTTCCTTTTTAAAATCTACGGAACGTACTACATTCACGGCAAATCTAGATTCATATGCTGTACCTAGATTTGGTACGTCTATACATAGTTTCTGTTCAGTGACAACACTTAAGCCTAAACACTCTCATACGTTAAATTATTATCATTTTCAAATGAAGATGAAAACTATCGAGACCAACTTTTATCAGTTTGTAATATTAATAAGGTTCACTAATTATTACTAACAATAGGTCCTTATCATATTATGCACGTAAATAAGTGTCTCTGGTGGGTATCGAATCTGCTATCAATTTTTAGCAAAATGACGCGTTGAGATTTGACGCAACAATAAAAATCACTTCGGATCAATGGATTGTTATCGTATCGAATACAAAACCGAGCGATATCAAAATAAACCTGATTCATACCGTAACAATTTACAAGTTGCATAAGTAATGTGAAGCTGGTAGACAAGAGGTTGCAACCGGAAGGACATGCTGCTGCATGGAGGGCACATCCACCCGACACATTTCCGCTACCACACAACACATGTTCTCTATGTAGGCTACAAACAGAATGACATAGTTCCAATTCTTTTTGCACTCTTGATTAGATTAATTGTAAATTTTGAGGCGTTTAAGTCGTGATAATTTACTTTCGTCCATTTATTTTATCAGAAGCGTTTTCTGTTGTTTAATACCTGCTCAAAGAAGACAATTGAGAAATATAATTATTAATGCTAGACTGCTCCCTGAGCTGCAGAACTCTCGCCATTTTGAATGGATACATTTTGATATTAGATAATTTTTCAATTATCAGAAAAATCACGAAAAACCCCATTACCCTACAATTTTTTTATTTTGTAAATTAACAATTGTAGAGCAATCATACAATAAACGCTAAACATTCCATACAATCGGATTTGTGTTAAAAATCACTTTAGCCAGACACCCGACTAGATTTTTATATTTTTTCAAATTTTCGATTCCATTTTTGGGCTCCGGGGTCCCAAAATTTTGAAATTTTAAAACAGTCCCCTATATTCAGACTAATTAAAGTTATCGTTAATTTGATATCCACATGAAATTTGCAAATTTATGAAACTTTTGCTCCACTTTTAGGGCCCTGAAGACAAAAAGTTATGAAATTTTCCAAATTGAACACTTTATTCAGACTTTGGTTTAAATTCCTTTTAATTTGATAACCCACACGAGGTTTTGTAATTTTGTCCCTCCTGCCTTCTGTTCCCCTATCAGAACAGTATAGGGTTTTGTAAGGTTAAAGTATGGATATACATGCCGAGTGTTACGGAAACCGGTTGATGCGTTCCAAACTTACCCCAAATATACAGTCGGACAAATTCGAACGGTGGAGTTAAAACTGAGAACTTGTTTCACTCGTTTAATTAAGAACGTGGTGACCATTTTCTAACAACACAGACGACCGTTTCGTAAACTCGATTTATGGAGTGTCAGTGTCTTCAGTTCGTAATTAATTGTGCGGGGAACCGGATAATCGGGTCCCAGACAGTCGGGAGTCTCGTGTAATGTAAAGGAAAAGGATGTCACTACTAAATCAGACACATCAGCGTTTTTTCTTTCAAGCGTTTAAGGGTTATCAGAAACTTTTAACGATGAAGGGTTTGCGAGGATCGGTCAACAAAGTGTAACACAAATTTTAAATTATTTGTGTCGACAATATTTATTGTCATCATCATCATCACCATCACACAATTGTGTGTTTAGCGTCGTAACAACTCAGCAACAATTGTCCTGATGATGGGAATAAATATCGTCGAAACGTTGACACAAATAGTTTAAAATTTGTGTTATACTTTTTTGACCGATCTCGGAAACTGTTCATCGTTAAAATTCATTGATTGACGATCACTACGAATTTAAGGAGTTATCAAAAACATTATACATCTCACGCACACGCGCGCCCGAATGACGACGACGCAGCAGGGACAATCGGGGACGGCGCCGCGCGTCTTTATTAAGGTGTCACTTATTTAACGGAAGAAGAAAATTCAGTGATTATAACGAAAAAATGGTCGAAGCGGGCGGCGGTGGTGATGGGGGAGGGTTTGCTGTCGGCGTGTGACGCCATAATTGTGAACTGTCGTTCGCTCGCTCGCTGCCTACCTACCCTACCTACCGCCACCCCTTGTTTGCGATCTAACTTATTACGTTCAACCCCTTGCCTTGCTTCTTCTTCTACGTAGTTTCTTCCTTCTTCATTCAACAACCCCTTAACTGGAAACGAAATCAGGTCATAGAAAGCACGCGAATATTAACCGCTTGTCGTGGCGTGTCGTCGCTAAAGGTTGGTTACACACAAAATCTATACAACACGCCACGCGATACTTATACGAAAAAACGTGGACTCCTCGATTATAAGACCTTCTCACCTATATTTTGGGGCTTTTTTAACTTGTCATGATTTCTTCTTGTTCTCTACTTCAAGGACTAGGCCATTTATACACGTTCAGTACCCATATCCTCGAACGACCCACCGACTAAAGCCACCATAGAAACTAAAGCCACGCTTTATAAGACATTGGCAAGGCCTGTATTATTGACATATGGCTCTTAGTGCTGGGTACTCAAGAAATTGATGAACAGAGGCTGGCTGTGATTAAATGTAAGATACTGAGAAGTATTTTTGGGCCAATTCAAGAGGACGAAGTCTGGGGAAAGAGAAATCATAATGAATTTTGTGCTAAGTACAGTGAGATTACAGTTGTCCGATTTGCTGCCAGAATTAATAGATTAAGATGGGTAGGACACGCTCAGAGAATGGATGACGAACGTACGGCAAAAAGAATTATGAAACACAAGTCAATAGGGAAAAGGAAGATTGAAAGACCGAAGAACAGACGGTTTTATCAGGTCGGCAATGATGCGGGGAAGCTGGGCGCAGTGAATTGGTGGCGGATGGCTGAGGACAGGAATAAGTGGAGGCAATTTCTTTTGGAGGCCAAGGATGTATGTAGGCCTATATATGTATGTATACCGAGGTTGGTTTCAGTACTGTAGGTATGTAATAGTTTAATATTTATGTATTACTAGTGTGCCAGAAGGCAGGTTGCTTTAGGACGTTCGGCAATACAAGCTTATTGGACAAAGAAGTACAGGAAGCGTTGGTGAAGTGGAGGCATTTCCTTTGGGACCGGAACAGGTGATTCGCTTAGCCCCTGATACAAGAAGAAGAAGAAGAAGAAGAAGAAAAATGTAATAACTTAGTTTTATATGAACAAGTTTCCGGACTGTTGCACAACCCCTATCAGGGGGACCCGAGACTCTTCCGTTAGGATTGTCTTACCTTAGCCGAAGGGCCCTTGTTTTGAGCGCAGGAGACTCGCCTTTCTGAGACAGGATTTCATGGCTTTCGACGTGTTTTTCTGATACTAGTATGGCTTTGTTTGGTACTTGGTTGCTTTGTCTGTAGTTCTAACGTATCTTAGTATTTGCAGCGTTAACCTGTCAAGAGTCCGTGCGCACCCAAAGATCCTGAGCCACTCATTCTACTCTCCTCCGATCTCAACCGCGCTCAGAACCGTCTGTGTGGCGGACATTTGTGTTGTGTACATTCAAGGCGGTATCACGCAACATTCGGTATTCAATACCCCTTATGAAATCTTTATACGATGTCTGAAAGTAGGGATTTATTGTGTGCACGGGAGGGAAATTGATACGCGTATTTTGTCCCTACGGCTGGCAACGCTGTCGTAGATGTGATGCACAGTCGGATTGGCGACAGCCAGTGTGCCGTCGTAATGAGCGTGGGCTCCTGTAGTCGTTAAATAATACTCTTAATAACCCGTTCTCTTAACGACCCCGTCCATCTACACGTGGACGATCAACTAATTGAACTCGCCCCCCTCTCTCTCACTGTTTTCACGCTTCCTTACTGGTGTTGTGATGTTTATGTAAGAGAGAACGTTATCAAAATTCACTTCTCGCCGCGTTCTTAGCATTTCTCGCACGCCCTTTCATTTCACCGTTGTACTGTATTTTGTACTTTGTCGTAGAATTTCGCGTAAAATAGTTACATGCTGCTATTACCGCCCCGCTTTAACCATTAACCGGTTAAGCGAGTAGTAGTTCTCGATTTCAAGTCCGGGGCCCACCTGGAAGGATATTACACTTCATGAGACACGTAAGCATGGGCACTGGCAGAATTACATGTGCACCATCATGTTGTTACGACGGTCTGCTGATCGTCGTATGGTACAGTGGAAAACAAGATACAAGACACTAAACACCAGCTTTAATTATCACAATTAACAGTTTCCAGTTTCGTTAGTTTTATTAGCAGCCATCTTAACACCAACTTTGTCACTACTTATTGCCACACTGCTAAATACTTTCTTCTTGACGAAGCCTTTCGGTGTCTCCACCATCTTAATCGACCAGGTCGTTTAAGACCTGAAGATGGTGGAGGCATTGAAAGGCCTCGTCAAGAACGAAGTATTTAGCAGTGTGGCAATAAGTAGTGAGAAAATTGGAATTAACAGTTTGTAATCAACAAGTTATTCAACATGTTGTATACTCGTGCAATAATCCAAGTTAATCTGTCCACACAATAATAATGTCAACTGTAAAGAATTGCGCAATATAATCACTTTTCACTAATACACCACTTGCGACGCACTGTGTAAATCGCCCGACGTAACACTTCGCCACAATACTACGAACCGCACTGGAATAAATCGCAACTCCGACTGAACTAAGCGCCGCTGAATGCCTGTATTTATACCCCGCTGAAATTCCAGAATCGTCCATACTACGCATCAGTGCTACTAGAAAACACCAGGACGTAATTGATTGAGGCCTTGCACACACAGCGCGCGCTGACCGGTGAGTCTGGAACAGTCCCGCTGACGCACGTTGAGAATCCCGTACGCACACAACGTTACAGCCGGATTCCGCTGGAGTAGCTCAGAAACACGTAGAATGTCCTGTAACGGAGTAACACGTGTTCCGCATTACCTAACAATATAAAACAGGGACGTATGGTCACAGTACGTATAGGGCCTCTGCATACGAGAGGCGCAGGTGCATACAAAATTCGCGTATGATAGCCTTCGGGATAGCGTAGCGAGACGTCTCGTTTTAACGGAGATCGCTGTATTTATCTATCAATAGTTACGTTTGCAACATGTTTAAAAGGATTTAAATATGTCGTTATGAACTCCTGCTTACTGGCTGTTCATCTGATAATAATTTCTTTGTATTATTTCCAAGAGTCTGTGCTTTGACTACACTCGGTTCTGCTGTATTAATTTTTTCATTAAAGTCCAATTCTCAAACCCATAATGAAGTGTGGGAAGAGCCATCACGTTGTAGAATTTTAGGCGTGTTCCTTTACTTGCTGAGTTAAGGGTTCGCCTAATGGCCACGCACATAAGGTTGAACTTGTGCAACCTTAGACTCACTAACCTTAACCTTAACCTTAGACTTGCATTATAAGACACACTGTAGCCCAGGTATTTAAAATTGCTGATTTGTTGCAGGGCAGTGCCATCTATAACAATTTTTCCCCGTGCGGGATCAGTTCCACGAAAAGCCGTCACCTTGGTCTTACGTGTGGATATCTGCAATCCAGAGTCTTTGCAGATTCGATTTAACAAATGTATCACCATCTGCAATCTGTTTTCAGAGTCCGTCCGACAGAATGGCCTGATCGTCCGGAAACAACATAGTGTCAATTGTAGAGTGACCAATCATAAAATGTTCTGGAAGACACATCTGCCAGTTTTGTATGACTTCGTCAAGATATAAATTAAAGAGAGGTGATAGTGGACACCTTTGTCGCACTCCAGAATTGATCAGAGTAACTCTAGGAGCTGTTCTCGGTTTCCCTGCTTCTATTAAAATTTTATTCTCCACATAAAGACCGTTTATTCTCTATATATAATCCGTTTATATATAGGAAAATAATCACCATATAAAATACTCAGTAGAACGATCGATTCCTACTTGAGCCGACGACTAGACGGTTATGTCGAGAGCATCGTATATTTCGATGTAGAATGTCGAGAATGAAACTTTAGTAAGGCGCGTGAGTATCGACTGACTCAAGCCGTTTGTTTACCGAACTGACCGCGTACGTAAGAGTTTGTATCTCACTGCCTGTGCTATTGATTTCCTCCATTGTTGTACGACGAACGGTGTGTGTGTGTATGTGTAATATTCATTTTTATTGACTGTCGACAGGAATACTGCTGTCGCTGGTATCAGCGCTATGACCACCGTTCACTCTACTTTTGTGGGAGACTTAGTATCAAATATGGAAAAGGTGTACAGCTATTTAAGTTTGTTTAGTTTCTTTGTTGCCGAGATGACGTTGTATATAAACAATGAGAATGGACATCTAGTTAACATCACTACGAGGGTTAGTTGAAATGTTCGCGGAGAGTGGAACAAAATTTTTTTTCGTGTTTTGTAAGATTCATATTTCATGAAAACGTCTGTTAATTTTCCACATCTTGCTGTCAATTTATTCGTTATTTACTGGCTGTTCGAAATTCGTTTGTCACGAGTGTTTGGATAAATGGACAGAATCAGACATCTTGCTGTGATTGAACGGATGTTAAAATGGTCTAGCGCCAGTGGGAATTCACAAAGAAACGGTAAATGTATTAGGAAATGCTGCGCCTACATAAACAATAGTTAATAAGTGAGCTAGTACTCTTCAGGTTAAAGCACATCGTCGTACGAGCATTGAAAATGATGGCCGCAGTGGACGTTCAAAAGTGCGATAAAATGTGGCACCCACCTTGCACCAAGTTCTTGCCGGATCCTATGATCTCAAACACTGTTATGCTGTCTTAGTCGCCGACTTTGCAGCAGAATTTATGACATTTTTTAAACGATGTCTGGAGTTCCACAATACTTCTTAATATCCACAACACTCATAACGATGTCTGGGGTTCCACAATACTTCTTAATATCCACAACACTCATTTCGTTACGGATTTCCATTGGCGCTAGATCTTCCTTTAACAAGCAGTTAAATCACAGCAAGATGTTTGTGCATTTTTGGATTTTGTTCATATTTCAAAACACGCGAGGCACGTAAATTTCGGACAGCCGATAAACAATGTACAAATTGACAGATACATTTTGGCAATTAATAGATTTTACATGTATTATGAATATTACAACGCAAGGAAAATTTTAGTTCTACCTCTGAGCTATAGATGGCGCTCCCCGAACTGTTAAACTGATGTTCGTAAGTATACAGAAAACTGCTAATTTTTACTGGATTAGGTAGCAGTTATAAAAAGAATGTTGTAAAAATTAAACAACAGATGGAAAGGTATAAAATTAAAATAAATACAGGAAAAACGAAAGTAATAAGAACGAATGTTGGATAAGAAGAAATCGTGTCCAGTTTCGGATGTAAGCTGTTGCTTTGTGTAGGCGCTTAAATAAACCGTCTACTGAGAACCGACGCCCATGTGTGGAGACGGAGAGTGAACAGATTTCACGCAGAGGAGTATTTACGGGAGGGGGAGGAACGAACGGGACCGGACCTCCCCCAGAGGGTCGGAAATAGTTGACAAATTTTGTTAATCTCTTAATTTTTGGACTATTTTTTTCAGCTGTGTACGCTTATATAGTAGTAACTTTTTTTTTTAACATACAAACAGGTTTATTATACAGAATTTGCGTACATTTGAAATATGAAATATATGAAAATCAATTCTGTCAATAAGTAGGGCTTGTCTTCTAAGCAGTGTTTCGATAACGCGTATGTAGTTGTGTTATTTCCGTTTACTTTAATGGGACTAATTTCAAAACGTTATCACACGTTAAAGATAGTAACGTTGATTAGTAGGCCTATTAACTTGTTTTTTCTTTTGTATGAAGCCGATTCGAGGATCGAAAAAAGTTGACAGATTTCGTGTTAACGTCTTAATTTTTAGGATATTTTCTTTTTTTGCAGCTGTGTACGGCAATATAGTAGTAACTCTTTTTTAATTATACAGACAGTTTTATTACACAGCATTAGAGCGTATACGTTTGAAATATGAAATAGAGGAATATCAATTCAGTCAGTAAGTTATCTTGTAAACAGTATTTCAGTACCGCGTATTTTTATTGTGTTATTACCGTTTACTGTAACGGGACTGATTTCAGGATGTTATCACACGTTTTTTCAACAAAGATAATAATGTTGATTAGCATTGAGTTATTTTTTTTCTTTTGTATGAAGCCGACTCGACCGGAACCCCCCCCCCCCCGCAGGGGAAATTTCTAGATACGCCGCTGATTTTACGACGTAGATCTGAACAAATGAAATGTGGGGGCATTCTTACTGAAAAAGAGAGTAAGTATTTCAGTGTAAAAAAATGTTTAAAAATGTATATCCAAGAAGCCATCAGTAAGAGGACAAGAAAAACATCAGGAATGGGAATTCAGATGGATGAGAATGCTTAACAACTCTCCTATTTGCCGACGATCAGGTAATTATAGCGAGTGACGAGGACGACACAGACTATATGTTAAAAAATTGAAAGAGAAGTACGAGAAATGGGCTCTAAACATAAACACTACTAAAACAGAATATCTGGAAATAGGAGATATGCAAGAAGAAGACCCAGATCTGCAAATCCATAGAATCGGAAAGTGTAGCGAATTCAAATATTTGGGAAGCATTATTTCAGAAGATGTAACAGCAAAAAATTACATCAAAAATACGATACAACAGGGGAAAAAGGCTATTCTTTTGCTAAACTCTTTACTTTGGTCGAACAAAATGAAATTTCAAACTAAAGTGACGATCTACACAACTATTGTGGAGCCCATTTTAACTTATGGCCGCGAATCCTGGCAGCTTTCAGATAAAGAGAAAAAGATGATAGAAACTGTAGAAATGGACTTTTTAAGTAGAGCGTGTAATATTTCTAGAATGCAGCATGTTAGAAACGAAGATACAATAAGGAAAACAGGGCGCGTATTTACAACAGCAGAAAGAATAGAATCCAGACAGTTGCTATGGTATGGCCACGTAATGAGGATGGAGGAGAAGCGATGGTCTAAGAAAGCATTGGCTTACACACCACAAAACAGGAGAAGAAACGGAAGACTGACAACACAATGGAGAACAGGAATTAGGAAAAGCATGAGAGATCGAGCTATTGCAGATGATGACTGGAAGGATAGGGAGAAAGGGCGATCGAAATGCGGGATACGGCATAGACTGTAGGACCCTTGCTAATAAAAAAAAGAAATTCAGTGTATAATTGTTGCCGGGGGGGTGGGGGGGTGGATTGCTTAGCCTATATTGGGGGAGAGGGTCGTCTTTGTCGCTACTGATTGATGGTTGGTTTGTAGGAAGCGGTTATTGCGTTGCTGACAGGAGTAAGCCGTAAAGCTCTCCGTCGGGCGGCGAGAATAATCGGCTTACGGAGCCCTATTGTTTGCCGCCTACTCGTGTGCTTGTTGACATGATTGTTGCGCCGGCCCCGGGATTTCCACTTCAGCCATATCTGAAGAATCCTGTGCATTCTTACTCATGTATAAGATACCAAATTCCTGTTGGATTCTAATTAAACACACCGGGCGTGGTAAATAAAACACTGAACTAAACAAAACGTGTGAAGCCTGAAGAGTCGAATTTGTTTACTATATTATACTAGAATGCTCCCTGAGGTGCAGAACTCTCTCAGTATTTTTGAACGAAGTATACATTATTATTACATAAATTTAGATTTTAGATTTTTTGCCATTTAATTACGGCTAGCGCCGCCTCTCGCATTCTAGCTTCCACTGGCGCCAGTCTAAACAGTCCTGTTCTGTAAGTCCCCTTGCATTCATTCCATCTTCGACGTCCAGTTTTCCATGAATGTTTAGGTCTTCCTTTTTTCTTCTGGAGGGTGGAGTCCATTCCCATACCTTTTTTGGCCATCTTAGCTTGTCGTATTCTTACTTTTAAATCTAGGTTGCTGTCACCATCCGATGTCGTTGTTACACCCAAATACTTGAAGTTTTTAATAGTTTTTATCACTTTTGTTCCTAGTTCTAGGTCTTGACCTTCACCGCCTACTATAAGGTACTCCGTTTTTAAGGTATTTATTTCGAGACCCCATTTCACATATGTTTCTGCTATTTTCTTAAGCATATAAATTATATCAATTTCGTCCACTGGAATTATAGCCTGATCGTCTGCAAAGTGTATTGTAAACATTTTGTCATTTCCAACTGGTACACCCATATTACGGCATTTTTTCCTCCATGATATTAGGGCTTCATTTAGATAGATCTTAAACAAAGTCGGAGCTATGCAACAGCTCTGTTTCAAGCCCTTACTAATTACTTATCTTGCTGAATGTCCTTTTCCCTATTTTAACTTGAGCTGTCATATCTTTATATAGTTGTTTAATTGCTTTTATATATTTACTACTTATTCATTGATTCTTCATAGCTCTCCAGTGATATTAGATAACTTTTCAATTCTGGGAGAAATTACAAAAATCTCAATTACTCTCTTTGTTTAGTAATATAACAATTGCAGATCACACAGTCATATAATAAACACTAAACATTCTCTTTTGTGTTACTAACAGTTCTTTTTAATCTGACTCCCAGCTTGATTTTTCCCAATTTTTTCCCAATTTTTGATATCTTTTTTTGAGCCCTGTGATCCCTAAAATTTGAATTTCCAAAACTTAACACTACATTCATATACAAGTTTAAAATTGTCTTTAATTTGAGTGCCTCACATGAATTTTTGCAATTTTATCAAACTATTCGCCATCTTTTAGGGGCTATAACGTCGAAAAATTTTGAAATTAAAAAAAGTAAACACTACACTCTGCTTGTGGGTTTAGTCCCTTTTAATTTGACCCTTTATGGCGTTTTGCGATTTTTTTACAACTTTGGCCCCACAATTTTTGCCTCCCACACCCCTGTTTTTGAAGGGACAATAAGGTAAAGTATGGACACGTACGCGAAGGTTTACGAAAATCGGTCGATGCGTTGAAAAGTTATCGTGAGACAAACCTGTAAATAGATGGAAAACAGGCTAGTGTAATTATCTTGGTTACCAAAGCAAGTTGTTTATTGGCTCTGATTATTTTGCTTTATGGTTGCGTTTCTTTAACTTAATTAAGTTGGAGCGATAGAATAGTATTATGTGTGTATTTTTAGCTGTGGGAATCCCACGTGTTCGATGACCCAGTCTCAGTTAGTTCGGTTACCAAAGAGTAACGTACCGAGTTCAGAGGCGAGACGACAGAGAGATATTAGCTTGCTTACGTAAAGTCATTTGGCCTCCGACTGACCCGTTCACTTATCTTCCATTAATAATAGAATTTCCCATTTTATTGAAGGATATTCTCAGATGCCAAACTACACACCGCCTAATTGAATCAATGTCCGAGCTTTTAACCGGATTCTAATAAGCGGTACTTATTGTGTTGTGTGTGCCTTTGTGTCAAGTGCCGTATGAGAGTGATTG
Source organism: Magicicada septendecula (assembly GCA_034769895.1). Lineage (NCBI taxonomy): Eukaryota > Metazoa > Arthropoda > Insecta > Hemiptera > Cicadidae > Magicicada > Magicicada septendecula. The sequence continues at coordinate 559,985,714 of CM068369.1, forward strand.
CGTCAAATTGAATCGGTCAACTCGCTGGTGCTTGCAGTAATGACCTGTTGTGTCTATTGAATAATAAATAATACTTGAAGTATGCTTGTTTAACTTCGCATCCAGCTGCATATATTAATAATAATAGGCAAATTGTAAAATTGGGACAGTAACGATGCGATTCAAAGCTATGAAACAAGAAGCCAGTCAGTTCACGCTCAAATAAATAAATAAATAAATAAGTGTGTGTGTGTGTGTGTGTGTGTGTGTGTAGCGGCCATTCGTCGCATTCCGCCAGTAATTTCAGTTTCCCAGTCAGTCCCATGTGAATTCCTCTCCCCAAGTTCTTCAACCCTTAGCTTTTCCTGCGATTGACCGGGTGACATTCTAGTAGCCTTCCAGACCATGTATCGATGGTCAGTCGCTGTATGTGCCCATATGAATTTAACCTCTATTGTTCAACTTTTTTATTACCTGCTTTCTTTGACATTTACTCACTCGCTACATTAGGCAACCGGGATATCCGACAAGATCTTCTCAGACAGTCCATTTCAACAGTTACCAATTCATAACTTGCCTCGCACCTAAATAATTAGAACAGTGAACAGTTTGCGAGGCGATGTCTTCATTCCAAAGTTGGTTTGTTGGCGACGTTATTCTTTAATCTAATTCAAGGTAGGCATCAAACGGGCATGGGCCCAACCCCATTGCTATTCTTTAACCGTTCAAAGATTCGGTGAATTCACGTGTTCTAGCCATTTGACCAAACAATGGAAACGCATGGTGCTTCACGAGGGATCGAAGCAATTGAACGCTACTTCTTGAAATTTGACAAATGAACTCCATCCAGAATAAGCTGTTTTTATTATTATTATTATTATTATTATTAATGAATAACAATCGTCTTCTGTTCTTCCAGGATTAGACAATTTTGCCTGTTACCATTTAATTCTTGGTGTTACCACGCTTTTTCTACTTATCGGATGATAATTCTAGACTTGCTTTGGAAGCCTTTCTTTCTGCATACATGTCTTTCCATCTTTCTTTATTATTTTCTGCCTGTTATTATCACCGACTGAATGTTTAATACCAGTCTGATGGTTGCATTTCGTATCCTACCTCCTCTAACACAGCCATTCACTGACCTAAGAAACTTCATTTCTGATGACTTCGTCTGTCTAAGATCTCTTTTCCTGGGGGTCCGTCATTCTGCACCATACAACAGTGTGGAAACTGCCATCACTTTATACAGTTTTTTAGCCCCGTGTCTTTTAATGTGCTATTCTTAAAGAGTTCTTGTAACTGTATCACATGTCCTTTTAAATCTATTAAATTTATTTTGTTGCTGATGTCTCTGCCTTTCTCGTAAGAAATGTCGCAGCCATAGTACTGAAAATGTGTGACTTGTTCTAAAAATAGTAATTGTTGATGACAGTTTTTTCTTCTTGTGGGAATAGTTACCAGAAAATACCGTGGTGGTTTTAATTTTTGAAAAAGATATTTTCATATTGTAATGGAAACTCGGCTGATAGTCTGTAGACAAGTAACTTAACTTTTCCTCAGTGCCTTCTATTAAAACTCGGTCGTCCGCCAATAACACTGTATTTAGTATTTGTTGCAACTGATCTGTGTACCAGAGTTTCATTGGCTTTCCATTCTCTAATGAGATCATTTGTTAATTATTTTATGGTTCATCATAGTGGAAACGTAAAGGAGAGTAATGCGTCACCAGCAGCCGGCCATATGTCGAATGACGTCCACTGTCTACAAGGAGCAGTAGCAGCTGTTGTGCATAATTAGGGCAGCTGTGGTAGAGACGACGACGCGGGACGGCGATGGCTGTGGGACACAATCTGCACAGCGCTTCCGGCAACGTTCGCCATTACCACCGCCGCCGCAGTCCCGCACCCCCCCCCCCCCCCCAATACACAAAATACGCGCGCATAGTCGCTTTTTAATATTTATGTCTCTCAGATTGTGCGCCTATGTGTCTGTGTTACGCGAATTTTTTCTTTTTGTTTTCCTTGTTTTTAAAAAGATAAATGCAGTAAAAAAAAAAATATATAAAAACAGTGTCGAAAACAAGCGTAAAAACCGCCAAATGAATGTTTCACGTTTAAGTACAATAGAACGAACCTTGATTGTCATGAACTAATTGTGACCCCGGGGTAGTCCGGATAATCAAAAAAATTGTAAGTTGTCTCCTTTGGAAAGGTAATTTTAAAGGAATGAAACACCAAACTACTATAACCCCTAAACTGTTTATTTTGCTAAGTATGCTCTGTATGACGGTGGTTGGCGTGTGTACCCTTCGCCTACCTGCTGCCTCTCCCATTGTAATACTTCCGCCCGGGCTCGACAGCAGCTAATTGCCGCGTGAGTCACCTCACTGTGCGTCCAGTATGAAACAGTTTTTTTTTTTGCCTCGCCCAATACTGGTAAAATTTTGTTATATTTGAAATCAGCGAAATAATACGATGAAAATGACACCAAATACGACTAAGGAATATTAAAAATTGGGCGTTATAAAGTAACAATGACTGAATAATTACAATGACTTTATTTGTATTATTTATTAATATTTTTTAGTCGTGTTTGGTGTCATTTTCATCGTATTATTTCTCTGATTTCAAATATAACAAAATTTTACCAGTATTGGGCGAGGCAAAAAAAAAATTGTTTCATACTGGACGCACAGTGAGGTGACTCACGCGGCAATTAGCTGCTGTCGAGCCCGGGCGGAAGTATTACAATGGGAGAGGCAGCAGGTAGGCCAAGCGTCCACACGCCAACCACCGTCATACAGAGCATAATTAGACTAGCTTACATTTAGTCTGTATTACATTTCCACATATGAAAAAATCGCATTTCAAGAATGGATGACACAAGGCTAGTGAAAAAGGCAGGAGATGGCAAACCGAACACCAAGAGTATTGGTCGGCCAAGGAAGAGGTGGAGTGACACCATGCAGGACCGTCGTTAGAGAACAGGACAGAGTCCTAACAAGGAAGTTAAAGAAGAAGAACAAAAAGAAGAAGAAGAAGAAAACAAATCCAATACTTCAGAGTTGCACTTTTGTAACTATTACCATTTTCTTCGGTGTGATTTATGCACTTTGGTGATACTCAACTTGATAAAAAACTCCAAGGTGCGTTAATTATTAGGGGATTTGAGTCAGACTGTTTTACACAATTTAGGTACAAATAAAACTAAACGCAGTAAGAACTAACGTTGAATTTTCAAAATCTTTTATACATTGTATTATTTTAATGTAACTAAAATAAATGAACAATTTCGTTTCCAGTTCTGATACCAATTCGAAATATAATATTAAGGATAGGTTTTAAACATGCGGTAGTTCAAGTTTGTTAATGACAAGTTATAGTTGGCTCATTCAAACTGTTAACCGCCGGCGTCAAAATAATAATTGTCTTCTTCTTCTCCACGTCAAGGTACAGTCTGCCTTCACTGAAGTCATCTCTTCCTTGAGGTCTGTATCTTATTACTTGTTTAGGTTGTCTCATATCTTCTTCCATTCTCTCGATATGCTGCGTCCATTTTATTTGCCCTTCCCTTATTCTGCTGGCCATAGAATATAGACTACATTTAACTCGGTTCTTGTATCTTCATTTCGTATTTGATCTCCAAGGTGCAATCTTCGGTTTTTCTCAAGAACTTCATTTCACTTGTTTGTATTATCAACAACATAATTGTTGTAATCGTTATCAGTGGTAATTAATTTTTTTTACTCGCGTCAGTGTAGTATTGTTGATGTGTAGCTGCACACCATTTAAACAACAGCTTCGCCGACAGCAGAATGACGACTACAGGACGAGTCGGTTACATTGAACGTGATAAAATGCGTTCGATGAATACTAATTGTGGCAACGCGGCGTCAATGTGGACTAAACAACTGTAATCTCATACCTTACTAACGGTGCAGAGAGAGACAGTGTCGGGAAGTGTCTCACTTGAACAACACGTTATCACATCAAAGGCGGGACCAAAGTCCCCCCTGCTCCCCCCCCCGTTCACTCGGCGACACCCTGAAGAGACGCTTGGCACGCAAATCCTGTGTTAGGGCGACCCGAGTTAACCAGACAATCCCCCGATCGTCGGCCTCGGCATGTATCGTCCAAGGCCAGGTGGAGTGAGCCCTCCCTCCCCATTCAAAATTAAATAAATAACTGTAAATTGATCCATTAGCAGCAGACCAATTTGATACTAGGAACACTGAAAATCTCGCAACCCTAGTCGGAGGACATTAAAGACTTCCGACTGTCATCCTTTTGGCCGAAGCAGTTAGTTTATTGAATTACCAAGCACTGGAAGCGAACGCAGCCGTGTAAATGAACATATATAACGAACATGTGTTTTAAGAAAATATCGTGCGTGGGCGCGTGCGCCTGCCAGTTTCAAGACAATCTTCAACGTCTTCCTACATCCAGCCTTGGTCGCCATCCTCTCTGTTCGAGCAATCCTCTCTCCCTCATGGCCCTTCTGATGTTGTCGTCCCATGTTCTTCCGGGTCGTCCTTTTTTCCACGTTCTGGATGGCCTCCATTTCCAAACCACTGTTGGAAATCCAACATTCGCCATTCGCCGAACGTGCCCATATCATATCAGGTAACGTTTTTCTAATAGTATGTGTTATGTTGGTTTCCTCAATCACCATAACATTTATAATGGTATCGTTTCAAACTCTGGCCAGTCGTGATTTTCTAACAGATCTCTTCAGGGCATTCATCTCTACCGCTTTTAGTTTCCTCCTGACCGAGTCTGTCGCCGCTATTTTATACTCTTTACTATAGTACCTTACATACTTAATTTTATATTGAAATTATCGTACGACTCGATAATTATCTATAACAAACAGTTTCATCAATTCAATTTCAGAATCGTTTTTAATTAATAAACAACATTATTACTGTTATTATAGTTGTTGTTGTTGGTCTTTTTCATTATTATTTTTTTTTGTATCGGCCATCTAAGGACCACATGCCAATTTCAATTCTTTACTCTTTGTTCTTTTCTTTTTCTCCAATATTCTTTCATCTTTTCACTGTGTCTCTTCTTCCTTTCTTCAGTCCACTTTGAACCTGCGTTTCTCTCTCTCCTACCCTGGACTCCTTCCATTTTTAACACTTTTGCCCGAAAAACCTCATCCATTCTATATAAATGTCCAAAAAATAATAGTCTTCTTTTTCTCATGGTTTCTGTTATATTGTCTATTCTTTGATATATTTCATTATTACTTCTTAATTTCCAACCTTCTGAAGTTTTTCGTGGGCCTAATGTTTTCCTAATAATTCGTATTATTATTATTATTGTTATTACTTTATCATTCGTCGCAGTCATCGTCATGGTCATTGTCGCTGTTCTTGTGATTTTATTAGCCTAAGTTCATAAAAGAAAAAGAGAAGGAAAAACATAAGTAGGATAACAAATAAACAGCTTTTTGCGACCAGGACTATAAAATCTGATTTTCCGCCGAAAGTTTTTACAAACGGTTTCTATCACTGTGGCCTGATCGATAGTATCGGAAGAGACGCCGCGGCGATTCAGCGAAGGCACGTAATTAAAAGACGCAGCACTTCATTACGTAGCGGTGGATAGGCATAGTTAACGGCGAGAAACAAGATAGAAAACGTATTCAGCGTTTGGACGTTAATACACCATAAAGATTAGCGAACTCAACGACAAGCGTGATGACGAGGGGACAATAGAACTCGATGCGTCACTGTCGGTGATCAAACAATGTCGTATCGATCATTAATAACGAGGAATCGCTAAATATATGTGCAAAGTATCAAGGCCGCGACCGGACTACGTATGTATATGTATATATCGCATCAGTTCGCCGCACGTGCCCGCGACCGACTAATTAGTCAACGCACGACGACACACGTACATACGTAATTATGACAAACCGTGACACAATCGATTTGTCAACCGATTTTAAAAATTCTGTCCTGTTTTGAAGGGAAAGATGTCGGCCGCGCTGCCGCTTCTTCACGTGAAAGTGAATCGCATTTTCTTCAATCGACCGCAAAATCACGTCATTCTGTCGTGCACACAACGGCCGTCGATCCGCTTTCCCTACGGACGTAAGGTGATAAACCAAACTGTGATATATAACGGGCAGCGGACAGTGTATTGGCGAACATCTTCCTTCTTTAATGCATAACAATTATAAATTAAATATATAATAGTAATAATAATAATAATAATAATAATGGCCGGCTCAATGGTTTAGTTTGTGATTCACAATCGCAACGGCCGTGGGATCAAGTCAGTGTCACGACTCGGAATGCCAGCCCATCCATATCGTTGGAGATTAATAATGCAGCGGCCTTGTCGAGGATGACTGAGAACTACGTAACAAAAGCGGGCTTACATTGCACACGAATAGCGGGCGTGCGCGCCTCTCCACCCTGTCGCCCACCGTGGCCACTACATGGCTGATATCTCTATCTGGCGGTGGCGGAACACGTGGTGTTTAGCAGCCACAGACCTATGTTTCGAGGGAGAATGAGAAAAATAAATAAATTAATAAAATGTTACAGATGCGTTGTCAATTAAAGCTCTAATTACTGACAACACCAAATTACGGGATATACAATGACACATCAGTACACCGGAAATGCTATAAATGCTGGACATTCGTCACGTGACCACTATCAAGTGCTAGTAGCCTATACGGGGTAGAAACCTGACAACAGTTCGTGGGCTGTGGGATGCGCGAGGCTAGGCAGAATCACCCCTGTTTACACGTTATAGCATACGGTGGCTAGAAGCAGGGAACGCGATAACAGTTCGCTGTCTCACTCACAGGCTATTTCTCTCGTTGTGTCACATTATCGTTTCCAACGTTGCGTTGTCGCCAAGCTTGTTGCAGCCGATGTCCACACACTGTACTCGACTGTTGTGCGCGTGTGCATGCGAAATTAATGAAAATTATGTTAGCCTCGAAATGAGGTATGTTCGTCCACGGCGCGATCTCCATGCCACCGTGTTGAAAATCTGTCGTCACGTGTATACACAGACGAATTTCTATTGCATAATGTTTTTCTTTATCTTTGTTTTCCCTTAACATTGTTTTTCCTTATCATTGGCCTTCAACGAAAGGGCAGGTCAGTCGCATCCAAGCGGCTGAAATGAGATTTCTCAGCCACGTGCCAGGGTATACTCTCCACGATCATAGAAGAAACACAGATACAGGGGCAGGAACTGAATATTATGAGTATACTCGACAGGATCGACCAGTAACGGCTGAATTGGTGGGAACATCTTTCCCGAATGGATGACTGCCGCATCCCAAACAACTATGGAACTAAAAGCCGAGGGGACGGAGAGGTGTGGGACGTCCGACGAAGCGCTGGAGTGACCAGCTGTAATATCTGCCCATTTGAGACCGGAACAAACCATTCTTGGTTTAAACCTTGAGGACGATGATGATGATTGTCTTCTCTGCTAGCTTAACTGGCCTGGACTCTACTAACTACACCGCAGTGGCCAATGATGAAAGCATATCAAATATACACGTGCCATGGTTGTCGTGCGGACCAATAGGTTGTGCGCGCGCGCCGATGACTGCAACCACGAGGACGGGAAAACTTAATTGTTCAATAAATTATTAATAAAGCTAGTCACCGGCTGACACAGAGAGAGCGCTTCGCAACAACAACGAATCTACCGCGCGCGCGCGCGCGCGCGCACACACATACACACACTACAACGTTATTCCAATAACAACACGCGGTCAGACCTCGCATCGCGTGCCGGTAGATAGATGGGTTATATACTCCCCCTCCCCCTTTACCCCGCCCTGACGATACGCGCGTGGATATTCCACAACGCAGTTCATAACAAAAAATAAAGAAATGAAAAATAAAAACGTTCGCTCTCACACCTCTTATTTTCCAGGAATCTATAAAATCGCTAGCTGGTGCCTTCCCCCCGCACGCATGCGAACAATAACAACATAGGCCTACCTACCTACGTGACCTTTAGCCGCCTTTTCTTACACAGCCCCCCCAGCTACAACCAATCACTATTTTTATCCTTTCCAAAGGCTCGAAAATTTTTACATATGTACGAAACTTTTGGCTGAAATCTTTTTTGGGTACGAATTAAAGGGATCCCACAACATCTGATTTAAGCAATACAGAGTCTGTATATGGAGAATAAAATCTTAATAGAAGCAGGAAGACCGAGAACAGCTCCTAGAGTTGGCCTGATCAATTATTGTGGAGTACGACAAGGGTGTCCACTATTACCTTCCATTTTTAATTTATATATTGACGATGTCATACAAAACTGGCAGATGTGTCTTCCAGACCATTTTATGATTGGTCACTCTACAATTGACACTTTGTTGTTTGCGCGGACGATCAGGCTATTCTATCGGACTTTGAAAACAGATTGCAGATGGGTATACATTTGTTAAATGGAATCTGCAAAGACTCTGCATTGCAGATATCCACAATTAAAACCAAGGTGATGGGTTTTTGTGGAACTGATCCCGTACGGGCAAAAATTGTTATAGTTGGTACTGTCCTGGAACGAGTTACCAGTTTTGAATACCTTGGCTACAATGTGTCTTATTATGCAAACACCGACGTGGTGCATAAGTTGCACAAGATCAACCTTATGTGCGGGCCCACAGGCGAACCCTTAAGGCAGCAAGTAAAGGAACACGCATACAATTCTACAAGGTGGTGGGTCTTCCCACACTTCTTTATGGGTCTGAGAATTGGACTTTAACGAAAGGCCAGGCCAGTCGCATCCAAGCGGCTGAAATGAGATTTCTCAGCCACGTGGCAGGGTATACTCTCCATGATCATAGAAGAAACACAGATACACGGCAGGAATTGAATATTATGAGTATACTCGACAGGATCGCCCGTATCGGCTAAATTGGTGGGAACATGTTTGCTGAATGGATGGCTGCCGCATTCCCAAACAACTCTGGAACTATAAGCCGAGGCGACGGAGAGGGTGTGGGACGTTCGAGGAAGCGTTGGCGTGACCAGCTGTAATATTTATTTGCCTATTTGAGACCGGAACAAACCATTCTTGGTTTAAACCTTGAGGATGATGGTGATGAATTAAACTCATAAATTTGCAACCGGGGAATGGATATGGATACGCATTCGACTTTTCAACAAGGACGACAACACAACGAACGATTGATTCGTCACGTTATGTAGTGTTGTCTTACGAGTCCCGTTTTGTGTAGTCGACTAAAGTGATCGCACGTAGTATGCGCATGCGCGCCCGCGACGCTTAAATTACGTATATTATTTATAAGACTGACCTGTTTGGTCTAGAGAGCGGTGTGACACGCCTGTGTATAATTTATATCGCAGTTCGTAGGAAATGTTTATTTGGTAACCATGTGTCCGTGTCACGTGATTGTTGTTACTGACTGTGGTAAATTCCATGTCCTGTAACGCACTGTATTAGAGGTGTGCACGCCACGAACGAAACCGTTAAAACAAAAAAATAACACGTATAAATACCTCTTATTATATACACTACATATTGTATATATACCTGTATTATATAATTTGTTATAAGAAATAAATTGAAATTAAAGTACTAACTGTGTTATTTTATACTGTGACTTAAAAAAAAATAAACAAGGGACTTTATAGGCCTATCTCCCTTTGGGCATACTGATTTAATTTTTTCTAGGAGTGAACAAACACACAGATTTAATATTAAATTATTTATTCCATTTTGGGTAGACAAAATCAGTTGCTGCAGACTCGGGCAATGAAATTTAGAGTGCACGTAATAGCACAACAAAGAATGTCAAAAAAATTTACGTGAGATGTGCAGTGAAAAATCATCTCCGAAATCGCATTAACAAAAAGTACTATATGGCCTATCAACCACTCTGTAGGCTATAACACAATATAGGCTACGCGTAATTCGCTTTTTCAAAATTTACAAAGTTGGTAACTAAAATAAAATATATAATTTGTTATTATAATCTGTATTATACAGCTGCATAACACACGAGAATAAATGTAACATCAGTATGAATTTTTTTCATTTACTAAAAACAACTTCGTCTCTTTGGCATAGACATATTCTGAACCACGTTGTTTTGCTTTGTTTCGTACTTGTATGGCAATCGGCACATGCGCAGAATCAACTATTCAGCACAAAAAAGTGGCTTTGTACTCGTAATGCTCGTAGTACTCGTTTACTTGTTTATTCGTTAGTTGCGTAGGGGGCCCCGCGACTCGGAACCGCGAGGCCGCGAGTAATCTGAACGGGTATTTCGACTTTTCAGTTTTCAGTTATCGTTGAATCGGAACGGGTATTTCAAATTTTCAGTCACTTATATCCGTTCCATAAAAATATCGTTCCAAAATAGTTGTTGTATTTTGTATTTATATTTTAAATTTGGTATTATCGGCCCACCTCAAGTCTTTACGCTGTATATTTCATTCGGAGACTCATCTCCTAGGTTCTTCGGCGCCCCTAGGATGAGATTAACTTCCATGAAAAGAATTCTTAAAAATGACACTGCTTGTTTAAATACGTGTTGAAAGCAATGCGAAATGATGAGCAAGAGAATGAGAGAAAAGAACACGTGACAGCCTTCTCTTTTTTTAGCCATTTACAACAATTATCGCCTCTAATTGACATCGTTTAATCCGTCAACCAATCATATAACGCATACATATCATGACAGAGTCCGTACAATCTGCATACAGCACATTTCCCGACTGTGCGGATATTCCGAAATGATTTTTCACACGACAGTAGTTCAGATTTAGTATCAGATGACGTATCGTATCAATTAAGTCCAAAGTTTGGAATGTCCAGCATCGGCTGTCTGATGTAGCTCAATCATTTTTAACAGCGAATGATTTGTATGTGAAACAATTCTGTTTGGTTTAGTAATTACAATTGACAGCTTTTCCTATAGATAAACGTGTGGATGGCAAAACTGTGTGTGGTGGAACGTCGGAGGGTAATGTCACGCACTCGTGTTGGCAATAGCTTGTGTAAGTGGGTGACCTTTCCGTCGTAGTTGTAAGTAGTTGCCGAACCGCCAATAGCTTTTCACCGCACGGGATCTTTCGGTGTCTACACCATAGTCAAGTTCTGAACGGCCATAGTACAGTGTCCCAAAGTGGCCAAGCCTGTTGGGGGAAAAGTTTCTGGAGAGGATGGTTTGGACAAAATTATTATCTTTTATTCTGGATCACGATAGCGAGTCTGAAGAAGCAGGAGCAATTGGTATTACCAGCATATAAAGTAAAGAAGCATAATATGATTCAGTTGGTGTAATTACGCAAAATCATATACAGTGATCTTGGTGGGGAATTGGTGTTTCAGCTTTCCGCCTACAGATCGCGTTGCAATATGCAAACAGACGCGATCCGCAGGTCCGTGAACGCGGTTGGACATAGCTCTCGTGAAGGGCACAAAGCGTTACACTCTTTCGTCACACTTTTATCGAATTACCTCCTATCCGTGCACACATTGTCAGCAGCGTCAGAACCGTCGTATGTACGTTCCGATTCGTTCTCAGATTCCCGGTTTTACAGTATAATTTGATTAAAGCATTACAACATAATTATTTTTCCTTCTAGCACGATGCAGGGGCTCATATTCGTATCCTGGCCTGTGGCTACGAATTCCACAGTCTGATCTGTGCCTAGTGTTCGTAGTTCTTTGTGTGCAGGCTTATAACCACGGATTCGGATGTCCTGTTGCAACCCGTTGAGACTTTGTACACCAATACGTGGACAGATTTAATCGTGAGTGTTGAAAATAAACTTATACCGAGGCTGCTGCTTAGGGTCAAATGGTTTACTGGCCTGTTGCTCAACCACATACTAAGGGACTAAGATATCCAGTAAGGACTAAGATAACTACAAACAGTTGTACTTTGGAACAAGTGAGCCGTTTCAAATATCTCGGATATGAAGTTAGCTAGGAAACTGAAGCCGATATAAAAGACAAGATAAATACATTGAGGAATATTTATGGAACGATTCATTGAAATCTTAGAAACAAGACAAGAGACAGCACAATAATTAAATTTTGTAAGACAGTTGAAACGCCCACATTGACAAATGCGAGTGAGGCGTGGGTCATGACGAAAAAGGAATGCGGCAACATGCAGGGCGCTGAAATGCAGTTTCTTCGAAATACTTTGCAACATAGAAGATTGAATGAGGATATAAGAGCAGAACTAGAAGTAAAAGATATAAATTCATTCATTTCAACTTATAGAAGGGAACGGTGTGATCATTCGTATAGGACGGCGGAGGATCGATTGCCAAAAGCGGCACTGAAATACAAAGCCATTGGTAGAAGAGACGTGGGTCGTCCGAAGATGAGATCGAGTTCCGAAATAGGTTTACCTAGTCCTTGTACTGAAGAAAAGGAAGAAGAAAATAACCAGGCTCCAGTCGAATGTCATAGTTTCGCAAAAGGACACTCTACAGCATAAAGGCAAATTCGAATAGAACTCGCAAAGAAACTTTTAACTCTAGAATTATTTGGTGTAAGTGTATAGCAGACGAAACGTTAGGGAAATGGCATCGCATACAACGGAGGCTCACACACGGGCACTCCAGACGCGCCTCCTTACACTCCGCGCGTATAGCCTTACTTTCTCTCCCCGCTGCTGGTGATAATTTATACGATTCTCGCGTGACGTTTGTTGCTTGACCGGCACAACATTCATTTCTGTTAACGTTTTCTGAGGGAAATTGGTCGTTTTATACCCATTTGAGAACCATTCTTCAGCGACCAAGTGGTAAATAACTCCACTTTCCTATCTTTCTTTCTTTCTTTTTTATTATGTTGAATGTGTTTGTATTATGTACTTATCTTTGTTAGAACAGACTGAGGAAATATAATTAATTTGGTATACACCAAGTTATAGAGACGTGCAAGCGAATCAGTTTGGATGAGAATAAATGACGACTTTTTTTTTAACACGTTCATATAGAATATGGGAAACGACGTCGTTTTGTGTTTATATTAAAAGAAAATCTACTGTAATCTTCCGCGACTGTTAGCCAGTGCGGACGACTACTGTTTGCAACAGGTACGCGATTTCCAGTATTTGGGACGTAATATTTCGTGAGATCTAGACAGAGTTGTGCAGAAAGAGTTGAGCGAATTCAGATCCATACGTGGCACGATTAAAAGAACGGCCACAAACCTAAATTACGTTTTATAAGGTTAGTGGCTGTATAGTCCGAATCACGGATCTGCGAAAGGTGGATGTAAATATAATCACCGCGACAGAAATAGTTTTTAAGAATGCTCACGATTAGATAGCCTGTGTTTTGGAGCGAGTTTAAGCTGTCTCCATTGTTTAAAAAAGTTGACGAATATAGGGATAGTTGGAAGGGGAACATGTTCTTCGCATGGATAAGGCCGTATATTGTTATTTTCGAACGGGTAGCCGTAATTCTAGGAAGACCCAGAAAACGATGGTCTATTTTTTAGTTCAACTTAAAATATTAACAATTTTCGTACACAATGTGTATGAGGCGTCTCCATCCGGAACAGTTGTCTATCCTTACTGCTGAATGGAAGAAGAAGATCTTCTCAGGGTACTGGTTGCTCCTGCACAAGGTGCAAGTGGTCTACTGTATGTTCTTACATCTGCCCTCTGATTACCCTTCTCCGTCGACTTTTTATTCAAGTTATTTTAGTTCCATAACATTGTTCACCTTCTAATACATCTGTTGCGACGTTCTTTAAATGTAAAAGTTGATGAAGCGGAACAGACCCATGACCTACGATGACGACTAACATTATCTGTGGATTGTAATTTTTGGTGACGTAAGTTCGAAAGTTGGTGTTTTACGAAATATCGTGACCACTGTGCTCTCAGTTTCGCAGCGCGTTGTCGTTTGAAATGGCGGTAGCCCACGTAGATTGTGGAGAATTCGTGCAGATTTCGTCGGCTTGCAAAAATAACGAAGTGAAAATGTGTGTCGCAGGACAGAGAACCCAATTAACTTGGCGGAAGGCTCGTGATGCAAGTGGCGGTGGATGCGCAAAAACATGTGGCAGTTAAATTGCTTACGCCTGAGGACCTATAATACGTGTAGTAACGTGCTCTAACGAGTTATTGTTGCACTAACGGTAGTGATAATCGATTATTTACGATTATGCGTTCTGATTCGTCTTTTCATCCGACACGTTTCTTAATATTCTTTTCTGGGAAGATAATCACGTTATATTTGTTTATAATTTTTTTCCCAGTACAGTAGGCTACCAAATGTGATACATTAAAATTTTGAATTTCCTATGTACTAAAATGTTACCACAAATTCATTCAACAAATTAAAAAAAAAAACGTAAATGTACGTTACGATTCTTATGAAAAGTGTTATTTTTCCAGTCATTCGGATTCCGGTTGTCCGGATCTATTACGGTTCCAAATTAATCCGGATAATTGGAGTTCCACTTGTTATCTTATGGCAGCACGATTATTGTACAATGTCGTCAAAAAAATTAATAATCTACTTCTTAAAATAAGCATTACCCCATCGCCCGACTGAACACAAAAAAATCCACGGATTACAGGCGCACTTGAAAGCGCTTATCAGCGGTGAATTGCAGATATTGTTTCTTGGTTAAAAAAGCGTACTGTCGACTGATACATGCCTAAAGGGATGAGTATAAACGACACAGTGGTTCAATCGAATGAATCCATAGAGACTCTGCGGGACGTATTTTTTTAGAATATGAGTGGCAAATGGTAGACGTTTGTGAAGACGTAAGAAGCGATGCAGAGATCAGACCCATGGATTCAGCGTTGACTAGAGACGTCGTCATACAACACCGTAACGAATCTAATTCAGTTTCCGTAAGCAGAGAAGAAGAAGAAGAAGAAGAAGAAGAAGAAGAAGAAGAAGAAGAAGAATGAATATTTTACTTCTCTATTTAAACTGTAGAGGTCAGCATGGATTGGAACTAGAGATGGGCTTAGCTGCTCTTTTGCGAGAGCAGTGATCACAGAGAGCAACTTTAAAAGTAGCAGTGATTTAATCACCGTTTATGTCAGTTTTTTAGGTAATAGTTTGAAAAATGACTTTGCGTGACAAAAAAAATTAAGTTCAATTATTTTTTTCCAATTACGTGACTTTTGGACACATTGTTATAAAAATAAAATTGCAGATTATAAAAGAAAACAAATAATTCATTTCCAAACGTTGAAAAATTGGTAACACTTTTAAATAAAACGAAATACATATTTATGTATAAACTGCAGAGAGGCGGTTGGTAAAATGCTTGGGGAAAAAAAAAATTATAGATTGGTAATTGTATATTACTTTCAAATGCAAATATTCAATAGAAATGACGTACTGCTTGTATTCAGTTTTATTATAAATTAAATTTTTTATATCGAAAAGACAATTTGAAAAAAAAAAAAAATATATATATATATGTATATATATATATATATATATATATATATATATATATATATATAGTTAGTAGCGCTAGTGCGACAACAGCAGGACTTTACAGAGCTGCTCACTGCTCTACCCACGGAGCAGTGTTCTTAGAAGCAGTGATCGCAATCACAGTCCCACCACTAATTGGAACAAACATGGGGAAAATTTTTGATGAGGGAAGCCATTTTTATTATTTACCTTCAGCTTATGCGTGAGATGGTCAAGTTTTGTTAAATGTTATATTTTTGTTTATTGAAAACGGATTTCAGGAATTATCTTACAGAAGAAGAAATTAATGAAATCATAAACAATTCTGGCTCCAACATCGAGTCATCAAATTAAATAAAGAAAACATATGAAAAAGAAGAGAAAGGTGAAGATTTGTTTAATAATTTCTTTTAGTTAATACAGCCTGTGAAAAAAGTATTTCGTTTTATACTTGACTTACTTGAGTGCATAATTGTATAAGTGGTCGTCACGTCAGCCCTTTGTTGTTGATATATGTATATTTCTAAATATTTCCAGTAAACATTGAACCGTATGAACATAAATTAAGTAATCGCCATTATTGACGTTCTGTTAACATGATCTCGGCGACTACCCGACTGTCAGGTATGAATGAAACGCTCCAGGTGTCCTTCCTGTCTTTAAAACTGTCTCTAGCGCCGGGGGGGGGGGGGGGCAGTGAAACAAAAAACTCAAAAGTGCATTGTTTGCCATCAATAAGCCAGGTAGCGACGTATAGACAAGTGTGGGAACCTCTGTGTGGCGCGATCTATTGGCGTGTTGCTACACGCATTGCTTTACTTTATGGGGAATTGTTATCGATTGTATAATATTAACATGATCACGGGGTGTTCAATCCTTGCCTCCCGAAAATTTTCAGTTAGCTAAAAAACTGTAATATCGAGTCATTGTGTTATTTTCACTTTAGGATAAGTGCAAATGCATGTAATAAACAATAACAGTTAAGTCTTTGTATAGAAATGTTCTCATGAGATTTACACCAATTTCTACGGTCTCTCCATCCCACGTTTCTCAATTTTTGTAATAGTCGTCGTCGTCGTCGTCGTCGTCGTCGTCGTCGTCCTCCTCCTCCTCCTCCTCCTCCTCCTCCTCCTCCTCCTCCTCCTCCTCCTCCTCCTCCTCCTCCTCCTCCTTCTTCTTCTTCCCATATTTGTTTGGAGATGCGGCAGTCCATCCATTCGGCAAAAATGTTCCACCAAATCAGCCCGATACTGGGCGATCCGTCCGGCTAGTCCTTTTTTGAGGCAGTTAGTAGTGAATATGTCCCATGGATATGTTACTAGCATATTGCAGGGTAGGAGTATGGTGGAGCTGCCACCTTCAGGCTTAACGTTCAGCCCGATTTTCTGTCTGGGTGTTCCCCCGTAAACTGGCTGTCTTACCAGACTAAAGAGACCAGTTTACCCTGTTGAGATATCCATAAGGATCTTTAATGTTGTGGTTTCTCCTTGACTTCCACATCTTACGTCGTTGACCAATGGAAGGTCGTCCGTCTTTGGGGCAATTTCTGACGCCAAGGGCAAGAGGGTACCGTAACCTGTACTTGACAATGACAAGTTGAACAGGGACAGCTTATACCGGCTGTCACTGGGTCTCCAGAGCCGCGTTAGCAGCCACCTGTCGGTGTTGCCCATCCCCCACCACTTGGAGGTGCGGCTGGATATTTCTCTTCAAAGAATGACACCATAAGACATTACTCATCTTCTACAGTACTTTGGGGATGTTAATTTTTGTGCCCATACAAATATTCTCTTTCAAGCCTCTAGACAACATTGCTTCCTCAACATCAGCCCTAAACTTCGTTAGAATATTGCTCCTTTCTCGTTTTCTGGCGGTATACATTTAAATATTCTCTTCGTCTATCTAGAGTCGGACATTCGTTTAGTACGCCCGAACTAAATTACCATAATTGTTCTCCTTAAATTTGCTCCGCTATATTTGTGGTAATTTCCATTCTTACTGCTAAAATCTCGTCCATTACTCATTCTACAACTACGTCTTAGATAGGCCATCTCTCTCGATACCAGTTTTTGTCATACCCCATGTTTTGGCTCTGTGAGTTATTAAACGTTGAACTATACTTGCATATGTTGTCCCTGGACACTAGAGCCCTGGATTCCAACAACAATCTTCTCCAGTGTTTCCTATCCGTTGCCGTTTCGGGGTAACCCTTTACATCCGTTATTATGAGATCTTCCAGCACGTCATCCGACCATCTTATCCTAGGTCGACCCGTCTTTCTGCTTTTACAAACCTGTGCCCTCAGGACTTGCTTTGGCATACGCTGGTCATCCATCCGCTCTAGGTGACCTAACCATTACGAATCTTACAGTGTCCTCATGGTTTATTATCTCATCTGTCTTCTGGTTATTTCGTATTCTCCATTTACCATCTTCCTTAAGGATTATCCTGCCAGTTACGGAAGATGTCACACGAACTTAATGACAATAATCTTTACCTCTTCTACTTTTTTTGAACTCCCCCCGTTTCCCAACTGAAATTATGCATACGCCCTTAAACGCGATTTATTATTTTCATCACCATCGTCATCATCATTGTCATCGTCGTCGTCGTCTAGAATTAATCCAAACAGCTGTCGCAGACTCGTGGAAACTGAACTGACCGCCGCGCCGCTTTCCATGTTGAGTAACATTTGTAACAAAGGCGACGACAATGATGATGATGATGGCATTTGTAATAAATATACAGTGTGCAATCAGCAGGAATGTTGCGGTTACTTGAGGAGCAGCAGTAGTAGCTACGGCAAGAGGGACAGTAATCAACCTGTACGGGCTGGCAAACAGGTGGCTAGCGGAAGAGCGCGCGCGTGCGCATATTGTCTGACGTTGAAATTAACTGTTCAAATATGCATTAGCCACCGGTTTGGTTTTATTGTTAACCGCAACGGAGAAACTACACCTAACTGTTCCGTTATTGATAACCACACGTTGCCGCCGCGATTTCGATTCCCTCCCCCCCATTGGCTTATTACTGCGCAGACGCAGCGGTGTGTGTTAATTGAAGCGAAGGCGACGGTTCGCCTGCCTGAACACACACACACACACGCGCGCGCGCGCGCACTCCTTGCCCTTGATGATGGCCGAAGGAGGCTATTTTGACGACCGAAACGTCCCTTCGAAAAAGAAACAGTGACGTGATACGTGTGTTTTGGTTAAAATAATGTGATTCTTAGTTCTTTATCCGGGGAGGATGGAGGGATACTTCACTAGAAAATTTTACGTTTTTGCAATCCTCTGGTATGATGTTGCAAGGTATAAGCCTAGGAGAAAAGTACTGTGTACAGTCCTGTTGTCCAGTCTTCTTCCCCCCCCCCCCAGCGCTTACTATCGCCTATCGCGTCACGACACCAGCATTATACTAATGCGTTGCTTTGTCTGTGCGGGTTGTCTTTTCACCCGTGGCAGGATTGCAGCAACTAGGCCGAGCCCAATGGCTGCCAGAAGATAACCTAGAGCTGGTTCAGTAGTCAGGTGCCTAAAAGATTCTAATGTTCTCACCAGCCTTGTTACAGCTGTTGGTTGCAGTATGAAACACTGTACAAGACTGTTGTGCGCATATGTGAAAAGACTCGAATTTTTTTTTTAGACCATCGCAACGAGGCGTTTGTCCACTGCGCGCATCTCTACGCCACTGTTCAAAATCTGCCGTCAAGTCACGCAGTGGCGTGGCGTGGGTACATAACACCTGTTGCCGGTTGTGACAGGGCTAAAACCTTTAGATCGGTTGACTCTCATTAGACTTACACAGACCAAATCTGAACACAAATAATCGAATTGAAAATAATAAAAACAGACAGAGAAACATGTGACTAAACAAACAAAACACAAATAGGATGTAGTATCTGCTGCACGTCAGTTCCGAAAACGAACATAGCTGCTAACTGAGCGTTTTGCCGTTTTATACAGCGGCAACACATTGGGTGGACGAATGAGTCCCCCTCTCCGCAGTTTGTACAGTGACAACTACTACGAGCTCAATGACCGTACGCAGTAAAAGCCGATGTCTGAGCCGGCAATACAAGACGGTGCAAGTGCTCAGCACTTCGAAAGCAATGTTACGCTTTTCTTCAAGTTTCCCTACTAATATTGTTCGGATGTCAAATTATTCAATAACTAAATTATTTATTCTGTGATGTAATTAATATTATTTTCTCTTATTTCCAGTACTGTTGCCGCCGGCAACAGCGGTTACATGGACGCTACTGGCCACGTCTGTATTTTGTTCGTGACACTGTGTGATGATTGCATTAAATTAACTTGCTATCATTTGCCGAATCGAAACCGGAGGTCTGCACCGAATATTTTGCTCTGAAAAAAAAAAAGTAAAATAAAAATGTTGACGGCTGGCAGGACAAAAATTTTCGGTAAAAGTCCACTCATGCAGAAGCAGAAGTGGTTGTTGTGTGTCCTTGTCCGTGGTTGGCAGCGGGGTGGAAGCGGAAGCGTGAACGAGACGAGTATTATAATAAGCACGTGAAAGTGGCTCAGTGACAGACAAGTGATGAAGGGGTTGTTTTTGCGTAGCAGCGAGTCAAGTCCTTCTCGCCCCCCCCTCCACTACCTAACGCAACGATTAGCACGTCTATTTTCAACGCGTTATATAATAACACACCGAACTGTTAAGAAATTTACGAAAATACCGTCGTGGCATTTTGTTACACAGTTTGTTGGTTGACTCGCTATAAGTTTCCATTTCTAGTAATTGTAACTATCTGACGTCATTTTACAACAGATTACCACAAGATTGCCGAAGACTTTATATTTTTTTTAAAAGACGGTTATGATGGATTGTATACATTTGGATTTTAATTTAAGTGGTGGACTTTTGTCATCACAGAACGCGACGTTTCGGCCGCCCAACAATCGGCAGTCATCTTCATGCTAATATACCAATATATATCATAACTAATACATACTAAAACAATGTGTCGCAGTGTTTTGTTGACCTTGTTGATGTGCAAGTGTTCGTGCTCATTGTGCTTATGTTTTGTGAATGTTGTGTGTGTATGTTTTTATAGCAAGTATTCGTTTGGATTATTTCATCTTTTCATTATATATTACTAGCTGTTACCCGCGGCTTCGGACGCGAATATTTTACTTTTAATAAGTATTTTAATATAATTTTTATTGTGTATGTCTATTTGAGGTTCTGTCAGCTCGTATAACAATTTTGTACTCATTAGTCAAATTCGCGAAGGGTTGTTCGCAGTGAAAAACATGTATTGCTTGAAGCTGGACCCTGTCGAGAATTCTTCTTTGGCCTGACCACTGGTTATAGACCAACCAGTGATCAAATTTACAAGCTAATCTATTTCTTAACTAAGCAGTGGTCTGTGTGACCATTCTTGGACCGACCAAGAAATGACAAAATCATCAACACCAACGCCACTCCAAGGACTAGGCGTTAGAACTGTTCCGGAACCCATCTCCTCCTCGGTCTACCGACATCTCTCTTCCCAGTAGGGTGATAACCCAAGGCAGCCACAGGTAGACGGATATCAGGTATGCGGTTCAAGTGTTCACACCATGTCCTTCTCTGGTCTTCAGTCTTCTGGTGCAATGGTGCTATGTTTAAATCGCGTCCAGTATCCTCGTTCTTTCTGCGATCCAAGAGAGAACAACCTTGCGCCCCTCTTAGAAATTTAATTTCGGCTGCCTGAATCCTCTGGACGTCCCTTTTACCAAGAGTCCATGTTTCACTAGTATACAGGAATGTGGGGACAGCCACAGTTTTATAAAATTTCATTTGGGTATCCTTCCGTGTTTTATTTTATTTTACAGGTACCCGTGAATCGTTCCACACACGCGTCTAAATTTTGTTAGCTTAGCGTCTAACTTGCTATAAAATATAAGTTTTTTTTTTCTGCTACAATAAAAGTCCGTTTTACTTAAGGAGCCAAACTATCCTATTAGGACAGTAGAGTAGCGAAGTTAACAGTGGGTCTCAAACTCACGCCCCAGATGCTCATTATTAACAGGTGGGGACACTTATACCCTGATTAACGAAAGAAAGTGACTGGCGGAGCGGCCGCCCGGCGACCGAGTTTGTAGTAAAAACATTCCACTTAATAACCTCGTGGAAACGTAAAATACAGGGCTAGAAATGTCTTATGAACTGTATTTTAATCATCAATTAAAGACGTTTTTAACAAACTTTTCTAATTTTTAAAATCTTTTTTCAATTAATTTATATTGAGAGTTAAATAAAAAAATACACGAATTTGAATTAAAAATTTAGGGTTTGTCATTTTTATTACGTAAGAACTCAGAGGTTAAGCATCGGAAAAACATTTCTTGTAGACAAATGGTAGTCCACCTTCTTTAGTACAATACATCAAAAATTGAGATTCCTACGATTAAAATTAACGACGTTATTAATTTTTTTCTAATGCCCTGTATTAAAATACAGTTCATTAGACATTTCTAGCCCTGTATTTTACGTTTCCACGAGGTTATTAAGTGGAATGTTTTTACTACAAACTCGGTCGCCGCGCGGCCGCTCCGCCAGTCACTTTCTTTCTTTAATCAGGGTATAAATACAGAAAACAATATTAAAAGGTTATTCACAAATACGAATTAAATATCATCGTAATTTGTTTTGTATAACACATCGTGTGCGACTTCTTAAGCGGTGCTAATAAAACCTTTATTATTTATTGCTATCGTTAATAACTTTAATGGCTTCTCAGACGGAGTCCAATTGACTTAATCGCCACGGCACACAGAAATACAAAAAAAAATCGTGAAATGCATCTACATCGAGGTCAACCTATTAACAGCTCGTTAAGAAAAATATTAAGGGGGGAAGTTGTTTGAATGTATATTCGCACTGACTAATAAAAGAGAGTCATAAAATAAGTTTCTTAAAATATAATAATCTCCAAGCGATTATAAATCCACTTTTTGTTATTTGAAATTACTTAAAGTGCGCTTTAATGAGAAATTATGCTGTCGCTTACACCAATTTGTCGTTTACACAGAACGTAATTTGTGAAGTGATTATACGAATGAATTATAGAGTAATTATCAAGTTATCAGTGTCTGCCCGCTACAAGTGGTATGGGATACAACTCCGCGGCGCCCGCGCGCAAATCCGACTATTAAAATGCTACTGTTTAAACATCCATAAAACGCTGGGCTTTTCTACGCGAGAAGTATGGCGCGGTTTTGTTAAGAATCTTGTGGAAGTGGTCGTGTTTGAAGCGTAAATTCATGGAGACAACCTCGTGAAGAGAGACGTGAACTTGTCTCACATCATCTGACCGTCCTGCAGCAGTATAGTTTGACATTCCACTTCATCTGCTCATCAACCCTACGGTTGGTGGGCAGTACGATGATCTTCAGTAGATCGCTTGTTGTATGTTTCGTATGTTGCAACGCTAAACCCAGTGATTGGGACGCCCATCAGTCCTCCCTGCACCTTACCCTCAGTGCCAGTGGTGCACTACGCAAAGTACGGTACCGCAACAGATGTTTTGAAAATTTTTATTTTTTATGGAGCCCAGGGTCCAAAATTGAAGTCAACATTTTGGAAAAGTCCGAGCGATATTTTACATCTCAGGAAGATTACTAGATTTTGTTTCGGCATGTACAGAAGATACAAACAGTAGAAATGAAATTTCTGAGATCAGTTAAAAGGTGTAATAGACGAGATCATATAAGAAATGAAGAGATAAGAAGTGATTTAGATATTTTTGCAGTTAATGAAAGGAGTGAAGAGTACAGAAGAAAATGGATTCAACACATCAAAAGAATGGAAGACAGAAAATACCGAAGGTGGCGAAAGATTACAACGCTAGAGGCAGAAGAAAAGTTGGTAGACGTAAGAAAAGGTAGACTGTGGAATAGGAACAGGCCGCTAAAGCCTACAACCGTTAAGAAGAAGATGATGTTTCCGCATGTTTGGGAGTTTGACAAATGCCGTCCACTAAAGTATGATTCGTCGTTTCGCTTTTGTAGTTTGATTTTCTTTTTCAGTTGTCCTCATAAGCGTTCCTACTTTGTTCTCTGTTGTTGTTTAATGTTCATCTGTTACCGCCCCTAAATTTGTCATCAGAGGGTCGAGTAAAACAATTGCATTGTGATTCTTGAAGAACGCGCAAAGTCGTTTTTCGCATCGTAGTTTCCAGACTTTACGATCTTTCGGGTAAATCCTCCATGTCGCTCGAGGTTTCTATCCCTGGAACTTGGGATCGTCATCAGAAGCTGTCAGTGGCGGTTGAAAGAGCCTGTTGAAAGAAGGTTGTTAGGTCTCACAGCCACTTAAGGCTGTTTCATCCGCTACTCACATGATTCTGAGGACGATCCCAGGTTCCAGGTAATGATGATGATGATGATGATGATGATGATAACGTACAGACGTGGGCAAACACTTAATGTTTTGATATTGTCTCTTTTCGGAAATATTCAGAGCTCTGCTACACATTGTTTATCAAGGCAGTCCGGCTTTAAGCGTTTGTTTTTTCTTCAGTCGGTGTTACGCATCGCGTTGGACACAGCTGTGCGTGCGTACAGCGGCGTGGCGTTACGCAGTCTCCTACTTACCAACGCGGGGGGGGGGTAATCAATACCCCGCCCAATTTTTTACCGTTTAACCGTCAGCAACAACAACAATCTTTATTTCCAACTGCGATGTACCTCTGCCTGCCTGCCATTATTAACACGAGGCGATACGATAGTGGCCTGTGCTGTGTGCTGCTCGGTGATGCGTGCCCCGTTGCTGTCTCTCGTCGTTCACGGAAGACTTGTCGCAAGGGCGTAAAACACACACACACACACACACACACACACACACACACCGTTCTTTGAACCGTTTACTGATGTGCAGCAGCAGCACTAGTAGTTGTTACAGTAGACAACACAACTGCGACGATCAGGCGGCCAATGACCTTCTTGTTGTTATGTTTCGTTTGTTTTACACAGAATTAGTGAGCCGAGGCGCGCGCGCGCGCGTGTGTTCTACAAAACAGTACAGCACGTGGGCTTCCCGGCCAACCAGTTGTTGCTTAATTTGGTCGACATTACTCTGAACATTTTACTAAATTTAAATATTATTCTGTTACATGCTCATGAGGTTAAGACGAAACAGGGCTTAACAGTATATACAAATAACACTGAATATACAACAGTCTGAAATACATGCAGGTATGTATTCTTTGGAACGGAGAGTTGTGAAGGCAGTCGATTCGTACAATACTTTGGTGTCACGGTTACAAAAGATGGCACAAGTGTAGCAGAAATTATATATATATATATATGACAAGGGAAACTCGTGACTTTGCGGAGCAGTGTAATAGGACCCGAAACAAAAATTGAAATATAAGATGCTCTACCCATTGTAGCTGTTATTGGGCAATTCTATCAAGTATACACGTAATATAGAGGAGCTATACAAGCTGTATAAAGATAATGATCTGGCCACCACCATCCGACTGCATATATTGCAATGGGCAGGACACATCATTAGGATGGAAGGCAACCGAATACCTAGGAAGGTACTGAGGTACTGTTTAGTCATATCGAGGGTAGAAGGCCTGTCGGAAGACCCAAGACACGCTGGATTGACGCAGTGGCGAGGGATGCTGATAATTTACTTAAAATAAAACCATGGACATCGATCGCCAAGGACAGGGAAACACGGAGGCGGATGATTATGGAGGCTAAGGTTCGACTTCGAACTGTGACGCCATAAAAGAAGAAGAAGATACTCTTGATATACAGCTCCTGCCGTACATCTACATTTCTTCTGCGATCTTGAAGAGTGAATATCCTGGCACGTGCCTGAGAAACCTCATTTCAGCCGCTTGAATACGGCTGATCTGGGATTTCGTTAAAGTCCAATTCTCAGAGCCATGGAGAAGGGTGGCGAGGGCCATCATTACCTTGGAGAACGTCAAGCGTGTTTCTTTTCTCGTCGATTTTGGATTTCTCCTGATCGTCCCACATATGTGGTTCAATTTGTGCAGCTCCTTCACCACACCATTCTTTGTAAAGTAAGACACATTACAGCCCAAATATTCGAAATTGCTGACCTCCTCCAGAACAGTACCATCTACAGCAATTAGTTGCTCGTACAGGGGTCCCCATCTCCTTGGTCTTCAATGTGGGTATCTGTAATCCGAAATCCTTGCAGCGGCGACTCAATTAATTTAATTTTATTGTCAACCAAATTCTTTAGCGATGGGTACATCTTTTTGACAAGGCTTTTTGTAATCTGGAATCTTACCGGCTAGGTGTGTGTTCAACATCAAGGATGCTTTCGCCCTAACAAGAAAACACAAGTAATCGATTGTTGATAAGTGACTGCAGTTAAGCAGCGATTTCACACACTCACAGGGAACAAGCGTTTATCTTTTCCCTTATCGGACGTATGACGGGTAGCTGATGAGGAGCGTAATGGCTGGCGATAAACAAGAGAGGTGATAACGTGAGTTGATAACGCAGTGACACTGATTACTCCAACACACGCGTATTTCACTAAACATTTGTCACAATTGTACGGAACAGATTTTGTTGTTTTTTTAATAAGAAACAAGTTTAGCAATTACAAAAAGTAATCTTTGATGTTACTTTTTACTTCCATGTTCCATAAGGAGATGGAAGTATGGTGATGGTGAAAAATATCATGTTCGAGATAAGGGCTAATTCTGATTGTACTACCCTCAAAACACGAAGAAAAGTCATTTTTCGAAAAAAGTGTGTGTGTGTGTGTGTGTGGGGATTTTTTCTATGGCGAACGATAACTGCCGCAAATTCAAACAGAATCAAATAATTTTTTTTACACATCCCGAAATTGTAGAGGACTCAAGGCCTATTGGTTTAGGTGAAGATCAGTTAAGGGGCAGGGGTAGTTTACATTGCAACGTTTTATGTTTTAAGAAGAGTAATTTTTTTTCTATGACGAACGATATCTGCCGTAAATTCAAACCGAATCAAATAATTTTTTGCATATGTGCCTGATTTATAGAGGACTCAAGACCTGTTGGTTTTAGTAAAGATTGGCTAAGAGGAAGGGGTAGTTTACCTGCAACGTTTTATGTTTTAACAAGATTAAAGTACTTAATTTTGATAAATAAAGTATCCTGAAAAGAAGGTCATAATACTCCGCTGTAGAAAGGTAGATGAAATATCTGTAAATGAAAAGGGTAATTGAAGGGGGAGGGGGTAACTTTCTATAAATGAAAATGATATTTGAAGGGGGAAGGGATAATTTTTTATATATGTACTAGGTGATCGCCAACAAAGAAGTAGTTTGTTGTTAAAATTCCTTCCCGGGGTGTTTGGCCGTGGTCCAATGTTTTCTGCAAAACCAGACGTTTCGGCAGTGCCATCGACTACCGTCATCAGTGAAAATCGAGTGCGCTAACGTGAGGTGGTATACGTTAGTGACCACAGTACTGTGGTTAAGGCTGAAGAAAGAAGTAGTTTCTACGGATATATTTCATTTCAAAAATGATTTTAAATATAAATCTTAGAACATGGAATTCATGTATGGTTCTCCATACCTACATTTTTTCCTAGTGTCGTGACCCTGTGTATCTATAGAGAAGTTAGTCTTCTGTAAGCGTTTCTGCCACTGGAAGTTCTCATAACATCATCCAATGGCAGACCGGTGTCCCGTTTACCATCTACGTTGCCTTGCACGACCAGCCTTCTTGAAGTGAGAACTTCATGTACGGTACCGTACTGTGGTACCGGACACCTCGCGGTCCTAAGGCAGTAAAATGATTTAACCTGCAACGAAGTAGCTGAAACGGAAACACCGTGTTGCCACGTCAATCACACCTCTTTTCCCCACACAGCTATCAAAAAATTTCCCCAACTACCGTAAATATGTGTGCTTTAAGCAAAGCGTAATATTTTAAAGAATGCGAGCATATTATTCTAAATATTTAAATATTATTACGAGAATATTGTAAATATTACAAATAATTTTATTTATGATACAAGAAAATGCACTTCACGTGGTCAGAGATTGAGCTGAATACTTTTGAAGTCCTTGTCTTGTACGTAGTTCATTATTAGCCGAATATATTTACACAACTTTCCAATATTTTCGTTTATGGAATTGGAAAATTAGGAATTCGGAAGACAAAATAATGGGCCTAATTAATGTGATTTTCAAGAAACGTTTTCAATTTTCTGGCTATGTAGCATACAGTGCGTAAAAGGATATCATTTTGCAGTGAATAGGAACCAGAAATGTCCCAAGCCTTTTTTCCCCTAAATTTACTAGTATTTTCGTTAAGAATTGCTTCAAGAAAGGAATTTTGAACAGCAGCATGTTTTTCTATACCACTTGCACCGACAGTTATTGATTTTTACAATTTTTTTCAACGTTCAGACCGAGCATTTGTTGCCAAATCGTGTTTCATGATTTGTTGGAGGCTCTTCTCCAGAACTATCAACATTTATCATGTACAGGGGCGGATTATGCAGCACCGGGCCTCAGCTGTCAGAGGCGGCACCATCCAGCTTAGTAATTGACTGTGCGAAGCAAAGCTTATGATCACATTATACAATCGTTTGGTTTTCTTATGCAGTTATTAACCACAGAGAGCGTCGAATTGGAAAATCAAGCGAAAGCTCTTACAGACGTTTACTCGATCGATTTGAATAACGATCTTCTAACAGAATTGGAGCACTTTGTGCTACAAGTAAAATTGCAAGAAAGAGGTTTTTTTCAAATCGTTCAAATGAAGATGATAGATTCCATGATACTACGGAATCTAGTATTAAAGCTCAAAGTATTAAACTATTATTGATTATAAAATGATTGATGTATTTCCGAATATAATCATTGCTTATCCTCTGCTTTTATGATTCCAATAGGTAATTGCGAATCTGAAAGATAATTTTGTGTATTAAAACGCATTAAAGATATTTTGATTTGATCTATGGGAGATGAGAGATTATCTTAGTTAGCAAGGTTGAATATTGAAAGCGATATACTTGAATCGGTCGATTTATAAGAAATTATACAAGACTTCGTTAAGGTAAAATCAAGAAAAAATGGATCGATTGGTATTTTCTAAGCTTAAGTACTACTATGCTCATTGTAACACCTATTTAGCTAAATACTTGTTGTAATTTGAGAGTTTAATAAAGTAACTGTTAACTTTCGAAATTGTGTATGCCATTTATTAGTGTAAATAATGGATAAAAAGGTTGAATTTTGAATCGGGGGGGGGGCACCAGTCTGATGACAGCATAGAACACCGCGCGCTTCTAATCCGACCCTGATCGTGTAGCCTTATTAATAATTATGTTTTAAAATTAGCCAAATGAAATACAGTAGGTTGTGTGGGAAGAGTCATTAAACTGCTAAATTTGACAAAAATAACAGGTTGTAGGCCTATGTTATCACGTACAGTAGTTTGCGATTACCGTATCGGGTTATAAATGACACGTATTTACGAGTCGAATTTAAAGTTGAACAGGCGAAAACGCGCGCCTACTACCGGATGTCTGCTGGCGGAAACTGTGTACACCATTAACAATCAATAACCGCAACAAGTGTTGCATACGCTAACCAACGCCGCGTCTTGTGGCCTCACTTCTGTCACTAGATGGAAGGTTTAGCGACGTTTGGGTAAAGTGTAACACAAATTTTACATTGTTTGTGTCGACGTCTTCATCTTATTCTGCACCTCACGGAGTAAGCGCTTTGCCTGTTCTGTCTTCACAGAGTGTCTCTCCTTCTCACTTTCGTCTTCCTACATTTCTTGTACCAAAGGGTCTATATCGAAACGCAGCCTTAGGTATTCATCCATCCTCCATTCTGTGCAGATTCTGTAACAATTCCCCGCAATATGGTTGGATTTTATCATTTATGGAGAATACCTGTAGCTCCTACTATGAAGAATTCGAGTATTTAATTACTCTGGAAGAGTGACCAGCACTTCGCAGAGGGTGACATGACAGCACTGCTGTCTCATGGCTCAAGTCCAGCCATCATCCGTACTATCCCCACATGAGGGGTTGCTCCTTCCGCTCATCACTTAGAGTCTTCACCCTTGTTACCCCTGGCACGGGCCTCCATACCATGTCTGGAAGTTGGGGATGAGATATTCATACGGATGTTTCAAGTGACAATACTCTACTATTTCTTTAGTAATAATGTAACAATTGCATACTCAGCGTTTGAAATATTGGCGTTTGGGTTACAGTTGCCTTTAGTGTGACACCCTGCTGGAATATAACAATTTTTTCAAATTTTTGATTAACTTATCTTTTGGGCCCTGAGGCCCCAAAATTGTGAAATTTCCGAATATGAACACAATATACTGAGATATATATTGAGATATACTTAAAATTCTCTTTAATTTTATATCCCGCATGGTTTTTTTTTGCGATTTCATCAGAATTTTCATCTACTTTTTGGGCCCTAACGTCCAAAAATGTGGAAATTTTCAATGGAAATTTTGTTTTGAAAAATAGAGGAAGTGCTGTAGCAAATCTGTTTTGGAAAGTGAGAATCAAAGTGAAACAATTTTTTGTCACTGTCGAGGAATTTAAGATTGCTGTGTTGAGTGCCACTCCAGAACTCTGCCACACTGAAGCTGTGTTTATATAGATATAGTGTATATAATGTAGAGATATCAACAGAGTAGAGTAACAGATATTCTGGAGGGTGTGTGAACTGATGACAAATCTGGTATCTAAAGATTACATTAGAGTAGGCTGATAGAGATGCTTTGTCATTGTGCTTGTCAATCGCCAACTCTGCCATCTTCATCCATAGTTCTAGAAAAATACTGGCTGCACCACTAGTACACTGTTTTTCGGTATTGCCTTCGATTGGAGCGGAAACAAGCATATTGGTCCACAAGAAAATATTTACTTAGTTATGTATATAAACTGTTGGAAAAGAAAATTATAAACCGCTCGGAAATTATATTCACTGTTTGCAGTTTACTAGAAAATAAAATAGAAAGTCTCTCGGGTTATTGGTTCACGTCTCGTCAACATCAAATTGTAATAGGCCTACGTAACATTAAACATTAACTTTGTATGTCGAAGTTTTAGGCCACAGACTCAGTTAAGTTATGCGGACTACCTGTAATTTTCATTGGACAGTTTGGTATTAAAATTATTAACTCAGATTTGTATCTGGTGTAGTTTTATTAAAAAATCGGTACGGAGAAAACCATACATGACTTCCATGTTCTAATTAATTATAACATTATTTTTAATATGTACACTAAAAACGAAACTAAATATATCAGCAAGCTTTTGGTAAAAACGCTGAGAAAGACAATCAAAATACGAATTGTACCTAGTTGTTGATATTTTGAAAATAAAGAATAAATTTAATTAAATTATCTTTTATTCAAACAACGCGAAAGAAAGGGAATACCGCCCAGCGATTGTAATCTGTGAATTTCTGAAAACGATAAATTATTTTGTTTACGTATCCGTGGTTACATAGCATGGAACGATATAATTGCTAATATTTTATTGAATTTTTATTAAGGTTTCGGTTGAATAAATTTATAACATCAATAGAAAAATTTACTCCTTCCCCCTTCAACTACCCTTTTCATTTATAGATATTTCATCTACCTTTCTAGAATGGATTATTATGACCTTCTTTTCAGAATACTTTATTTTTCAAAATTAAGTAAGTTACTTTACTCTTGTTAAAACGTTAAACGTTGCAGGGAAACTACCCCTTCCCCTTAACCGATCTTCACCAAAATGAATAGGTCTTGAGTCCTCTAAAACTCGGGCACATATGCAGAAAATTATTTGATTCTGTTTGAATTTGCGGCAGTTATCGTTTGCCATAGAAAACACACACACACACACACACACACACACACACACACACACACACACACACACACACACACACACACACACACACACACACACACACACACACACACACACACACACACACACACACACACACACACACACACACACACACACACACACACACACACACACACACACACACACACACACACACACACACACACACACACACACACACACACACACACACACATTTCGAAAAATGACTTTTCTTCATGTTTTGAGGGTAGTACAATCAGAATCAGCCCTTATCTCGAACACGTTTTTTTTCGCCATCACCATACTTCCATTTCCTTATGGAACATGGAAGTAACAAAAGTATTTTGTCCGTAACATAACTTACTATAACATAATTCGGGTACTTTAAAGTTTACTATACATCAAAAGTCATTGTGAAGTTGAAACGCATTTTTCCACATTATCGATTCATATAGAGTATTATTTATCTTCTTTTGTAGCATGTAGCATTTTAGTAATCATATAAATCTCTGTTGTCTGAGATTTCCCCAATGCGTAATATGTTTTTTTTTCAAAATCACATCATGTTTGTCTTGAGACACGTTTCGAAATGAATCATTTTAGCTGACACTTGAGTCAGAGATAATAATTAGATACCAAGTTTTGAAGAGTTCGTTCTTGTCCTCCCTTCAAACATTAGGCCTGCAGCTGCGACGCTCCCTGGCCATGTTACAACTCGTGTTCCATCATTACCAGAGGGAAATTAGCCATCTAATTACCACCTGCGGTAGTGAGCCGCATGTTCAAGTGGGGGTGCGCGTGTGTGCCGTGTAAGTGTAACTTTTTTTTTGTATCGGCCATCTAAGGACCACATGCCAATTTCAATTCTTTATTCTTTTCTTCTTCTCCAATATTCTTTCATCTTTTCACTGTGTTTCTTCTTCCTGTCTTCAGTCCACTTTGAACATGCGTTTTTCTCTCTCCTACCCTGGACTCCTTCCATTTTTAACACTTTTCCCCGAAAAACGTCTCTTTCAATTGCTTCTTCTGTGTGTATATTATTTTTTTCTAAATCCATTTGGACTTCTTTAATCCAACTTGATGTTGACTTCTTCCCCCACAGATATTTGAAGATCTGCTTTGTTAACCTATTGTCGTCCATTCTATATAAATGTCCAATAGTCTTCTTTTTCTCATTGTTTCTGTTACATTTTCTACACTGTGATATATTTCATAATTACTTCTTAATTTCCAACCTTCTGAAGTTTTTCATGGGCCTAATATTTTCCTAATAATTCGTCTTTCCAGTATTTCTAGTTTGTCTAAATTATAATTCAATGCTAGACATTCACTTGCATGTAGGCATTCTGGCTTCACTACTGTACTATAACGCCTTATTTTCGCATTTTTAGATATGCACCTTTTATTGTAAATATCTTTAGTCATACCATATGCTCTTTCCATTTTATGAATCCTTTCTTCTATAGCAGATTTTTGTAAACCATTCTTTTGAATTATTTCCCCTAGATACTTAAATTTTCTAACCCTCTCTATTCGACCAATACCAAGAATTTTGGTGCATTTTTAATGTTCCTGAGAAATTGTTTTTTTCTGCTGACATTCTTAAGCCTGTTCTACTAGCTATGTCTTCTAAAAATTAACTAGTGTTACTGCAGGTGTCAGAGGTTCAGAAAATATAGCAAAGTCACCTGCAAATGCCAAACAGTTAATTTCAATATGTTTGTTCCTTCTTCCCATCATGATTGGTGATATTTTGCATTCCTTTAATTTTTCAATCCAAATTCACTTTCTCCAGGACACAGTTGAAAAGAATCGGGGATAAACCATCACCCTGTCTTACACATGTATTTATTGTGAACGGTTGAGATATTTCTCCCACGAATTTTATTTTTGAGACTGTGTCCGTAAGGGTTTCACAGATTAGATTTGTCAATTTAGATTTAACACCTAATTCTCGGATTATTTTATCTATAGTTTCTCTATCAACAGAATCAAAGGCCTTTTTGAAATCAACAAATGTAAGTGTAACTTTATTATATATCTAGGCCACGTATGCTAGACAGGATCGCTGTATTATTCCCTAGCAAAATGAGGAGGAGGCAGACTGACTCGTGACCTGGACTCACCCCATGACGTACACATTTTCAAGAGTTTAATAATTAAAATTATGGTAAAAGAAATTTTTGTTAAATTAGCAACAATGGTATGTGAAACTATTACTGTGAGTGTAAAGTAATAATGAGCACATTTCCACAGCATGAGGGTCAGTACGTAGAAATATATGCGCAAACATTTGTTTATTAACAATGTTTCTTTTTTATGTGGGACAGTTTGTTTTTTCTCAAAACAAACACGATTTTTTTAAAAATAGAATATAATGTAGTTTTTTTTTTTTTTTCAGAAATGTGAAAAGTGACTTGAAGCTGTCTGAAGACAGTGACGAGGACGACGACGACGAAGACGACAGCGATGACGATGAGGATTCATTGGTAAGAATTACTGTATACTTAATTATTAGACACAAATCTAATTCACTTCCTTATTTGGTAGAAAAGTGTGAGGTCAGTACATTGTATTATTGGTAGTTCAAACGCCTCAGAACATATTATTATTTGGTGTTCTGCCCTAAGGCAGGTCTTCAAATGGTAAAAGCTCTCTAAGCTGTCCTATTGCATGCCAGTGTTTTTGTTTCTTCGTAACACCCTCTGATTTTAATTCTATCTATTAACTTAATTCTTTTACGCCCTCTTCTTTTTTCTCCTATGGGCACCCTCCATGGCAGTTGTAAGCAAGCAGTCTCTTCTTAAACAATGACCTAACCAATTCCTTTTCCTATTTTCTATTACCTTCAGGATTCTTCTCTCTTCCCATATTCTTCTTAAAACTTCATTCCCTACTTTATTACTCAGAACATATTAATTATTCTGAAATGTATGTTCACATATCTAGGTTAAAGGTGTGAAGATCTCCATCTTCTTCTTCAAGCTTTCTAAATTTCTATATTTTCAAAAAATTAATAGTTTAAAACAAAAGTGTGCATACAAAATAATAAAAAGGTTTGGTAAGTTTGCTTTGGCTAGTTAATCTGATTTTCAAGTCATTTTATGTAAAAACACTTATTTTGCAAGTTATGTGGATCTCATTTTTTAGCTAATAGCTGCCAAGTACTAAAAAAAATCTTGTTGAAAATATTATTCCTTTCATTCACATGAGTTTGAAATCTATTTTTTTGGAGCGTGCAAAGACCAATTTGTGCATACAAGTTGGCTATAGAAATTACAGTGTTTTTTGCTCATTTTTATCTGATCATATACATTGTTGCAATAAAAGAAGATTTGCTTTGTGAAATGTTCTTTTTTTGACTGATTTATGTAATTTCAAATTAACCGTAAATTTCAAGCTAACTCATTGTTTTTCCATAACAGCTGTTAGGTAACTTTATCAGCTGTTTACAAATATAAATATTTGAAAACAGAATAAGCTTGACCCATATCTTGTGCTCCATCTGGGTTTTTCTGAATATTTATTGAAATATGAATATTTCTAACTTTGCGGATGACGTTGAGGTAATTTTAGTTTTATTAATTGTTATTTTAAATAAACATAAATGCTTGTTAAATTATATGTTTATTAACAAAAGTAGTTTGGAACATGCTCTGATAATTAATTCTAAGAGTGTGACATTTAACTGTGGACTAATTTTGAAAAATATAAATTGTGTTTCAAGTGTTCTGTTGTAGTACAGTGAAGTGGCTATAATTGCAAATTATCAGAATTTTATGTTATCCTGAATGTGTTCTAGTAATTACGTGTAAATTCAGCATATATTGCAGTCCCTTTATCACAACTTGTTGGTGATAAAATTATAATATACCGTACCTTTTGTCTGCTAATTTTACCTTGAACAGGTAAGAGAATAAATGGAACATTTTCCACTTATTAATGTTGTTTTTATACAATTTAATTACTTATACAGTTTTTATTGTATTTGTAATGGTGTCTCAAACGAAAAGAAAAATAGATATTATCAGACATGTGAGGAATAAAAATTTAGCCAACTAGTTTTCTGAATTTTACTTTGTTAAATAAAAACAATCAAATGTTTTTCATTATGCTTAATTCTAATGAAACGCTTCACTACAATTTTTTAAACATTATTGAGAGCAGTTTGTTAATATGGGGGAGGGGGGCATTCCCTTTGTTAATATTTGGAATCACTAGTTTCCTTTCTTACATTTATGTACAAAATGTGTCACTTTTTGTAACACATGGTTATTACAAACTACAGTTTTAGCGAATTTGGTGTAAAATGTAGAATTAGAACACGACAGCCTTTCTTGAACAGTGGATTGCATTGAGCAGGCAAAAGAAAAGAATAGCCCATGCTTACAAGTATATCATAAGGCGTTTAGAGAGAGGAAAGAGAGGAGATATGACAAAGTTCTTTTTTTTTAGTGGTTTGTGGCTTCAACTGTTTTATCACTTGGAGGCCAAAGTCTTCTTCCTATTGAGTATTTAGCTGAACATATCCTTGCCATTTTAGTATTTTGTAGAACGCAAAGTTTTTTGGCGTATATGCAATCAGTTTGTTTATGTGAGGACATTATTTTATGTAGATGATTATTTTATGTATATATACATTCTTTGATAGGTAAGTCTTAATCGTTTGTATGTTTTCAAACAATAAATACTTCTGCAACTTCCGCAAATGCAGTTTGTTAAATTATTGTTGTATTTTTACCTGACTAATGTTTCATATAATATATTGGGTTAGATGGAAAAACCTAAGGATAATAGCTACTCTCTATTGGAACCAATCTGCAGTGGTTAGAGCAGATAAAGAGAAAACTGAAGAGATACAGATTCTGCATGGAGTAAGACAAGGATCTATACTATCTCCGCTTTTATTCAACACCTACTCGAAGAATAGAGAAGCTTTAGATTAATGTGATGTGGGAATCTCTCTGAACAGTGAAAGAATAAATAACATACATTGTGCGGATGATACCATCATATTCGCAGATAGCTTAGAGGGGCTACAACAACTAATGAATAGAGTGACAGAAAGCAGCCGTCAATATGGTCTAGACATCAGTGTTAATAAAACGAAGCTAATGGTTGTATCTAAGAACAAGTTCACAAACTGCACCCTTAATATAAACCAAAGGCCAGTTGAATGTGTAAGCCAATTTACATATCTTGGTACTATAGTCAATGAACAATGGGACAACTTTCAAGAAATAAGGAGCAGAATTGAAAAGGCAAGAGCAGTGTACACTAGAATGAGCAGTTTATTCAAAAGTCATGATTTAACAATAAACACAAAGATGAGACTTCTACGCTGCTACGTATTCTCAGTCCTCTTCTGCTGTGTAGAGTCTTGGACTTTGACTGAAGCCTCAACTAAGAAATTGGAATCTTTTGAAATGTGGCTCTACCGTAGAATACTGAGCCACATATAACTAAATATATATGAGCATGGACAGCACATATAACTAATGTTGAAGTTCTTAGAAAGATGAAGAAAGATAGGAAAGTTATTACACAGTGAAGATAAGAAATCTTCAGTATCTGGGACATCTCATGAGAAATGAAGAGAAGAATTGGGCTACCAAGAATCTCATGGCTGAGAAATTTAAGGACATAGTTTGGGATGAATACAACTTACTTATTCCATACAGCAGTGCAGAAAGTTAAAATAGCCTGTATGATATCCAACATCTGAAACGGATAGGAATATCAAAGAAGAAAAAGAATGTTTCATTTGTGTTATATATAATATACACTATATATATTACTAGCAAAATACCCGTGCTTCGCTACGGAGTTTCACGTTGTACGTAATTGTACAATTATTGCTCGCTTAATAGTATAGGATTAGATAGATTGTACAAATTCTCAACTCTTAGTTTGTTTATTTACATTCATAGCAGCAGCTATTTATTATTTATTTCGAGAAAATCGTTAGAGCCGTTTCCGAGAAAAAAAAAGGACATACATTTATTAATTAATTGAACTTCGAAATTTTCTCGACTATAAGAACCTGCAAACAACGAAGTTTTTCAATTTAAAACAATGATTAAAAACTCAGAACTAATTGTATTCGGGGTTTCCAATAAACTGAGATGTCAACCACTTCATTTACAAAATATGCAATTCCCGCGATAAATTTCATTATTTGGTTTTTTGCCCCTTAGGAGTGAAAGTTTTTAAAACCGTTTCTTAGTGAGCACCTAAGACCTATGATGAAGCTACGTTCACAGTTTCATTGATATCCATTCAGTGGTTTCAGAGATATCGTGATAAGTGAGTCAGTCGGTGGTATTTGGCTTATATAGATATCTATATCTAGCCGATTTACCCAGCGTTGCTCAGGTTCATAATTTATTCATAGGCTCATAGGCACCTATTCTCGTTCTAACGTTATATTACTTGTATATTGTATAATCTTCCTTATATTGTTACGTTCGCATTCTCACTGGAGGAATACTCTGTAGCGCACCTGTTTAAGAACATGTCATAAACTGTATTCTTATATCTGGAGAAGAATTCTGTTGCACGTGATGCTCTTGCTCGATTTCTAACTCTGGGAGAGGGCGAACAGCTAAATTAGTTTTCAATAAAATGTCTACAGTACTTGCACGCGCTGCGTATTTACTGTCTTTTATAATTCATTGTGTTAATGTTGAAATAAAGCATTTGTTAAATTAGTGTCTCCTAAACTTATTCTAACAATACAATACCTCTATAGATTTCAGCTTATCAATTTTTAAATTCAAACTGAAGCAAGTGCATTTATATTGTCTGAACACTATGATCTGAATACATTTGCTATCAAAACTTTGTTTTTTATACTCGCTAATAACTTACTTCGATCTTAACTTATCCACTTTTAAATTCAAACTGAAACAACTCTGAATTCACACACTATTAAGAAGTTTCTTAAGATGCATACACCACCTTTGATATCATAACCTATATATTTATTTATAAGAACCGTGGACTCTGGCCCCGCCGTCTTTCGCGGGATCCGACCTAAGACTCCCCGGGTTCCGTGGATGAACTCCGGGGAAGGCCTGTCGGACGACTCCCGTGCTATTTCCTATGCGGGAGACTTCCACCGATGCTATGGTAACCAGAATCTATTCTATTGGGTTGCCATAGTAACCAGATCTAATAGTTTTTAAGACCCAAAGGACCCCCCAAAGGATCGTATCGAAAAAACACTTGTCCTATGTTGGTTCTCCCGTTGCGTAAAATATTTGTGCCAAGTTTGGTTGAAATCGGTCCAGTGGTTTAGGAGGAGATGTGGAAGACCCCAAAGGACTCCCCCGAAGGATCGTATCGAAAAAACACCTACCCTAAGTTGGTTCTCCCGTTGAGTAAAATATTGTGCCAAGTTTGGTTGAAATCGGTCCAGTGGTTTAGGAGGAGATGTGGAAGACCCCAAAGAACCCCCCAAAGGACCCCATCGAAAAAAGCACCTTACCTATGTTGGTTCTCCCGTCGCGTAAAATATTTGTGCCAAGTTTGGTTGAAATCGGTCCAGTGGTTTAGGAGGAGATGTGGAACATACATACATAGATACATACATAAAATAGGGGGGGGGGGTTTGCCCCTTAGGAGTGAAAGTTTTTAAAACCGTTTCTTAGTGAGCACCTAAGACCTATGATGAAGCTATGTTCAAAGTTTCATTGATATCCATTCAGTAGTTTTTGCTCTATGTTGATTCTATGTCAGTTAGTCAGGCAAACTCCCCCCCCTTTTCCCCCTTTAAAGGTCGAATTTCCAAAAATCCCTTCTTAGCGGATACCTACATCACATAAGGAACCTACATGCGAAATTTCAAGTTTCTAGGTGTTATAGTTTCGGAGATTTCGTGATGAATCAGTGAGTCATTGAGTCGGTGGTATTTCTCTTTTATATATATAGATTATGTAAATAATAAAATTTCACTTAAACTGCATTTTTCATATTTTTATATGTTATGTGCTCCAAGATGTGAATATAGCTGTATTCCAAGTTACTTTCAGTTTGTTAATGGTGAAGGCCATTCGGTTAACAGACAGGTAACAAAGATAGTCTTAAAAATACTTGATAATGAACAAACACGTAGTAAACAAACTAATATGATTGTTACAGTCTACAGGTGGAAACTTTAGCCGTTTACACAGGCTGGTGTTCAGAAAGTGTTGCTTTTGTTTTAAAAATTATTGTATTGGGATGGATATACAATATAATATATGTATTAGTATATATACTTAACGATTCATTGCAGTGTGTGTGTGTGTGTGTGTGTGTCTGCGTGCGTGCGCGCATGCATGCAGCGCTATCGGTTTTCCTTGTGCGTAATAAATTACTTTCTCGGCGTTGAAGACCTTGGCAAAGTTTGTACGGATGGAGGAGCAGAGTTTAGTCGATGCAAACATCTCAGCAAAAAAGTTTTAAATAAATAACGGCTGCACACAATTGTTTGTTTTCATTTGAAGGTTATTTGAAAGTGCAATTAACCGAGTGCTGTTCATTTGTCGAGTCTTAATTATTTGGTTAAAAGAGAGAAAGTCTGTATTCTAAGCGCTGCCACTGCTGCTGCCACTGTGTCTTAATTCTTTAGCATCTATTTTTAGTTAGGCTGTAAATTGAAAACACTGAATAAATTTTATTGTTTATATAAAGTTGTACGACTTAATGTGACAGTGGATTACAATAACCAAATGAATAAAATATCTTGCTAATTTCTCTTTGGAGACATATGTGTATTGGATTATTATTTTGTATATTTTTTGGGTAGGAGTTTCCTGTAGCCTATCTGAAGTTGGAAAGTTGAAAATGTTTTCCCTTTTGAAATTTGATTATGCTTAATCAGCTGTACTGATTTTGACAGTGACATATATAAAATCATATTTTTTAGATCACATTTGAAAATGGCCAGTCCATTTCTTACTTTAAACGAACACTCCTGTTTTTGTGTAATAAGTAATACTGAGTAAAATTGAGTAAGTGTAATCAATAGGGCAACCATATGTTTCCTTTGATGTCCCGAAACAGTTTTCGTACAATGCACCAAAGGTAATTTATAGTACATTTCTTTGAATGTCTCATCCTGAAGATTGAAATTTAACACTGGCTGAAGTTGCCTTGTTTGAACACAGTAAATTGTAGTAAATTGAAAAATGTTTCGGTTTCCACAACGTTTATCAGACATAAAATTGAGACATGCCACACTTCAAAATCAGGATACCACTCAAACTAAAATTGTACCATGGAGTGTAATAACAATTTATGATTTTCAGCTACTTGCATTCTAACAGTTGTTACCAGATTGTTATGACAAATGTATCTTCCATAGGGCATCCTTTCTTGGCACAGTATTTCATCATCTTCTGTCATCATCGAGACTAATCGTTTGTTCCGGTCCCAAAGGAAATACATTCACTTCGCCAACGCTTCCTAGGCCTTCGTCTATATGATTATAGGCTTGTATTGCCAAGATTTCTTAGGCAACCTGCCATTTGGCATCCTATTCAGATGAACAGTCCATCTCTCTTTGTTTTCTGTAATACGATGTTGGATATTAAATATGTTCAAGTCTTTGTGAATGTCTTCATTGTAGAGTCTATCTGTTCGCGTGCAGCCTTGAACAGATCACAAGAATCTCATTGTCGATACCTGTATCATACTTAGACGTTTCTTCAATACAGTAATACACTATATTTTAATAAATAATGGTAACCAATGCTCAGTTACATTCTGAATTCTCATTTTTATTTCCTGTCTTTGAAATTAAATTCCGAGACCCAACTTGAGTATAACAACCTCTCAGTTTAGAACAAAAGTCTAAGGAAAAAGGAGTCTGTTTTCAAGTAAACTGTCGTCTTCTTCTTCTTCAGCAGGACAGCCCAACATGATCCCTGGGTTCTAACACCAGTCGTCTCCAGTGTCTCCTATCTCTTTCTACCTCAGTGTAACCCCTCGCATCTGTCCTTCTGAGATCTTCCAGCATATCATCCAACCATTTAAACCATTTAATCCTAGCTGGACCCCTCTTTCTGCTTTTATATACCTGTGCCCTGAGGGCTTTCTTTAGCATATGCTGATCATCCATCTGCTCTAGGTGATCTAGCCATTGTATTATCGGACAATGTCCTCACACTTCAGTAGCTCATCTGTCTTGTGGTTATTTCTTATTCTCCATTCACCGTCTTCTGTAACCAGGCGATACAAATGTACAGTCTATCTTTCATACCTTCTCAGTATTATTTTCTAGTACCAAAATAGCATATGACAATTAAATATGGATTTATTTTGTGTATGAGTTTTATGAAAAAACAAACAAATAAATAGTTACAATGTAATAAAGCAGAGAGGCATACTAAATCATGAGGTCTGGTAGGTTATGTGTTTAGGACATCATATGGTTCGTTCCTTTACTTACGTATGTGGGTATTTGTATGATTACAGCAGAAGAAGCCAGCTGCTGCGCCGACTACAGCAACCAGTACATCAGCAAACAACCCAACAGCACTGCCAACGTGCCAGAATAATAGAGACAAGTTGCCAGTTGCCATTGTTCAGCCCCTGTCTGTACCTCCAGTTCTCGTGCCCTCACATCCAGTGTCCAACTTGCTTCCGTTGTCGCCAAACAACGATAAACCTGTGTAAGTATGACCATGGCTTGTGATGTTTCCTGTTAAGTACAAGCCTCCTGCACCACCATGTCATGTCTGTTATTGCTTGGATCTGCAGGAAATATGGTGGTGTGAATTATATCGTCTGCTCTGCCAGGTGGCAGTGTCATTCTGTTAATTAGGAGTCAGTCTGCTGAATCTTCTGCCAGTCATGGATATGCAACACAACCATGGCACAGCACAAAGTTAGTCTCTCGTGCGGAATGATAGGATAATTTTTCTGCATTTGATCCAGAGAAAACAAATAAGTGTGTTCAACAAGCTAGATAAATTTTTTTGCTTCCACTTTGTAGCTGCAAGAAATTAAAATGATTGGTGAATAGTGATGATTAGAAATAAATATTTGTTTCTAATGCTATTTACATAAGCATACTTTCTGCACCTGAGGACATTAGAACATAGTGCGAAGGAAATCACAGAATTTCAAAGGCTTGAATTAGAATTGCATTTCCTTGTGATAGCACTGTTTTGAGAAAATATGAGAATAAAATGAATGGTTAATTGACAGGAAGTTTAAACACCTTTTGGTGAGTGAACATAAACTTTTATGGCTGGAGTTGTCATTATTATTAAAATTTACGGGGCTATTAGAGTGTGGTGCAAAATATCTTGCATGTGGACCATATTACCTCACATGTGGCCCAAACTGTGGTAAAATGAATGAAAACCAGACATGTCAGCTGTACCATAGTGGCCATCTTCAGTGGCGCAGCAACAGTGTTCCCGGATGTAGGACTAAGTTGGACTGTGTAGGACTAAGTTGAGACAGTCCTAATCCACTGTAGGCACTTATATATTCCAAAAGAAGAACTTTTTTAATCATGTCTGAACCATTCGCTATGCTGGTTGGCCTGAATATTGACCTACCATTTAGGGAATGGGTCAGACATGATGAAAAATGTTATAAATGTAAGTGGCTCGAGAGAATTAAGACTGTCTTAAGTTAGTCCTATCCAGGTATCCAGAATATCTGTTCTTGTACCAGTGAAGATGGCCATCACATACATACTGCCGAAATGTATGGTTTTCATTGTGTAGGACATTTTAGACCACGGCATAATAGCCCAAAGAATTTTAAAAATAATTGAATACCTTTATTTAGCTTTAAGCTTAATTATTCTTTTGAGTTAATTTGTGTTTATAGTTATGAAGAAATAACTGCCAATGCTACAAATAAAATGTTATTATGTAGCTGATTATGCTAATTATATAAGTAGATGGATACAGTTACTATCACTAACCACTACCAATAAAAAGTAATTGGTACCAAAAATATGTAATTTTGCAGGCTGTCCTCCCCAGAAGTGAGTGTTGAGCTGTCTCCACGTCTGCCAGAACCTGTGGGGCCAATGTCTCCAGTCCCTCCGTCCTCCTCAAGTGAGGGTGAAGACAGTGGTTCCGATTCAGGAAGCGAGAGTGATTCGAGCAGCGAAGCGATGCCTCCAGCGGCGACTGCGATGACACCGGCGGTTGCAAGCCCTGTGGAGGAACCTGCGCCTGCGCAAAAATGGAACCTCCAGAGTTTTCTGCCACCTGTTCCGCCGGCACCGCACAGTGAAAAGAAGCAAGTGCAGGTATAATACAACAGGACAGCCATATAGTTTATATTAATATTTATTTCGAGTTACAAACATAACAGTGTCGTACTTGTATTGCATTCTTCTGTATGGCAGATCTCTGATGCCACTGCTATTTTCATCGTGTCATATGATATTGTATGCCATCCAAGAGCTTCAATCTCCTTCTCCATTTCTTATCTCATTTCATTGTTCCTTAACTCTTTGATGAGCACGGTTTATGACTAGTAGCTTGACCCCCTGGTAGAAAGTGGTTCTTACCAGTATGTCAACTTAATGACTATCGTACAATTTTATCTCTGACATGAAATAAATAACATATTTCACCTTGCAAATTTTTACAGATTTTATTCATTTACTACATCACTAATATTCGAAGGTATAACATCAACAGATGCATTGGTTCCACTTTCCAAACTACTAAAATTGTCTTCACTCTCTACAAAATAAGAGTCCTCCCCAGCAGTTATTTCTTGTATTTCTTCTTGAAATATGTACTGACTCGTTTTTAAGACTTAATGTATCACTAAACGTAAATTTACTATGCCAAAATAATGTGTATAACAACCGTGAAACAAAAAATACAGAAAATGTTGCGAATTTAATATGACTGTAAACACGTGGTCAGTAAAGACTAATGCAAAAAATTAAAACAACTGAAGTATGTTTCAAGCAGTTCAGATTATTTCCAACAGATTTCAGCACTTTACAGACAGCATAGGAAATTCTGAAACATGCATACTCCCAGGCAGTGGCCGGCTACTGCACGTTCTCGAATGTTCTTGCTCTTCAAAGCATTAAAAATTTTTCTTAGTAGTCTGTTTTCCCCTCATGATGTACCCAATCAGTTGTCCATTTCTCTTTTAACACTTCAAGTGCCAGCCTGCTACA
Organism: Magicicada septendecula; assembly: GCA_034769895.1. Taxonomy (NCBI): domain Eukaryota; kingdom Metazoa; phylum Arthropoda; class Insecta; order Hemiptera; family Cicadidae; genus Magicicada; species Magicicada septendecula. The sequence continues at coordinate 560,030,154 of CM068369.1, forward strand.
AGACTACTAATACCAGAAAACCAGGCATTTGTAAGGTTATTTGATAATTAAAGATTCATTTAATCTTTGGTCAGTGACAATGTTCTAACCTTCAAAATAATGAACAGCGTTTCCTCTTTGACACTGTATGAAACATTTACGCAGTAATAAATAACTATCGCTTACACAAAACTCTTTTTTGCAATGATGAAACATTTTCATATGTACAAAAAACATTTGTAACAAAATTCAATGTTAAATGTATATTTTTCTAACAAATAAAAATTCATCAGTGTTTGTTTACTGACAATAATTTGCCACTGTGTGATGTGTGTCATTCATTATACATGAACACCAAAAATTGCAAAAAAGGTACCAGTTGTTTGTATTGATTGCATTAAACTAAAAACTTATGCTGTTAAAGTGCAAATCATAACACTGAATATTAAAAAAGAGTTGCACAAACTGCTTTTTGGTTGAATGTAGCCACCATTTGATTTTGTTTGTGGCAAACGTGGGCTCAACACAGGCGATGTGGTACACACACAGACCCTTGGCACAAAAATTATCAGTACAATTCTCAGAAATATTCTTATCGTCCTTGATGCTTTGTAAGGATGGACCTCTTTGCCACTTATTTTGTACACTCACATTATTCTTATCTGCTTACTTAACCTATTCATTAGCAGCGTATATAAAGAGAGGATGCATTTGTAGAAGCAAGTTTTTTTCCTCAAAATGATACAAGAGTACATTATTTTGTATTTGTTTCATTTCATTTATTTCATACAACAACTACAACATTTCTTTATTGCTACTGTCACTTTTGTCATTTCCAGTATGAATGTCCTTACTCTCATTGTCAGACAAGTCTGACAGTTCATTCTATAAAAGCTCTTAACACACTTTCCTTAGTTAGTATCTTTCATTACTAAGTCCAGTAAAAATATCGGTATGGAGAATCATATATGACTTCCATCTTGTAAGATTTATGTTTAAAATAATTTACTTGAATTCGGATAGATAATCACCCACCCTCAAACTAATTTCACTATTTATAGGTATTTTTGTTATTATGGGGTAGTCGTTTAATATAATATTATCATCGAGTCACTTTATCTATAAAAATTAGGTGGGCCTACTTTATTCTTATAAAGGAACTGAACTACGCAGATAATCATCCC